>VZQC01013003.1:3639969-3651621 GCA_009823505.1 Rhizomys pruinosus | reverse complement strand
AAAACACCATCAGTAGCCACAGTGCTAGCAACCAAGTAGAATGGCACCTTATCATTGTTGAACACCAAGATTTACCTGCCATGGTTCATCAGTATTTTTTACCAGTACCCCATAATGTAAGTAATATTACTTTCCTTTTCTGCTCATGAAGAATACATTTTGTTAACTTGAATAACTATCCCACCAAGAAAAGAACCTTACTGTGTTAATCAGAAAGAGCCACTCCCTGGGGAACGTCAGCCTGAGACTACAGCTGCCAACTGATGGCATGCTGAGGACTCCTACTATAAATAATTTAAAACTTCATGCTTCTCTTTTAAATTATAGCCTTATCTTTGAACTTCCTATGGCATAGTTCCACTTGAACAATCTGCAGAAAACTCGGGCTCTCCATGCACAGACCTTAACCCACAACCACTCTTCCCAGCAGCCCTCAAACTCTTGCTAATCTACACTAAGAATCTTGTTTTACTACTCTGTTCCAGTGATAAACACCTTGACTAAGGCAACATATATACAGAAGAGGCTATTGGGCATAGGGTTCCAGAGGGATAAAGGTTCTTCATGGCAGAAAGCCAAGAACACACATTTTCATAAAGGCACAGAAAGCAGAGAGAAACTCCAAATGAACCAAGGCTAAAGCCACGTCGGATGAGATGTCTCATCCAACACCTCCTAAACCTCACAAAACTGCACCACCAACTGGGAAAAACAATGTTCAGACACTTGCAGCCTTTAAGGGATGTTCTTACTCAAACCAACACAAACCTGTTAGAAAATCTTGATTCTTCCTCCTCCTTCTTCCTTTTCTTCTTGCTCAGACTCTACTACCAACTCTTCCCTGTGGCTCAGGAGACTGACCCCCCCAACACCTCTCACCTCAGCATGGTTTCTTCCACTTACCAAAAGCAGCCTCATAACCTCTCTTGAGTCTACTAGTTCAAAAACCACAGGCTTTAAATATACATCCTCACCAGTTCTTCAACATACCTTTCACGGCCATTTTCTACATAGCTCTGACTTGTCAACCCCAGGCTTAAAACATTTATATGCTCAAATGTCACCTTCTTTTTGAAATTTATTATTTATACCAAGTGTGGTGGCACACACCTTTAATCCCAGCACTCAGGAGGCAGAGGCAGATGGATAGCTGTGATTTCAAGGCTAGCCTGGTCTACATAGTGAGTCCTGAGCCAACCAAGGTTACAGGGAGAGCCTGGCTCAAAAAAATATATTATTGAGCCAGGTGTGGTGGTGCACACTTTTAATCCCAGCACTCGGGAGGCAGAAGCAGGCGGATCTTTGTGAGTGCAAGGCCAGCCTGGTCTACAGAGAGAGTTCCAGGACAGCCCCACAGCTGGTACTATGGGGAGACCCTGACTTGAAAAGACATTTTATAATTTATTTTTATTTTATGTGTGTGAGTGTTCTACTTACATGTATGTAAGTGCACCACAGTGAGTGCAGTGCCCACAGAAGCCAGAAGAGGGTATCAGATCACATACTCCTGGAGTTTCAGACAATTGTTAACCACCATGTGTGTGCTGGGAACTGAACACAGGTCCTCTGCAAGAGCAGCCTGCCCTTAACTACTGAGCCATCTCAGACCCCAAATGTCACCTTCTTTTATTAGATTTCCCCAATTGATCTTTCTACTATAAGAGGTTTCTTCTAACTTTTATTCAAATCTGGGACAATAGTTACCACGCTGATCACATGTAGCCTCATCTGTTCTGATTCTCTCTTCTGGGCTTAGCTATACCTTGATGGTAGGGACCTGGCTTTATTTGCCTTCGAAAAATATAATGCATAATATCCATATCAAATAAACAATGAATTCACTGATTTCAAAATAAATAGGTGGAAATTGTATAGGATCAGATCCAAGTGCTAGAACAAGATTAAGCATGCTTTGTTTTTCCAATGTAAGGACATTCATACAGCATTTTGGTATAAATATCTCACTAGAAGGAAAATTATATAGGAAATAAGATCCAATATTTGTAGTCCTGTGCAAAAGATGGCAAATATCATGGACACTTTGCTGTGATGGGGGTTTTTTCTAGAACAGTCTTATACTCTGCCCAGGGGTAGATGTCAGATAACTAATTGGTCAGCTCCTCTAGCTAGGCACCACAATTTTGAAAAATTGTCTGAACACTCCTAATATTTCTTCTTCTCTCCACTTTCTTTGCCCTCCACATCCTTACCATTGAGAATGGTAATAGTGTTTTTAAAAAAATACTGGGCCTAACACAAATGACAGGATATGTTAACTCCAGGAAGGGGGGCTGTGGGGGGTGCCAATGGAGAATGGGTTATGAAGGTTGAGACTGATTGAGATGTTATGTATGAAATACACAAGAATTCAATAAAAAATTTAATGAAAAAAATACTGTCCTGTAATTAGGCATTCATAAGCAACACAGCTTGGGTCTGGTCTGGGAGTCACTACAATTTTGGTCATGGAAATACCTGCAAGTCTCTCCTTAGAACACCAGCTGCCAGGCAAAAGGGCAGAATGTGGCCTTAAGATGAAACCGAATGCAAAGTCAAAATTAATAGAACATGTTTTATTTATGATTCAATGAATTAATAATAAAGGATATCTGCATGTGTGAGTTTTTAAGCAGTATAATGTCCTTTGATTGAATTAGTGTTCTCTTTCAAAATATATTTAAAATATTACCATGCTATACAGCACATTAGTGTGAAATCCAAATTCCATCCTGAAAATTCTTTATAATTTAGTCAGATATTACCAGGCTACATTAGTGAACAGACAGCAAGTGACACCATAGTATCTTACACAAGCTAAAGTGCATCTGCTTCAAGCTTTGTTTGGAAAGAATTGCTTTGTAGTAATATTAAATTAAAACATGAGCCCTCATTAAACTAACACCTTCTGATCTAAAGCAATGTATTTGGCCATTGTTTTCTAATTCATGTCCAAGGAGCCATCTGAAGTAAGAATGTACTTGGATTAAAGAAAAAGGAAGTAAGTAGGAATGAAAACAGCTTGTGTATCAAGAAACTGAAGCAGGGCTGGAGAGATGGCTCAGGGGTTAAGACCACCAACTGCTCTTGCAGAGGACCTGAGTTCAATTCCCAGCACCTACATGGTGGCTAAACTCCATGTTGCAGGGGGAGGTGATGCCTTCTGATTCCATGGGCATTGCACAACATGGGCGCCCTTATACATATGCAGGCAAGACACTCGTACACCTAAAATAAAAATACTAACATTATAAAAAAAAGAAAGAAAGAGACTGAAGCATCAGGGCATGCCTTTAAATCCTGGCACTCGAAAGACAGATTCAGGTGGATCTTTGTGAGTTCAAGGCCAGAATGACATACATAGGGCATTCCTGGCCTGCCAGGGCTATATAGTGAGGCCCTGTCTCAAAAAATAAAAGAATGAAAGAAAGAGACAGAGGGAGGAAAGAAGGAAGAAAGGAAGGAAGGAAGGGAGGGAGGGAGGGAGGGAGGGAGGGAGCGGAAAAAGAAGAGTACTGATTTCCCAAATCAAGAAGTAATTCTAGAATCCTTATTTGGCACATATAGCTCCAGATCTTTCCTCTGCAATTGTTTTTCTATACATGCATATGAAGAGAAATGAATTCCAGGATTCTTTTTTCAAAACAAGGTCTCAGGTAGCACTGGCTGGCCTCACATTCAATACAGAGCTGAGGATGATCTTGGACTTCTGATCCACCTGCCTCACCTTCCGAGTGCTAGAATTACAAATGCTCATCACCACAAACAGTTAATCTTAAGTGAAGGTTTTAGAACTTTTTTCCAGAAAAGATCTCACGATGTAGGTCAGGTTACCCTCAAGGGTGTGATACTCCTGCTTTAGCCTCTAAGTGTTGGAATTACAGGTGATGGTCAAGGCACCTATCTCTCTGAAGTGTCCATATTTATAGTACAAGTATAAATGAAAATACTATTGTAAACCTTATTTTCACTTAATCTTCTCCATGATTAAGAATAGACATATGAGAGGCAGTCTCTACCCTCTACATCTGTGTGACTCAGCAAGCTACTTCAGTCCTGACCTCATTTGTCAAGGAGAGAATCAAACCCTTGTTTAAATTTTTTAGGACATAAAAAGCTCGAAGTGTATGACATGAACTATTTCTTTTTTTTCTTTCTTTCTTTTTCTTTTTTTTTTTCAGTTTATTATTTTTTTCACAATAAAATTTTTTTTTTTTTTTTTAACAAATCTAGACCCATGCCCCCCCCATTCGCCCACCCCACCAGACCTCATGCATTTTGCAAATCCCTGGGATCTCTTCCCCCTCCTGATTTTAACGTTATTTAGAAAGTGATGGCACTCAACCTTTCCAGCATTTGGTATCTTTTGTTTTTTTGATCTTAGCCAGTCATAGCAGAGTGAGATGGTATCTGAGATTGATTTTAATTTGTGTTTCCTTAATTATTAATGATGTTGAACACTTTTTAAGATGTTTCTCAGCCATCTTTACTTCCTCACTGGTGAGTCTCTGTTCAGCTCTTTACTCCATCTTTTGAGTAGGTCATTTGTTTTCTTACTTCTTTGTTTTTTGAGTAGTCTATATATTCTGGATGTTTATGCTCTGTCATATGCATCACTGGTGAAGATTCCCATGTAAACTTGAACAACCATTATGGAAAGCAGTGTGGAGAACCCGTAAAAGACTCAAAATGAACACACCACCTAACCCAGTCATACCACTCCTGGGTATATACCCACAAGACTCATCCTACAGCAAAAATACATGCACATCCATGTTTATTGCAGCTCTCTTCACAATAGGAAAGAGCTGGAACCAACCCAAATGCCCCTGAGCAGATGAGCGGATCATAAAAATGTGGTACATCTACACAGTGGGGTACTATCAGTGGTAAAAAAAGATGACATCAAGCTGGAGAAATGGCCTTTCAGTTAAGAGAGCTAACTGCTCTTGCAGAGAACCCGGGTTCAATCCCCAGCATCCACATGGTGGCTGAAAACCGTCTTTAACTCCACGTTCCAGAGGAATCTGACACCCTCTTCTGACCTCCACAACATTGCAGGACATGGGTGCACAAACCTGCATGCAGTCAGTACATTCATATATATATATGAAAATAAATAAATAAAATTTTTTAAAAAAAGAAAGATGACATCATGAACTTTGCAGGTAAATGAATGGAACTCAAAGCCATTATGCTAAGTGAAGTAACACAGTCCCAGAAAAAACAAATGGCAAATGGTTTCCCTCATTTGGGGATGCTAACGCCAAACCCCCAGTTGAAAGGCAAGCTGAACAACATTATTGTTATATTTCTTTTATTTGAAAGCAACTATGTGGTTACCATGTAAATCTCTTAACTGGCTCTAGAATGGACCTACTACTTATTTTCAGACTGTAATTGACATACATGGGTGGAAAGTATGTATTCGTATTTTAAAGTAATATAAAACTAAAGGTGGAAAATGTGAATTCCTAAACACCTTTTGGAATTAACATAGTTTATTCCCAGAGGTCATAATTCTGATGCATATGTGACGGTTATATCACATCTGTTGGAGCAATACAAAGGGGAGGGGAAGAAAGTGATGCCACTCAATTTCACATCTTTGGGTTGGATATTTCCCATGAGCTCCAAATCCACCTATAAAACTGCCTGCTCTGAGTCCCTAATGAGATGAAAACAGAGCTCTCAGGGTTTTCATATAAAATGCATGGAGGTCTCAGAGGCCTTCTGACTCCGTGGGCTTTGGGCAACACGGGTGCCCTTACACACATGTAGGCAGTACATTCATATGTGTAAGGACACCCGTGTTGTGCAATGCCCACAAAACTTCCCTGTACTTCCGGTACCAACACGGGGCTTGCTCTTCTTGTTTATTAGGCTTCCTGTCTGTTCCACTTACCCTCTCATGCAATCTGTCAGGAACTCTGCCATCTTATCTCCCATACATACGATCAGTTCAGATGCAACCTCTCATATCAACCACCACTCTCATTTGGCTTAGTACAGAGGCTTCTAACGTAGTTCCCTGCTTCCACCCTAAACCCAAATAGTCTGTTCTCCACAAAGCATCAGGACAAGTCCGTTAAATGTAAAACAGACCAAGTTACTACTCTGATCAAACACTGCAATGGCTCCATCTTGGTCAATCTCAAAACTGGAGCCCCCAGAAGAAAGCCCTGGCTTCAAAATGTCCCACTCTTGACCTTTCTCCAAGTTATTTTTCTTGAAAACTTGGCTCCCATTTTTATTCTAAAAGACACCAGGATTGTGCATTTTTAGAAGCCTAAAGTCAATGCTCTGTCCCCAAATATCCACATGATCTTCTTGGATTCTTCAGGAGTCAGTTCAAGGACCACTTTCTCATTAAAGTCTCTATGATCATACATTTAAAATTTCAAGAATTATTTCCCATCTCATTCCTTGCTTTCTTTCCCTCTACAACCTTTCTCTATTTGTTGCTTTTAAACTTTTCTTTCAGTCTGTACTTCTCTTGTACCATAAATTCTGAGGGTGGATATTTTTGTCTCCTTTGTGCAATGCTCAGTATTTTATTCTGTGCTGTGCCTAGGATGGGGACTGACAAATGCTAACAATAATGATTTCCATAATAAAAATAAATTTCCGTAATAATGATTATCAGTAAATATTTGGTAATAAAATTATTCCCTGGAGAAACAAACATTTAAATATTTTTCACAAACTCCACATCTGCTGCGTAATGTTTCTAAGAAGTACATATATGTATTAATTTATTTATATGTATCAGAACATAAAAAGTCGGGTTAAATATGAATGAAAATCCTTTCTTTTTTTTTTTTTTTTTTTTTTTTGAATTCATTTTTTTTTTTTTTTTATCCCAGCTGGCCTGGCAAGTGTTTGTAGATCAGGCTGGCCTTGACCTCACAGAGATCCTCCTCCTCTGCCTCCTCAGTGTTAGGATTAAAGGTGTGGGACCACCACGCCCCTGCTGCAAATGCAAATCATTTTATAGTTTAACTTCTTTACTTCTCACTTAGCCTCTTAAGAATCTGCAGCAACATATATTTCCAAGAACAAAATATAAAATCACTCCAAAATCATCTCATATTTGAGCCTTTTGTCTTTGTCCTATCATATAGTTATGTTATTATTTTATTACTTTTTTTATTTCTTATAATAAAATCACTAATTATATGGTATTTATTGTTAATACAACTGTCTTCTGGAGACTCATGGGTTTAAAAAAAAGGGGGGAGACAGGACAGACATGAAACCTTTTAGTCAAAAACCTTGCAATTCAAATCTTAAAACTAACTACGGGAAAAGATTTTTTTTTTCCAACAGGACAACAAATGTCACTAACTTAAGCCTGAGAAAGAAAAGATACAGTTTGCATTGAAGTAGGATGTCACCAAAAAGTGGCAACGGAAAGGTGACCCGTCGGAACATTGAAGGAAGAAAAGGAAAAGCTCAATTGCATAAACATCTCGAACCCTCTTTGGATCCACTATGTAACAACTATTTATAATTGTCCTAATGAAACTTACCTTCTAGGTGCAACAAATGTTTTGATATGACTTTTCGCCTCTCCCCCCCCCATAACAAGGGAGAACATATGACGCGTGATGATCCATTTTTCCAACTGTAAATGGAGACAACTATATAGAGGTAATCTCTTATTAAAAACCGGAAATAAAAATGCCTTCTTTAGTTGCCTAATCAGCACAGAAGAACTGTGAAAAGGATTATACTCTGTTCAGAACCAAATATAATACTTAAAACTCTCCTAGCTATGCACTTAGGCCAAGTATTTAATGCAGGACTCTGACATGCAGCAATGGATTGTTCTACCAGGGGGATGTTGGCCAGGGGATCCAAGGCCCCACAAAAGGTGGTAAAGGGCTCCTTGCCCTAAGTTGGGATACTGCAGGAAGAGAGGACGTAAGTCCCTGCTGCCGAAACCTGACATTGAACATGGGAGTGGATGTATTGAGAACCAGCACATGCAATGTGTAAGTGGCCTTCCTGGAAGCCAGAGAGTGTTACGAAAGGCCACTAAACCCAATAAAAAAATACGGGTCTCCTCGAGTCAAACAAGACCCACCGTCGATCAGCACGCTACACCTCACCTGCCTGGAAAATACTGTGCAGACGAGGCAGCAATATCCGTATCCCAAACCTAATTGGCTATTGCTCTCTTCTTTGGAGAAATAACCATGGTGATGCCACAAGGCCTCCATCCCTACAGGTTAGGAAGTGTTATAAGCCACACAGTAGACCCTGTCATATTTATCAGGGGGTTAAAAATGTAATCCATGGAGATAACATACATCACCAACATATTGTGTCTATGCCAAGTAACCTACCATAACTATTAGTGCTGCTTAATACCTATATATCTAATTGCTTGTGCTTCATAGTAGGATCGAAAGGTTAACCCTGAAACCGTCAGCCCATGAAAAGAAACAGCCAGAATTGACCAGATATCCAAATCAACAGCTCCAGAGAGAGAGGACAGTTTTACTTATCATCCACCTGTTGCCCCCGTTTTCTAAAGCCTAGGGAACATCCGCGGAAGAGGGGGCGTGGGTAGAATGTAAATGACTGCGATTGGGGAAACGGTGGAAGCTACAGCCCCCGGTGTTAGTCTGGACACTCATGTGAATCACTTGATTGAACAAACAACCTGGTCCCACACCCCACTGAATGGTGGGACTGTGGGGGTTTGGGCACAACAGTCTGTAGATTGGTTTTGCACGAAGGATGCTTATACTCATGGATTATCACTTATAGCTAAAAAATGAAAAAAAAAAACCTGAAAGACGCAGGACAGTTATGGCAGAATACATGATCTGGGATGGGGGGGGAAGGGAAAGGGAAATATGCCTGATCTGAATTGGAAAATGATGTACGAAATGCACAAACCATCAATAAAAATTAAATTTAAAAAAATGAAAAAAAAGAAAACACGGTCTCCCTGTAACTCCAGCTGGCCTGGAACTTGTTATGTAGATCAGGCTGGCCTTGAACTCACAGAGATCCTCCTGCCTCTGCCTCCTCAGTGTTAGGATTAAAGCTGTGTACCACCACGCCCTGCTGAATGCAAATTCATTTTAATAGTTACTTCTTTACTTCTCACTTAGCCTCTTAAGAGTCTGTAACAACATATATTTTTCCAAGAACAAAATATAAAATCACTCCAAAATCTATCTCATATTTGAGCCTTTTAGTCTACGTGTCCTTTTACTTGGAGAACCTGTCATCAATGTCCTCTCTTCTTGGTCAAATTCTAACCATCTTTCAAAACCCAGTACAGCAGAACAGTGATAGCCAGAGGCTGAGAAGGGTTGGAAAGAAGAACATGGAAGAATGCTGAACTATGTGAGCCAACAGATAACTGAGGCCTGCTCTGACACCACCCCCAGGCAGGGCAAGGCCAAGAAGCCCTGGCCTGCACCAGCCTCCAAGCCCTCTGGACTCTGGAATACAGAAGGGAGAAGAAAAGAACAGCAAGAAGCAATTGCGCATATTGATGAAGTATAAAATGAAATAGGCTTAATGAACAAGCCAGTGAGGAGATTTTGAAAGTAGAACAACAATGTAACAAACTCTGCCAACCATTTTTTTCAGAAGAGGTCAGAACTGATTCCCCAAATCCCAGATTTGGGGGTAACAGAGTCTGTCAACAATTCACAAGTCAGTTGGCACTGCCTGGGAGAAGGATGAGGAGATGCTGCATTATTTGTCTGGAGGTGAAGTGACAGAATTTGAAGATATAGAAAATCAAGTTACAAAATAGATTTTTATTTTGATGAAAATCCTTCCTTTGAAAATAAAAGTTCTCTCCAAAGAAGTTCATCTGAATGTGGAGTAGTGATCCATCTTCAAAGTCCACTGAAATCAAATGGAAATCTTGGAAGCGTTTGCCAAAACGCTCAAGTCAAACATGGAATAGGGCCGGCAGGAAGAGAAACCAGAGAGCTTCTTCTCCTGGTGTACTGACCATTCTAATGTGGGCATATATTAATTAGGAGAGGTCATCAAAAATGATATCTGGTCAAATCCTTTGCAGTACTACTTGGTTCCTGATATGGATGATGAAGAAGAGGAAGGGGAAGATGATGATGATGATGATGATGATGATGATGGAGCAGGAGGAGGAGGATTGGAAGATATTGGTGAACAACAGGATGAGGATGATGGTGAAGAAGATGAAGATGATGATGGAGAAGAAGGAGAGTAAGATGAAGGAGAAGATGTCTAATAGAATATTGATGGAGTCCAACCTTCCTTTTTTAATTTTCTTTTTTTTTTAATTTTCTCCAGTCCCTGGGAGCAAGTTACAGTCTCTCTCACACACAATACACACCCTACCCCTCTTCTGCTCAGTCATTCTGTTTTTGAAGTCTTTTCTCAACACTATGGTTCTTAACACATTGGTGGAAATAACTGAGCAGAGTACAATGGGAAAAGAATCTCCACTCTTTTGCTCTAAATTCACTTTGATCCTTTGCTTGTCTCAAAAACTGTGGAATCAACACCACCAGCATGCTCTGTGGGAAAAAAGAAAAACCTCCTGATCCCTTAACTCTGCTGGAGGCTGTGGTGCTGGGCTTCCATGCAGTAGTGATAGAATCTAGCTTTTTTCCTCCTTTCTCTGTATTTTGGGCTCAGAGACTACACTGTGTCTGTATGTGAACATGGACAGTTATCATTTACCAACATGTGTCTGTCTGCTCTCTTTTAAAAGAAAAAAGGTAGCCTGGGGTGGTGGCACACACCTTTAATCCTAACACTTGGGAGGTAGAAGCAGGCGGATCTTGGTGAGTTCTACAGAGTGAATTCCAGGCCAGCTAGGGATACAGGGAGACCCTGTCTCAAAAAAGACCAAAAACTAACTAACTAACTAACTAACTAACTAACTAACTAACTAACGAACGGAAGAAAGAAAGAAAGAAAGAAAGAAAGAAAGAAAGAAAGAAAGAAAGAAAGAAAGAAAGAAAAATGTTTAAAATGGGCATAAAGTGACAGCAAAGGTGGGTTTGAGATGTTTGGGTGAGCTAAGTGGGCATTTTGACAACATGGCTTCTCTTTGGCATGTTAATTGTGATGTTTAATGGACATCCTTGTAGTTTTAAATGACGCTTTTAAGAAAAACTTCTCTCCTAATAGTAACCTGAGCCCTGCCACCCAATGGGAGAACCAGCAGAACCTGGAGGATTTTATTTGGAATCGACATTCTCTACATTATCTATTGTAGTTTTGTTTATTTTTAATTTTTTTCTTTTCACTAGAAATGAAAGATGTTCAATTTTAAACACTAAACGTGTACAGATTGCTTTGTTACAATAAAACTAAATGTGTACACACACACACACACACACACACACAAGGATACAGACACAGGAAGCAGTCTCCGGTGTAGGACAGCAAAGCAGTGTGGCTGTGGTTTACAGAAACTCATGCATGTTTTATGAAGGACTACAAGAGAGGACGTCAAAGGCTCCAAACACATCGACATGATGAGGAGATGGAAATGCAAATGATGTAGGCTTGAACATTGTGTGTTGTACGTGTGCACTGAACTATCACACTGCTCCCTATATCCCAATTTTAAAAATTTAAGGATTGAGGAAGAGAGAGAGAGAGAGAGAGAGAGAGAGAGAGAGA
>VZQC01013003.1:3627268-3638299 GCA_009823505.1 Rhizomys pruinosus | reverse complement strand
CCCACAGAGATACACAGCTGTGGAGTTGTTTGCAGTAGACAGTGCTTCCCACAGAGATACACAGCTGTGGAGTTGATGCAGTAGACAGTGCTTCCCACAGAGATACACAGCTGTGGAGTTGATGAAGTAGACAGTGCTTCCCACAGAGATACACAGCTGTGGAGTTGATGCAGTAGACAGTGCTTCCCACAGAGATAGATACACAGCTGTGGAGTTGTTGCAGTAGACAGTGCTTCCCACAGACATATACACAGCTGTGGAGTTGTTGCCATAGACAGTGCTTCCCACAGAGATACACAGCTGTGGAGTTGTTTGCAGTAGACAGTGCTTCCCACAGAGATACACAGCTGTGGAATTGTTGGCCCTAACCAGAACATCTCCCAAGAATCCCTGCAGGGTGAAGGAACATCATGAAAGAGAGGGTGGAGAGAATGAATGACCTAGAGCTTGAAAGAAGAAATGACATTTTAGATGTTGGCACTGACCACTTGACTACACTGTGTTGTAACAACAAAGGCCAGTCATGACTGAGATTGACTGGTGGCAGAGAGGGCACTGAGTGCATCATGTTATTTGCTCTTGTAATCCCCTGTGAATGAAATCTTATTATTCTCATGCTGTGGATGAGATGCTGAGGCTGAGAGAGCTTAGATATTTCCTCTCCTTTCAAAGCTAGTAAGAACATGGAGCTGGAATTTCAACCAGCACTTCGACACTGATCTTCACACATGGCTTCCCACTTGCTGCTGCCAAAGCAATTCGGCTTTCATCAAAGGATTTCTTTAGTCACAATTTGGGAAGGACCACACCCATGAAAATGTTAATCTGGGGACACTGATGATGGATGGAAGGAAACTCAGATTGTATTCTTACAGATATTGCCTGCTGGTCTGCCTGCCATAGACTAGTTTTGATCAGCACTGTTGTTTCTGTTCAGATGTTACTCTCATCTGAAGCTGAAGCTCAGAGGGACCATGACCGTCAGAAAACCACACAACTGGCTGAGAACCGTCTTTAACTCCAGTTCCAGGGGAATCTCATACCCTCTTCTGACCTCCACAGCATTGCACGACACGGGTGCACCAACCTACATGCAGACAGTACACTCACACACACACACACAAAAATCTCCATTCTCCATATAATAGTCCACAAAGGTATTTTTGCATTAAGTCTTCATGATTTTATATTAAATTTTTCAATCATGTTTGTTTACAATATTTCTTTATATATGAAGAGATATTAGAAAATGTCAATGGCAGAACCAGTCTAAGCTATATAAAGAATTATGACTATTTTATGTAGATTGATATGTTGCAATAAATATAAGAAAACTGAGAGAAAGATGCAGGACAGTTATGGCAGAATGCATGACCTGGGATGGAGTGGGGTGGGGTGGGGTGGGGGGAAGGGAAAGGGAAATATGCCTGAACTGAATTAGAAAATGATGTATGAAATACACAAAGCATCAATAAAAAATGAAAAGAAAAAAAAAGAAAAATTATATTGTCACAGTTTGGTGATATTTTATTATAAAATACAAGCTAGGTAAATCATTGCATGACCCACTGTACGCACCGTATGCTGTATGTATAAAACCAGCATTCAACCCTTGTACAAATGTAGAATACAGCTTAGTGTTAGAACATTTGTAAGTGTTATACTTCTTGTACAAGGCTCTGAGTTCAAGCACTGCAAAATGAAATAATAGGGCTGAGGATAGTTCTGTGGTTGAGCACTTGCCAAGCATGTAATGCCCCTTGTGTGTGAGTCTCATCACCACAAAAGGAAAATAAAAAAATAACAAAATTGTATTTCTGGTAAAATCCATATTTACCAGGAGATTTAGGGAAGCAACTAATTAAAATTAAAATTAAAACACATGGACTCGCAGCAGTTGTGACAAGATGCTCAAGATCTCAGCCAGATCAAGCCGGACAGATTCCTAGCATGGAAGATGGAGGTGGGCATAAATACCCACCCATAACTGAAGAACTACTGTCAATTGGTGACTGCAGGAAGAGGGAGTGTTAGCTTTCTTCAAGTTTATGGCACCTGAAACACTACCCATGATCTAGTAGCCAACCCCACATTAGTAGGGGGCTACTCATGATCCAGTAACTGGCCTCACATTGGTGAGGGGCTACCATGATCCAATAGATGGCCCCACATTTGTGAGGGGCTACCCATGATCCAATAACTGGCCTCACATTAATGAGGGGCTGCCCATGATATAATAACTGGCCACACATTGGTGAGGGGCTACCCTTGATCCAATTGATGGCCCCACATTGGTGAGGGGCTACTTATGATCCAATAGCTGGCCCCACATTAGTGAGGGGCTACCATTGATCCAATAAATGGCCCCTCATTAGAGCACACATAGCAGCACAAAGTGGACTCAGTGGATTTGAAATAAAAAGAAAACATCGGGGCTGGAGAGGAGATGGCCAGTTAAGAGTGCCAACTGCTCTGGCAGAGGACCTGGGTTCGATTCCCAGCACCCATATGGTGGCTAAGAATTGTCTTTGACTCCAGTTCCAGGGGAATATGATACCCTTTTCTAATCTCCCGGGCATTGCACGAAACGGGTGCACCAACCTTCATGCAGACAGTACATTCGTACACATAAGAAAATAATAAATAAAAAAAAAAAGAAAACATGAAACTGGGAAGGAAAAATGATGCAGGAGATGGAGAGGATTTCAAAGGGAGAGAACTGACGTGAACTCGACCAAGACATAGTGGGTGTGTGTGTATTTGAAATTTACAAACAATAAGTATCGCCCAAGGGTAAAAGCATTTGCTTAGCATGCTTGAAAGCCCTATGTTCAAACTCTGGTATTGAAAAATAAATATTTCAAAAACATAAAAAGACTAAAATATAAAGCAAATTTCGCTGGGTCATGACAGCTCAAGCCTGGAATCTGCAATTCTGGCACAAAGCAGACTGAGGTAGGAAGATCACCCTGAGCCTGGTAGGGACTCCAAGACTACCCTGGACTACAGAGTGCAACCCTGTCTCAAAGGGGAAAAAAATTGCATGACTCAATTAATTTTAATATGTCTATGTTGTATATACAACATTTTATGGGTTAAATGAAATTATTTAATTCACATTTGAGAAAACATGTAAATGTCTTCCTCCATATACATATCAGACAGTGTGAAGAAAGACACAGGTTTCCACCATTATTGTTGAGACAGAAGCACTGGAAATAAGGAGCCCCATGTCAGATGCAGTGTGGAGACGCAGGAAGTGCCAAGTAAAAGACAAAGTTTTTTCAGTACAGAGTATCCCAGAGTGAGTAGCACACTCCAGAGTTTTCAATTACTTTAATTCTGAGCTGATTAGAAAATAATTCATATTTCAAGAATTATTTGATTACAAATTACTCTTACCACTATCTCAAAATATCTTGGAAAATGGAACCAAGTTTATGTATTTTATCTAACTTTATTTTTCTCACAAGCTGTGTTCTTCTAGTTAACATTCTACTTGTAAAATGTTATAATAAGTCAAGTTTGTATTAGAACACTAGGTTGCCTCTGTAAACATCAAGTTTCTCAGTTGTCACGATGGAGGACAAATGAGGTATCAAATTAAATCTTTCATATTTCTTTTCACATAAGACCCAAACTTATATTTCAGTGAATTTTATTCAAACTCAGTACTCCTAAATTGCAAAATGTTGTCTTTGTCCTTAAGACCATGACAGAGAACTTTATCTGCATTCAAATTGCCTACTGGTTTGTGGTATTTTAATAATGAACAGCAGGATTGAAGGCTCATGATGAGAAATCTGACTAATTACCTGTTAGATGATAGATGGTTGTAACTTGGCTGTGCCAGTCACTGAAAACAAAACACTTCGAGATATCAATCAGCTTCCTGACAAATTCAATTTCCTTCACATTCAGTGGACAATAAATGGGAATTTTACCTCTAGAATTTTTAACTTTAAACTATGCATAATGATATTTTAATAAAGTACATTTTTAAGAAGTTAGTATTTAAATACCTGACATATTCATATTTCAGTCTCACAGCTTCTAAATGGATAGATGATGGGAATAATTAACGTTGTAAATCTGTGTTGCATTCTATTGTGAAAGGCAAGGTGTACTTAATCGTAGTTTTCCTATTTTCTTTCTACATTTACATTTAACTCAAATTATTCACAACAACTCTAATGGCTGTGCTCACTCTCTTCATTTTTTTTTAATTTTGTGGTAAATGAGTTGGATGAACATTCTACATGAGATTCAAAAAGCAGAATGCCCAATTAACACTGCCACATACCAGCATGTGGGCAGAGTTAAAGCAAAGAAGGATTGAAGCATGGAAATTGAAAGCAGGCTCAGGGAAACATCTTTTTCTTCCTTACAAGAAAAGACCTCATAGTCAACATTTGGAATTTACACTTACCCCTAATATGCTACAAGTTTCCATGTCTTATTCTGTGATAAAACCCAGAACATTAAAGATGGTAAAGGGATGGAAGGGAAAAGAAATTTTCTTGCTCTAGATTTATTGAAGACAACTGATTTTTGCCTGCAAAGATAAAGTTTGAAACCAAGTATATTGAAACATTATTGGTGGGAGATTAAGTTCAGGCAATATCATGGAAAGATGATCTGACTATAGCTATGAAAATTTGGAAGCTTAGAAACAGTAGTCCACCATAGAGGTGCCTCTAATGATTAGTAATTATCATTTTATTAGCAATTATCAATAATTAGCAATTATCCGTGAATGCTTGTTGAACTATTGTTTTTCGTAGCAAAAATGATTTTTTGAAATGAAAATAATTGAACATTCTTGTGTAGGGTATTGTCTGAATAAAGTATGTACATTCATTGGAAAATTGCTAAGATACTAGATTGTAAATGTTCTTAAATAAGGACATAGAAAAGAATGTAAGGTTATTGTTATGTTAATGGGTTGATTAGATCAGTGCAAAATATGTGTATGCAAACCTTTTATGTATACCATTAACATATACAGTTTTCATTTGTCAACTACAGATAATATAGTCAAAAGCTAAAAATACACATTACATCATAAATAAATAAATAAATGTCAAAGATCACAGTCCAGCAAGATGCAGTGTTGGGAACAAGGTGGTCATTTGTGTGGATCATTTAGAAAAATACCCAAAATAACATTTTAAGAGAAATAATCCAGATATTTGATATCCTTAATAGGATATAAACACAAAATAAGCATGATTGTGAATAGAGACTTGAAGGAATGATAATCTCAGAAAATGTCACCTGGGGCTGGAGAGATGGCCTAGAGGTTAAGAGCGCCGACCGCTCTTACAGAGGACCCGGGTTTGGTCCCCAGCACCCACATGGCGGCTGAGAACCATCTGAAGCTCCAATTCCAGGAGAACTCCAGTTCCAGGGGAATCCGAGACCCTCTTCTGAACTCCGCGGCGTTGCACGACACGGGTGCACAGACTTGCATGCAGACAGTACATTCATACACATACAGAAATAAATAAAAAAATTAATAAAAAAATAAATAATTAATAAAAAAAATTAAGAAAATGTCACCTATGGTGGTCTTTGGGAGAAGGGATTGGGAGTCATTTTCCATTTCGTAGTATTGCATTGGTTTAATATCAAGTCAATTACCTCCTTTTAAGTAATAAATAACTGGGCAGAGACTACACATATACATTTATATATAATTACCTACATGCAAGCAGATATTCCAAACCTTTCTCATTTTTCTGTGGTAAGTACCTGAAGGGGTTAAATCCTGGCTTTTCTTTTGTGACTGTGGGAATAACAACAAAAGCAACACTGTCCTAGGTGGATGCTAATGATATAAACTTAATTTTGGCCATCCCTGAGGGGCTGTTTGGCTGTGAACAAGTCCATGACTAAGAACTGTGACTGGGTGAAGACTTCAGTATCTAATTCAAATCACCTGGGAAACTAAAAGGTCAGCCTCACAGGAAGACATGTCCAGCCAACAACTACATCTACCAAGTCAGACTGAAGGGAATCTACCATAACTACAAATCCAGAAAATTCAAAAAGTAGGAAGCTTATCCCTGCTCATAGAATTCTGGAATTCTATTAATATATTGGAGATAAATACCACTCTTTCCAGGTCAGTAAAATATATGGTGATACATATAAATGCAATGACACAAAGTACATTTGAACATGCATGTACACACAGGTTAATATACTCGTGTACACATATGTGCATGTATACACATACACACCCATCCACACACATGCACACATTATGCTTTGTCTTTTCATGCAGTCCTTGTAGAATCAGAATTAGACCCCTGTAAAACTTAGAGGAAAATCTTATGTAGAAAGCCTCTCTTGCTAAGAGCAGGTACAGCGCAGAACGCTTCCCATCTGGCCATGATTTCCCACCTGCTCAAAGACTGCTGGTGATGGCTGATGGCCTATCTTCAGCCTACACCCACTCACAATTCACTCCACAGGTTGGTGACCTGATTGGTCTCCATCCAACCTCATGCTAGCTTACCAGGTTGGCAATCTGATAGATCCCCATCCAACCCACTAGCCACCGACACTAGAAATCCAGGCCTACTTCAGCCTGTAAATGTGCAAAACTAACGGGGAATTCTGTAATGATGGTAATGGAGAATTCGATTCATTGCCTGCTGCAAGTTACTTTTATAAGTAAAATGATGTCATCTCCCAAAGCCAATCACAGACCCCATTCTCTGCCAGTGTATACTGCTGCTCCCCCTAGCAACATGTGCCTGGGCCACATTGCTACCTCTTGGGATGGGGTCAGAGAAATCTCATGCCTTCCACATTGCACCCTGATGGATACTAGCCCCTAATTCAAACTGGATACTCCCACAGTCTTAAATGATAGTAACTGCTCACTTGAGAAACATAAGGGTTAAGTCTCCAATTAACGTGATTCTGAAATATAAAGGTATTAACATATTGAATACAAAGTCTGAAGTACAAGTATAAAAAAAGCTGTCCTAAAAGTAATGAAAAGCTGAAATTGAGGGGCTGCCGATATTGGCAGACAGGTTGAACTAATGAGCTGCAGGAGGAGGGAGGAAATCTGGAGCAAAATTTGTACTTGTTTGTAGTTGGTTTTGTGGGTGTGTGTGGTGTAATGTGTTTACGCATGTTTACATGTGTCATGTCTACATGGGGGTGTTCATGTGTGTGTGTATGTGGAAGTCAGAGGTTGTTAGCAGCCATCTTCCTTAATCACTGCTTGATCCAAGGTTTCTCTGAAGTCAGAGCTTGCCAACTAGCTATTCTAGCTAGAAAGCTTGCCCCCATGAATTCTCTCTCTCTCTCTCTCTCTCTCTCTCTCTCTCTCTCTCTCCTCTAATTAGCACTGCAGGTGATCCCACTCCGGTTCTACCTGCATATTGAGGATATGAACACCTCTGGCCCCTGTGCTTGCATGGTGAGATGAGTCATGTTCCCCAGGCCTTCTAATAGGCTTTGAGACAGTATCTAGCTAGATTAGCACGCCCTCAAACTGGAGCAGCTCCTGCTTCAGCCTCTTGAGCACTGGGGTTATCAGTGTGCACCACTGAATTCCTAAATGTCCACTTGGCTGTTTCTGGTTTTGCTTTATACAGGCTCTCCCTGTAGTTCTAGCTAGCCTGGAACTCACTATGTAGACAAGACTCAAAAGAAATTAAACATAAACTCAACTAAAACTTGTTCCAAAATGTTCCTAACATTTATTTCTGATATCAAAAGACATATTCCATATCAGGATTTTAACTAAACAAGTACTCAGGGAGTTTCCTCTAGTCATGATTAATACATGATGAAGAGATTGGAAAGGCTAACGTCTCATCTCTAGAAGTTTTCCACATGGTACCAGAGAAACATGCTCAGTAGGAATGTATTTAACAATTTAGTTGGCTTAATGGGTAAATCTATGCTCTTGCAGAGGACCAGTGTTTGTTTCCCAGCACCCACATAATGGCTGATAATTGTCTTTAATTCCAGTTCCAGAGGATCCCATCCCCTCTTCTGGCCTCCATGAGCATTGCATACACTGTTCCTCTTACATACATGCAGACAAAACATAAAATAAATTAATAAATATGCATAAAATAGAATTAACTAATTAATAAAAATTTTAAAATGGGTAAATCTAGTCATTGTTAATCCTTGTCAAGTGCATTTAGTTAAGGAACTTCAAACAAGGGGAGAAATAAAAATAGAAATTATCTATACATAACTAAAAGAAAAAGCATAAGACACAAGTAAAAAATATTAATATATGAGAGAGAATAAAATTATGACCACAAAAGAAAAATACAAACGAAATACAGAAGTTAAAACTATGAAATTTTATGTTCAGTTTTTTTCAACTATGCAAAATACTAACAAACAAGCTTGATTAAACAATCCCCGAGGAACTGACACTGGTCCTTGAGTGATGTCCACACCCACAAGCTCATAGCAGTGCTGCTCCTCACTGCTACAAAATCATAAAAGCAAAAGATCCATCAATGGATAAATTTTAACATGGCTTTAAACAGAGTGGAACGCTGGTCGGCTTTTTCAAAAAAAGGAAAATCTGGTCTAGAAATATAAATTGCTTGCCAACATGCACAAGGGCCTGGGTTTGATCTCCAGCTGTGCATGAACGAAACACGGAGATAGGTGTCTGCAGTCCTTGCACTGAGGAGTAGAGGCAGGAAGAGTTCCATGTCAACCTTGGCTATAAAGGGAGTGTGAGATCAGCCCAAGCTCAGACCATGCATCAAAAGCAAAAATTCTGGAGGCTGGGAATAGCTCAGTTGGTAAAGTCAAGCCACTGCTGTGCAAGAATAATGAGGCATGGGTTCCGGTCTCTATTCCCGTAAAGATCTCCTGACTTGTGCACCTAGGATATCAGTGCTGAACAACACAGGCAAGCACATGAAATCTGAGTTCTGTAAGAAATTCTGTCTCGGGGCTGGTGAGATAGCCTAGAGGTTGAGAGCACCGACTGCTCTTGCAGAGGACCCTGGTTCGATCCCCAGCACTTACATGGCAGCTAAGAACCATCTGTAACTCCAATTCCAGCAGAACTCCAGTTCCAGGGGAATCCGGGCAGGTGGATCTTTGTGAAGTTCCAGGCCAGCCTGGTCTACATAGTGAGTTCCATGACAGCTGGGGCTACAGAAGAGACCCCGTCTTAAAAAGCACCCCCTCACCCCAGCAAAGTAGGATGGTTCATAGGGAGAAGGAAGGGGATGGGAGAGATCATGGGAGGGCATGCATTTCTCTTCATGTATGAAATCATGAAAGGATACAGCAAAAAGGGCAAAATATGGGGAAAGGGTCAGAGGGAACTTAACCAAGGCGCTAATTTAATTCCTTGACCAGACTGAGAAATCTTGGGCATGAAAGGGGATTATAATAATAAAAACAGGTTCTTGGAGAAGATGGCCTAGCGGTTAAATCACCAACTGCTCTTGCAGAGAAACCCTGGTTCGATCCCACAGCACCTCACATGGTGCAGTAAGCCATCTGAAACTCCAATTTCCAGAGAGAACTCCCATGTTCCAGGGGAATCCCGACACCCTCTTCTGACCTCCGCGGCACTGCAACGACACGGGTGCAGCCAAACGCGCAGGACAGTAATTCATACACATACAGAATAATATAATAAAAATTTTAAAAATTAAAAAAAAAATAATAGAAACATTTCCAACCTAAGCCAGGGCAGTCTTTTCAACTCTAGTTGTAATCATCTACTTCAAAGCCATTAAAAACCATAAAGCTAATGTGATTTAAGATTTGTTACAAAACAAGAAATAACAAGAACATCTCATAACTGAGAACATTTAGTTCCTTAGCAACCAGCAGTTTTGCAGGTTGTGAAGAGCCATGTCTCTGTCCCTGCCATTGCTATCCTGGTGTTTCTGGAGAGGAACTGGCCCACACAACTGTGCTGGCCATGTTGGTCAAACACAGCCTTCAGTTGTGAAGTTTCGCAGCCTTAACAGTTGGGAACTGCATAGTATTTTTTGTTTTTTTTTTTTTTGCACTTTAAGTTGACAACGTTTACAATCTGGGACATATGTTCTGGAGCAGTGTAAGCAGTGGGTGGAGATTCTCAGTGCATGAACCTGCCTGGAGTGTGGCTTTGTCTGCAATGCACCCAGGCCTCGCCCAAACCCCAGGTCCTGAATGCTGGTTGCCTTGCTATTTGGGGGCCTTTATAGCATCTACATGGATCAATCTCTTGGCATTGAGTCAGTGAGAGTGAGGATGGCTATGAAAACTGTCATTTTATAAGCTTTTGGAAAAATAGATCAGCAGATCTAGATCAGGGGACCCTGCAACTTGCCTCTAAGTATGTCCAAGAGAAGTAGACAATTTTTTGCAAAATTCCCTGATTTTTCCACATTCAGATTATTTCTTAACTCCAAGGGGAAACTGGTCTGTATCTGCATCCAAGATCAGTATCGATCCTTCTCTACTTCTATGTCTTCTTCTCTTCTTTCTTCTTCTGCGTTCTTCTTTCTTCTGTCTTTCTTTCCTTCTTTTCTGTCTTCTGTCTTCTTTTCCTCTGTCTTGTGCTTCGTCTTTCTTCTTCTTTCTTCTTCCTTCTTCTTCTTTTTTTTTTTTTTTTTTTTTTTTTTTTTTTTTTTTTTTTTTTTTTTTTTTCTTTCTTCTTTCTGCTTTCTTCTTTCTTCTTTCTTTTCTTCTTCTTCTTTCTTCTTCTTCATTTCCTCTTCTTCTTTCTTCTGCTCGTAAGGCTTTCTTCTATCTTTTCTTCTCTTCCTTCTTCTTCTTCTTCTTACTTCTTCTCTTTTCTTTTCTTCTCTCTTCGTCTTCTTCTTCTACTTCTTCTTCTCCTCCTCCGCCTACCTCCCTCCCTCCTCCTCCGTCGTTCCTTCATCTCCGCCACTCATCAAACAATCCATCCGGTTGTAAAATACTTTCTACCTGAAGACATTGTCATTGTCGATTTTCAAACTTTCTTTCTACTGTGAAAAAAACTCAAAACTCCCTAATGATTCTGTCAAATATCCTAAAATA
>VZQC01013003.1:3535811-3624789 GCA_009823505.1 Rhizomys pruinosus | reverse complement strand
GTGTGGTAGCACATGCCTTTAATCCCAGCATTCAGGAGGTGGGGGTGGGTGGATCTCTGTAAGTTCAAGGCCAGCCTGGTCTACAGAGAGAGCTCCAGGGCAGCTGGTAGTAAAATGGAGACCCTGCCTCAAAAATACCAAAAAAAAGGAAAAAAACTAAAAAAGGATTGCCTGCATAAGCACAGGTAACTGCCCAGTGACTACACTCCTAAAGAAAATGACTCCTCCTTGCCTGGTAGCCATTAACTGCCATTGTCTCTTCGGAAAGAGGTGAGGCTACCCAAGTCCCTCTCCATCCGTGATGGGATGCCAAGGGGCCCAGTCTTGTGCAGGTATTGTGAGGGTAACCCTAGTTGCTATGGCTTCATTAGCAATGGCTAAGTCATGTATGGGAGATGACATTTTATAGCACTCTTTCTCCTCCAGGTCTTATATTATTTCTTCCCCTTTTCCCATGTTCTCTGAGCCTTGGAGGGGGTTGACGTAGATGTCTGCTCAGAAAAACATTTTCCTATGGCCCTAATAAAAAGATGACAGGAACTAGAGAGGGCAGCATAGAGAACTTTATTTCCTACCAGTTTCCTAGATGAATTCCCAGTGCAGGCAGCCTTATGCTTATATCTGTCCCTATATAGACCTTCCACCTCCCCCACTATGTCTAGACATATATTAAACATTTAATCTTTATTAATATTTTAGAGTAGGAAGCATTTAAATTTTTGGTACTAAAATAGAAGAGTTATGACCTACTTAACCTCTCTTAAAAACTATGTAATCATTAACATCATTTAATTGATTAAATGATTAAAAGAAAATAGTTGTCACTATAAAGAGCAGTATAACTTTCAGAATACTTTGCTTGTTGATAAAGCTGCATAGCACAGAATGGGGAAAGGGTGACAGGAATTCTGGGAAGAAAGATAGATGATCAACGTGTAGTGCATACAGGTACAGAAGTTGCAGTGAAACTTGTTAATTTACAGTTGGCAAGTGAAAAGTCTAAAGAAAAAGAAAATGAAAACTACATAATGTTACTGTTTTATTGTTCCTATATATTTTCAGTCTCAGAATCTCATGTTTCTAATGCACGTTTCAAACCCCCTACAAAGAGATCATTGTCTTTCCCATAACATCATCCTCGCCACACATTCACTAACAGCCTTCCTGCTTGTAAATCAAATAACCAGCCTTCTGAAATGTCCTGGTCTGACTTGGCTCATTACCAACATTTAATACAGCTGACCACCTTGACTGTTTAGCTGGCTTCCTGAGTACCACCTCTCTCAGTTCTCTCTCTTTACACTCCCTCTTCATGACTTCTCCATGTCCTCGGCAATTCTTGTATTCCTTTTGACCTCCAAATGCAGAAGAACCTAAAACTAAAGTCTCTTTGTATAATGAAATATTAAATTTTGCAGCCAATCTCATTTTCAGAGAGAGAGAGAGAGAGAGAGAGAGATCCTCTTTTATGTATGCACTTAACGGGTCATATTCATCCTCAAGGTTTCAACTCAAATATTGCTGTTATCATTGTGTCTACCTTCATAACCAACTGTAATCAGGACTGTTTGCTACCTCCTCTGCTACTTCTTTGTCCAAGTTGCCCTGACTGAATCACTGCCACACTCTCCTATCTGCCTGTGGTTAGTCCATTTCAGACTCACCTCAGTACAGAAATCAGGGTGATCTAGTTGAAATATGACATACGAAGTAACTTTTTTCCAAAGCCCTGCAATATCTTCCAAATCACTTCAAATGAAAACCAAAGTCTTTATTACACTTATTAACAAGAATCTAAAGGGCCACTTGTCCAGCTCTCTCTTCCCCTGTCAGTCAGACTTCCCAGGATTGTGGCACAAACACCTCAGGAGTAGGATATTTAGCTCATCATTTCAGAGGCCATAGTCCTTGATTTCATAGGTTCTGTGGTAGGAGCATATGGCAGAGGCTGTTCACTTCATGATGGAATGCAGAGCAGAGAAGGCACAGGAAGCCAGGTCCGGCCTTCAAAGGTACACCTCAGTGACTCACTCTCTATCATTTGGTGTCACTTCCAAAGTTTTCATTCTTCATACTCCCCAAATAGTGCCACCAGCTACAAAATCAAGGACTCAACACAAGAACTTTCATGCACATTCTATATCTACTCCATAATACTTCCCAACTGCCCAGACGCCATAATTACTTGGACTTGCTTTTACCCGTGTTCATCTGCTCATGGGATTCTTTGATGTCTGAACTTTCAAGTCACTTGCTGCTTCCTCCAGGTATAAAGACATGTCTTGAAATGGCCTCTCATAAATCATAGCTCAGATGTTATGTTTATACTGAGCTGTCCCCAGAGCTTCCTATTTAGCTTCACAATTAATTTATCTACATAGAATTTATAATTTTCCGAGTATCATGTTACATAACTACTTGGGTTGTTGGGAAGGGGTCATTTTTTTGTTTGCTTTTTAGTTGTTTTGTTTTGCTTTGCTTTTTATTATTTTTGAGTTTCTCTGTGGTTTTTTTTTTGGGGGGGGGCAGAATCTCACTATGTAGCCTTGACTGACCTGGAACTCACTATGTGGATAAGGTTGTCCTCTAACTCACAGAGGTCCACCTGCCTCTGCCTCCCTATGCTAGGATTAGAGGCGTGTGCCCCCATGCCCAGCTGTTATTGAATTTTATGTTTTCCCCCAGAATGCAGTTTTGAAATGAGCAAGAACTTTGTTCATTTTATTCAGTACTGAATCCCCCATAAGTTCAATTAATATTTATTAGATAAATCAATTCTTATAATAATAATACTATGTAGTTTGTGTGATGTGTATGCATCTCAAAATCAAGTTTAAGTTTAGTACAGAGTGCAGAGATGATACCGGTCATGAATGACAATAAGCGAAGCTATTAAGCATGGTTTATCCTCCTGAGTATCGCTTCATATTTTTTTTGGTGTTTTTGAGACAGGGTCTCCCTGTAGCTCCAACTGTCCTGCAATTCACTACATAGACCAGGCTGGCCTTGAATTCACAGAGATCCACCTGGCTCTACCTCCCAAGTGCTGGGATTAAAGGTGTGTGCCACCAAGCCTGGCCCACTTCACACTTTTACATGTGATAAGAAACTGTTTTTTTTTAAAAAAATCACATGGCCTTTCTTTATCACCAAGAACAAACCAAGCAACTGGAGAAGATATTATTCCAGAAGGACCTTCCACTCACATAGCCTCAAAAACAAATCAAATACCTAGAAACAAACCCTACCCAAAGACACCAAATCGCGATCCTCTTACAACAACAATTTTAACTTTTTTTTAAAGAAAGACATAAGAAGACTATGCAGAGATGGAAAAAAAATACCTCCACTCATGGACTTGGGAAAATTAACAGTTGTAAAAATGTCCATTTTACCGAAACTCTTGTTATAGATTAAAAGCAATCCATCAAAATCCCCAACGGATTTCTTTCCACCAGGCTTGGAAAAAAAAGTCCTTAAACTCCATTTGGAACAAACAAAAGACCCCGATCGCCAAAACAACCCGGAGTGAATGAGTTACAAGGGGGGTTCTTTATCCAGACTTCAACTATACTACAGGGCTATAGTCATAAAAAACAGCCTGGCACTGGCAAAAAACAGAAACTGTTGACCAATGGAAAACACAACAAAGATCCAAATCTGCACATATTAATTTCAGCCATCTTATATTGACAAGGGGCCAAGAAGCCACAATGGAGGAAAAGACAGAATCTTCAGCAAGTGGTGTTGGCAAAAAAAAAAAAAGAAAAAAAAACCCCTACCTCTCGCCCTGTACAAAAGTCAACTCCGATGGATCAAAGACCTCAACGTGAAATCCCTAACTCTGAAGGTGATAAAGAAAAAAGTTGGCAGAGAGTACAAGACATAGGGCATTAGGAAAAAGACTTTCTATAATCAGACAGTAGCTGCTCAGAATTAAGTCACAATCAAAATGGGACTCCATTAAACTCAAAAGCTTCTTTACATCAAAAGAAACAACTCAAGGAAGTTGAAGAGAGAAATCCCACAGAGTGGAGGAAACTTCCCACCAGAAAATTGACAAAGCATTGATTTCCAGATATATAATACTAAAAAAAAAAAACAAGAAAAAGGAAACACATAAATGGATTTCTCAATAGATGGGGCAAAGAACTGAACAGGAGACTTCACACGTGAGGGAATTAGAAATGGCTGAGAAATACCTTAAGAAGTGTTCGCCGGGCATGGTGGTGCATGCCTTTAATCCTAGCACTTGGGAGGCAGAAGCAGGCGGATATTTGTGAGTTCAAGGCCAGTCTGGTCTGCATAAGAGTTCCAGGCCAGCTGGGGCTTACAGGGAGACCCTGTCTCGCAATAAGACCAAAAATAAATAAATAATAAATTAAATAAATAAATAAATAAAATGTTCAACATCACTAATTCATTAAGGGAAAGCAAATCAAAACCACTTTAAGATATCATCTTACTCCGATAAGGACTGGGTAGTGGTATCAAGAAAACAAATGATACCAAGTGCTGGAGAGGTTGTGGGAAAGGGAACATCATCCACTGCTGGTGGGAATGTAAACTCGTACAGCCACTATGGAAAGCAGTGGGAGAACCCTTGAAGACTTGGAATGAACTTGCCACTCCACCAGCCATACCACTCCTGGGCATGTACCCTACACAGATTCACCCCACCAAAGATGATGCATGGCCATGTTTATTTCACCTCTCTTCACACAATAGCAGGAGCTGGAACACAACCCAACTACCTCAACTGATGGTGGATGGAAGGAAAATGATGGTACATCTACACAATGGAGTTCTATGCAGCAGAGTAAAGAAAGATGACATCATGAGCTTTGCAGGAATTGGCTGAAGTAGAGGACTCATGCTGAGTTGAAGTAACACAGTCACAGAAAAAAACCATGAATGGTATCCCTCATCTGTGGATGCTAGTGCCAATTACCTCGTAGTAGTATTTCTTGTCATGGTCCCTTGAGCTTTTGTCCAAAAACAAAATCAAAAAAAAATAAAAACAACAACAACAACAACACACAACAACAACAGAAAGAACTGCATTGAAGATGACTGAAACATGAACTTCTGCTCAAAACAGAACTTCCTCATGGAGAATATGGAAAGACTGAGAAAGAGAGGAAAAGTCATGTTTGCGCAGAATGCTGAGCCTCTGGTGGGGTGGAAGGAATGGGGGGGGGGACAGGGTCTAGATTGATAAAAATTTAATTATGTGAAAAAAAAAAGAAAAAAATATATAAGATTGGAGGAACGTTAAGCAATGAGAAGCTTGAGATGGATTAGCATGCTATGTAGTGAACTTAAACACAGATGCAGAGTCCAGGATGAAGGAAGGGAAGCTACCGGATGGGAAGCAGGAGCTCAGCTGGAGCAGATGAAGAGGCAGATATGGGTCAGCACCATGCACACTAGGAACTACACTCTAGTTCCTGTCGCTGGTTTTTCCTTTCAATAAACAAACTTTAACTTGAACTATTTAAAATGGAATTATAGTATTTGTAGTATGAGAATCTTGAGTTAGTTACTCAACATTTCTTCCCAGTGTAAAGTAAAGCAATATCTCAACACTTTAAAAAAACATTCCAAAGTCGGGCGTGGTGGTGCATGCCTTTAATCTTAGCACTAGGGAGGCAGAGGCAGGCTGATCTTTGTGAGTTTAAGGCCAGCCTGGTCTACAGAGTGAGTTCCAGGACAGCTTGGGGTATAGGGAGACCCTGTCTCAAAAAGACCAAAAAAATATTTAATTTTTATTGTATATGTATGAGAGTTTTTCCTGTATGTGCATCACACGCATGCCTGGTGCTAGCAGTGGCCAGAAGAAGGCACTGGATCCCCTGAAACACTGGAGTTAAGGACAATTGTTAGCTACCATGCAGGTGCTGGGAATCAAACCCATGTCTCTGAAAGAGCAGCTTGTGCTCATTACCACTAAGCCATCTCTCCAGCTTTCATAATGTAACCTTCATTCCTATTAAAGCCACTCTATCACATAAAAGCTTTGAATCCTGCCATGTATTCCCATCAGTTAAAACATCTGTTTTCAGTCTTGGTCTCCCAAACTCTTGGTGGAGAGAGCTGAGTGCAATTTGCTGCTGATAATAACATGTTTTATTTCCCCTCTTTATGAATTCAAATTACTGTAGTTCTGTGGATTTGCATACTCAGTCATGAATTGAAGGAAATTCTCACAGACTGCTTCGCAGAGTCACACTTCATCTTTACTCTGGTTTCCTATGTCCTACCCCGCAATCAGGAAGACCCAGAAGTGCTGTGCTATGCCAGGGTAAGCCTCACATTGCCAACTTATTATTACATGGAGCACTTATTCAGAAAGACATTCTCTGGTAGCTCTCAACCTCAGAAAACCAAACAAAATATGTCTACCATTGGTCTGGAGAAATGGCTTAGTGATTAAGAGCCCTGGTTGCTCTTGCAAAGGACCAAAGTTCTGTTCCCAGCACCCACATGGCAGCTAATGACCATCTGTAACTCCAATTCCAAGGGACCTAACACCCTCTTCTCACCTCAGCAGGCATTGCAGGACATGGGTGCAGGCAATAAATGCACTCATACACATAAAATAAAAGTAATAAATTATTTTTAGATATTTAAAAAACCTGTCTACCATAGCTTTTTAACCTTCCAATATGAACAGAAGACTCATATCTCTCCAAGAATCCTCCAAACCTTCAATGCCCAATGGGGACTGCTGAGATACCCAGCTTGTGGACTAAACAGCTAAGGGGATTTCAGCCTCATCAGAATATAGACTGCCATTGTTGGACTACCTGGGCTGTATCATGGAGGCCAGTACAAGGGTATCAAGATAGGACACATGCTCACTGGACTTCATTTGGGGGACCATGGGAGGGAAAGACCCCAATGTGGAGCAAAAGTGCAGGATTGATGGTTGTTTGGGATTGTCAAGGAGGAAACTTCGAGCACCTCCTTAAGTTAAACATGACATCTATTAGGGAAAAAAAAAGTCCTCCAATTCAAGTGATATGTGTATGTATGTATGTACATATAACTATGTGTATATGTATATATACTGTACCAGTACAAATTGGAGAGAACAACAACAAAAGAACTGAAAGAAAAAAACTCTGGAAAGACTCAGAAAAAGATGCAGGACATGTAGGGCAGAGTGCAGGGACTTGGGTGGGGTGGGGGACATGGAAGGGGAAGTGACTCTGGATTCAACTGAAAAATGATGTATGACTTAGGGAAAAAAAGTTTAATAACAAAAAAGGAATAATGAAGGGATTAAAAAGAAAAGAAAACCTGTCTACCATATTTATCCATCTCACATAGAATGAATGTCCCTCTTTCCTTCCATCCTTCCTCCTCCTCTCCATCTCTGCTTCCTTTCTTCTTGGTCTCCCTCCTGCCTTCTTCTTCAATTTTTGAATTTATTTTTATTTTATGCATATGAGTGTCTTGCCTGAGTGTATGTATGTGCATCACATATGTGCAATGCCCACAGAGGCCAGAAGAGGCCACCATACCCCTTGGATATGTAACTGGAGTCACGGATGATTCTTAGCTGCCACGTGGGTGCTGGGAACCAAACCCAGGTCCTTTGCAAGAGCAGCCAGTGCTCTTAACCCCTGAGACATCTCTCTTGTCCTCTCCTCATTTTTTAATCACCAGAACATGAACCTTACGATACATGGACCCATAAAAGTGTGTTTTGTTCAGCAATTACTGTCATCTTGGAATATATTGTACCTGACACAAATAGAATCTCAGCAAATATTTGTTTAGATGAATAAATTAACGATTTAGCTCAAACATGTGAGCTAGTTTTTGCCTGAGAGCCTTGTATTTGTTTCTCCAGTTGCTCTTCTGACCGCTTCTTTTATTCACATCAATCTCAGCTTAAAATCCTTTCCACAGAAAGACTGTGGATGCCTCCATCACATTTCCTATGCCCAGGACCCTCTTAACCCCATGACCATGTCTCAGTACAGAACTCATGAATATCTGAAGTGTCTTCTCAGCTGCCATGTGGGTGCTGGGAATCAAACCCGGGTCCTCTGCAAGGCAGTGTCTTCTCATACCTATCTTTCCCGTGTATCTTGGTCCTACATCAGCTCACTAGAATGTAACTGCCAGAGGGATCTTTGAGTGGTTCATCAATGCCTCTAGAATCTAAAAGAGATCCTGACAACAGAAAACATTCCTGAATATTCTATTAAAAGCAAATGAAACATTGAAATATTCAGCTTTCAAATACATGCCACCTGTAGCATCGCCCCTCCTCTGTACTGGGATGCAGACAGTAAATGAAATTACTTGGGGCTGGAGAGATGGCCTAGGGGTTAAGAGCGCCGACCACTCTTACAGAGGACCCGGGTTCGATCCCCAGCACCCACATGGCGGCTGAGAACCGTCTGAAGCTCCAATTCCAGGAGAACTCCAGTTCCAGGGGAATCCAAGACCCTCTTCTGACCTCCGTGGCATTTCACGACACGGATGCACAGACTTGCATGCAGACAGTACATTCATACACATACAGAAATAAATAAAATTAATAAAAAAAATTTTAAAAATAAAAAAAAGAAATTACTCTATGTACAAACAGCTAACAAATTTTCACAGAAAATGTAGATCACATGATCATCAAGTTATATTTCTAGATGTATTTTGAATGCCTAAGTTTTCTTGGAATATTAACTCAGACTTGGAAAATAGCTCCATGAGGCAATATATTTATATTTGCAAAGAGAGACAATTTCTAAAGAAAGAAAATTTCTAGTCCAGAAATCCCTCCATTCACAAACACTTCATAAAAGCCTCATATCAAAAAAAAAAAAAAAAGAAGGAAATCTTAAAAAAAAAAAATCCCAATTGTCACTACTACAAGTTGCTGATTCCTGAGTGGTTCCATAGTAAACTGGCCAACACTTCTGAGCATGTTAACACTCACCTCTAAGATCAATTCCATCTTATAGAGCTTCCATCTCTATGGAGCCATGCCCCCCAAATCTCCCAGCATCTGTGGCATCTCCCTTAAACTCACCCCCTTCTGGAAATAGTTTCTTGTTACTTTCAATCAACCAGTAAAACAGTCAACAAATGTCTGTAAGGACATCTACTAGGAAGCAAGCATGTTCAGGGCAGAATACTTTCATAAACAAAATAGACAAGAATAGCCACGCTCATGAACTCCCAATCTAATTGTATCACATTTGCATATCAAAGAAGGTAAACATACAAATAGCGAATACTGATATTTAGAATTTTTTTTAATTTTTATTCATTTACTTTTTTATTTTATTTATTTTCATATGTGTATGAATGTACTGCCTGCATGTAGGTTTGTGTATCCATGTTGTGCAGTGCTGCAGAGGTCAGAAGAGGGTGTCAGATTCCCCTGGAACTGGAGTTAAAGACGGTTCTCAGCTGCCATGTGGGTGCTGGGGATCGAACCCAGGTCCTCTGCAAGAGCAGTCGGCACTCTTTTTTTTTTTTTTTTTGGTCTTTTTGAGACAGGGTCTCCCTGTAGCTCTGGCTGTCCTGGAACTCACTCTGTAGACCAGGCTGGCCTCGAACTCACAGAGATCCGCGTGCCTCTGCCTCCCAAGTGCTAGGATCAAAGGCATGTGCCACAACGCCCGGCATTTATTTATTTCTGTATGTATATCAACGTACTGTCTGCATGCAAGTCTGTGCACCCGTGTCATGCAATGCCCCGGAGGTCAGAAGAGGGTCTCGGATTCCCCTGGAACTGGAGTTCTCCTGGAATTGGAGTTTTCAGACGGTTCTCGGCCGCCATGTGGGTGCTAGGGATCGAACCCGGGTCCTCTGTAAGAGCGGTCAGCGCTCTTAACCCCTAGGCCATCTCTCCAGCCCTGCAGTCGGCACTCTTAACTACTAGGCCATCTCTCCAGCCAGTCATTTACTTTTTTTTGAGACGGGGTCTCCCTATAACCCCAGCTGTCCTAGAACTCACTCTGTAGACCAGGTTGGCTTTCAACTCACAAAGATCTGCCTGTCTCTGCCTCCCAAGTGCACCACCATGCCCAGCTTAAGGATGGTTCTTAGCCACCATGAGGGTGCTGGGAATCGAACCCGGGTCCTCTGGAAGGGCAGTCAGTGCTCTTAACCACTGAGCCATCTCTCCAGCCCCAGAATAGTGATATTTAATAGAGTGGGATACATAGAATCATAGAAATATCAAAATATGTAAAGATTGATACATAAATACAGTTACTCAATATCTCCAAGATCACTCAGAATTATATAACAAAAAATGTATTTGATAAATGAATCAGGTATGTCTCTTTTTAATTGTTTTCCTCAATATGGGATATCCCTTGGGTGGGAAAATATTCTGCATTGTCTTTGTTCTACATTCAGGGAGCAAATTGTACAATAACCCCCAAATAGACTATGACTTTATTAATTGACTCTTTTTTATTTTATTTTTTATGTGTATGAGTGTTATGCTTGCATGTTGGATAGTGTAATGCCCATGGAGGATAGAAGAGGGCATCAAATCCACCCACACCCCCGGAAATGGAGCTATAGCTGGTTGTTAGCTGCCATGTGGGTGCTGGGATTCAAACCTAGAACTTCTTCAAGAAAAGTCAGTGCTCTTAACTGCTGAGCTATCTCTCTAGCCCCTATTAATTGATTCTTTGCTAAATAATATATTGCCCTTATAAGGTGCTTTTTAGCTTTTGAAAGGGCACTCTCAAGCACATTATTTTTACCGCAAATACCATGTACAAGTTCCTATTCTTTTTTTTTATTTTTTTATTAATTAATTTTATTTATTTCTGTATGTGTATGAATGTACTGTCTGCATGCAGGTCTGTGCACCCATGTAGTGCAATGCCGTGGAGGTCAGAAGAGGGCAACGGATTCCCCTAGAACTGGAGTTCTCCTGGAATTGGAGTTTCAGACGGTTCTCGGCCGCCATGTGGGTGCTGGGGATCGAACCCGTGTCCTCTGCAAGAGCGGTCGGCGCTCTTAACCGCTAGGCCATCTCTCCAGCCTCACAAGTTCCTATTCTTATTGCAAGTCAGGACTGTTCTACTGTGATAGGGTGGTATCCTGCATACTGTGCTTGAGACATGACTTTATTTGCTCAAAAACAATCCAGTGGTTGTCTGCTTATTTGCTTGCTTGATTTCCTGAATCTCTAGGGATTCCAGACACAAGAAACATGGAAAGGCAGTTTTAAGTACAGGAATAAAAACATGAAAAAGACAGAAAACATTGGTCCTAAATAAAAAATAATAATAATCTAAGGCCCCATTTGGGGGTTTTAGTCAATACTTTTCAAATTTCTCTAAGGCCCAAATCCCTGAGCATCATTCCCCAATACAAAACCTTCTGACTCCTCACACTTGATTAGTACAACTCAGGAGCATGACTTTGTAAAACTCTCTCCTTCTCACACTCACTCCCCCCTTCCCGACCTCCTCAGGTAACCCTGATGTCCATTCTCTGAGAACCACAGACCTAGAGCAGCTGACCTCACTACCAAGGTCAGTTGGATTAATGAAGGCCCTCCAAGCTGGCAGGTTCAAGTATAAGATGGTCATGAAGGAATGGACTGTGACAGGGGGTCTGGAAGAGAAGGAGTGAGGGGAAGGGACAAGAGACGCAAGGAATGGAGACAAGACAGGTTGGGATCAACTCTCGTTTACTACAGAATATAAAGGGTAGGCGTAAGAGGAAGTATTTGCAACAATGCTGCGTAAAGGAACAAACATGCTGATACAGATCATTGGGATTAGTCAACACTAGGGTTCAAGGAACATCCTGTTTATGGAACATTTCATGGTTAAAGTTAAACTGACTTCCCTACTGCTGACAGACTGACCTTGAGAGGGGGCCCAATGGAAAATTACTATTTTGGCTGAGTAGAAGCAGCCAGATACCTGACATGGTCTAGGGACCCCCACAAAGAACAAAGGAGCTAAGATCCTTCCAATGCCAATGTCACAAAGGAGGACCAGAGACAGTCTGTCTTGAAGCCATGATGTTAGTCCCAGGAAGGATTAGGTTGCCAGAGGATGAAGAAGAGAACCAGGAAAGGATGTGACTGTGTGAGACAATGCTGGAGAAGATAATTTTGTTACCTTAAACAGTTCACTTAATTTAAGGCTGGAGAGATGGCTCAGCAGTTAGGAACACTTGATATTCTTCCAGAGGACCCAGGTTTGTTTCTCAACACCCACATGGCAGCTAACAACTGTCTGTAACTCCAGTTCCAGGGGATCTGATGCCCTCTTCTAACCTCTATGGTCATTGCAAGACACAGGTGCACTTACATGCAAGCAATACATCCATACATATAAAATAATAATAAATAAACTATTTTCAAAAGCTTTACTTAGTCTCATTCCAAAAATTTCAGAGCCAGTTAAAAAATGAGAAATAATAACACAAACTAGAAGTTAAAATCCATTATAAAAACTAAACATGGCGGCCGAGAACCGTCTGGGACTCCAATTCCGGGAGAGCTCCGGCTCCAGGGGAATCCGAGACCCTCTTCTGACCTCCGCGGCATTGCGCGACACGGGTGCACAAACCTGCATGCAGACAGGTACACTGATACACATACAGAAATAAATTTAAAAATTAAAAAAAAAAAAAACTAAACTCTATGGTGTGCTGGGCATTGTGGTATATGTCTGTAATCGAGCAATTGGAAGAGCAGGAAAGGAAGACCACCATGGGATCAAGGCAAGCCTCGGCTACAAAGTGACTCAAAGCTTGCCTAGACTACAGCATGAAACCCTTCTTCAAAATAAGTAGAAGCTCATGCCTTTAGTCTCAGCACTACAGAGGCAGAAGCAGGGGATTCTGTTAGCCTGAGGCCAGCATGGTCTACATAGTGAGTTCCGGGCCAGTTTAATAATCTCAGAAAAGCGAAAAGGGGTGAGGGAGGGGTTGGCTGGAATGATTGCTCAGACTTTAAAAACTCTGGCTGCTCTTACAGAGGACCTGGGTTCAATTCCAAGCACCTACATGGCAAATAACAACAGTCTTTATTCTAGTTCCAGAGGTTCCATCGCCCTCTTCTGATCATCACTGGCACAATGCAGGTCCAGCTACCTACATGGAAACAATACACTCATTCACATAAAATAAAAATAATAAAATATTTTAAAGTCAATTTTTATTGAAGCTTTGTGCATTTCATACAAAATTTCCATCAAGTCTAGACCCATTTCCCCTTCCTTGCCTCCCTCCCCACCAGAGCTCATGCATTCTGCCAAACATGTTTTTCATCTTTTTCTCAGTCTCTTTTTAAAATTTTTGATGCAGAAGTTTACTGTTTTGAGTAGAAGTTCACAATTTCAGTCAGTTCTTTGATGCAGTCTTGTTGTTGTTATTGTTCCTTCCATTTGCATCACTCCAAAATATGCATGTATGTATGGCACATATATCTTTTAGCATCTTCAGCTTATGATTTCTTTTTTTTTTTAGGTTGAAAGATGTCATGTTTGAAGGCTCCTCTTTGATAAGTCCAAACAACCATCAGTCCTGCCCTTGTGCTCCACACTGACCCTTCCCATGGTCACCAAATGAGGTCCATTAAGCACCACGTCCTGTCTTGATCTTCCTGTATGGTCTCCGTGATACAGTCTGGGTAGTCCAACAATGGCAATCAATACTCCCCAGTAGTAGCTCAGTCCACAAGCTGGATGTCTCAGCTGTCCCCATCTGGCACTGAAGGTTTGGAGGATTCTTGGAGAGACATGAGTCTTCAGTCCATATTGGAAGGTTGAAAAGCTGTGTCTCATGGCTTTGAAGGACGGCAAAAGCAGCGGCAGCCACAGGGCAGATGCACCTGCCAGTGAGACAGGCAAAACAACTGTGCTCTTTTATTTTTTTTTTTTTACTATTGTCTTTTTACTAAGATCTCAAGTTTTAAACCTGAAGTACAATTTCTCAGGCCTTACTAATTATTTCTGGTTATACTTTCCTTTTGGATGCTTAAGGCCACACTGTTAACCCAGGTTAACCATGTTTTTGTAATAAAATACTTTTTTTTCTTCATCTTTTTGAGACAGGGTCTCCCTGCAGCCCTAGCTGGCCTGGAACTCATTGGCCTAGAACTCATTCTGTAGACCAGGCTGGTCTTGAACTCACAGAGATCCACCTGCCTCTGCCTCCCAAGTGCTAAGATTAAAGGTATATACCACCACACCTTGCTAATAAAATATTTTTAAAAAGAAAAATAAACAAAACAGGAACTGGAGATTTGGTTCAGCAGGTAAAGGTGCTTTGTGTGTTAACTCTTCAGAAATTGCATATTGAAAGAAGAAAACTGACTCTGAAAAGTCCTCTAACATACACACACACATACACACACACACACACGCACGCACACACACACACACACACACAAATAATGTAAAAAAATCTAAAAACAACAAAAGGCAAGTCTGAAAATCTATGATTTAATCCTAAAATCTCTAATGAATTATAGCTGAGTAGATTAATGCACTTTCATATTCCATGAGGAATGGCCCAGAAATTAGGTTTAGGGGCAGTTGTTGTTATCATAGGAGAAGAAGCAATGAGCTCAGAGTTATCTATGAACCTCCAAAGTCTACTTCTAGCACCCAGAAAGTAGAAGGCCTACCATTATCTCCTTTTAAAGTCAATATATATCATTTTTGCCACGTACTAAAGATGCTGTCACAACACTCAAAGCAATGAGTAGAATGTAATGTTTGCTTCCACAGGTGTTAAACCAAGAAAACAACAAACATTCTAGTAACTATAGTTTTAAATTTTAAATTATCAAACCGCATTCTCATAAGTTATTAAGAGTTCTTATCTAATATATAACCTCTGACCAGGAAAAAGACTAACTCTTATGTAACTCAGGGAGTATGTTTTATATTTGTGACCACCCAGGCTGAGGTTCATTAACTTGTCCAGGTGAACACACAGCTAGCTGGCTTACAGAGGAAAAGAAACTTTTTTGTTACTGTTATAAGGGAAATAAACATTTCACATTTTTTTAAATGTGCTTCTTTTAAATTTTATTTTTGTATGTGTATGAGTGTACTGTCTGCATGTAGGTTTGTGCACCCATGTCGTGCAATGCCTCAGAAGTCAGAGAGGGTCTCGGGCTTCCCCTGGAACTGGAGTTCGCCTGGAATTGGAGTTACAGATGGTTCTTAGCCACCATGTGGTTGCTGGGGATTGAACCCAGGTCCTCTGCAAGAGCAGTCGGTGCTGTTAACCTCTAGGCTATCTCTCCAGCCTAACATTTCATATTTTTAAAGCATAAATCTTTCATTTGGTCTTTTGACAACTCTGTTGGTTATTAGATATTTTGATGACAGTTTTCCTGTCTTTTTATTTTATTTTAACTATTTTGCTTTAAAATTTCAAATATATTTTAAAAATAGAGAAGTTATTATCATGAATCCCAAGAATAAATCTGCCAATGAAAAATCTTGGTTCCCTTCAATTTATTCACTGCCCTAAATCCAGTTATCTGAAGCAAATTCCAGACCTCTACTTAATCATAGGTCTCCAAAAGGTCCTCTCTTGCTAAAAATTAGCCATAATGTGTGTCTTTATATAACTTACTGAACTAAGAAAGTAAAACATTTAGGGCAGGGAGGTGGCTCAGCAGGTAAAGGCTCTGTTGCCAAGCCTGAGGACCTGGATCTACACAGGGGAAGGAGAGAACCAACTCCCACAAGTTGTCCTCTGACCAACACAGGGCCATACATCTATATAAATAAAAAAGAAAGCCGGGCGTGGTGGCGCACGCCTTTAATCCTAGCACTTGGGAGGCAGAGGCAGGCGGATCTTTGTGAGTTCAAGGCCAGCCTGGTCTACAGAGTGAGTTCCAGGACAGCTGGGACTACAGGGAGACCCTGTCTCGAAAAGACCAAAAAAAGAAAANTAATCCTCTGGTAGGGCAGTGTATCTAATTATAAACAAAACTGGGTAGGTGAGGAGTTGATAAGTATTAAGATGTGTTGTGGTTTGTAAGATTGTTCTTGATGCCTTTTCTATACGTTTACAATTGGTCACAATGAATAAAAGAAACTTGTAAATAAAAATACACACAAACAAAACCAAGTGTTCAAAATACACGGTACACTGGTCTGCCAGAATTCTCTCATCCAAAGGGCTGGTAAGTAAAAGTCAGACTGGTCTGGGGGAACTGCTGTGCAGAGGATCTAGACAGTGGCAGGAGACGGAAAACAGGAACCAGGATAATGCGAAAACTGTTATTTCTATTTTTTTTGTTCGTTATAGGTCAGTCCTACTTGGAGCTCTTATAGAGCTTAAATGCAACCAGCTTCAGAGGGCATAAATTATTCCTTGGTTTCATGAGGTAACTATTACATATCATAAGCAGAGCCTAAAATTTTCCTGGAAAACACTGCCAGAGATTTGAGTTGGCTTTGGGGAAAAAGAAAAACTTGACAATATTTTGGAGCAGACTGAAAAATCATGAAAAATTAGTTAATCTGACATTTTTAAAGTAAACACTTTAAAATGAATACAAACAAACAAACCATTATTAAAAACAAAAAAAGGACTGATTATTAGTAATAAAAGAATCTGTGTTTAGAACAAGCAAGTAACTGAAGAGAGGAATCTTGTGGTTTGGTACAGTTCTACAAGTGTACACATTTTAGTGATGTCCAAGTATTTGCTAGGAGTTGTCAGAACTTGCTCTCTGCAGGGCCTGACTCAACTATGAAAATGGGATCCAAGAAACATAAAATTCAGACCATCCCAGAGCCCAGTGTTCCCCAGAATTGAAGGCCCTGACTAAAAATGAACACTCTTGACAAACCAGCTCCCAAGAGACAAAATCCTAGTAACAACTTGGACAACAAACTGGCCCCATAACCCTCACCCTTCTGATTAAGGTCTTTTCAAAAGTTTTCATGTCCTTGAGCTTCAGAACAGGTGTGAGGAAAAGACTAGAAGAAAGGAAAAGGGAATAGACATGGGCAAGGGAGAAAAAAACAAGCTTGAGATATATTTCCTTTGTCATCTACAAAAGGAAGTGACATCCAATATCTCCCAATGAGAATCAAAATGCTCCAGCCAAATTTTATTTTATTAATTTTTTATGCCAAGTATTACATTTTAACACAACTTGTCTCTCCCACTATATAATCTTTTGAGGAAGAAAATATTTGTATTTGTTTTTGAAATGTTATAGTCACTGCAACAGTGACCATGTTTATCTTTAAAGGCTGTTTGTTTTATTAATTAGTCAATTAACTGATCCACTCAACTGTAATCACCTGATAGGAAGGTAACAAGCAGTAGCTGCAGAGGCTGTAAACTGAATAGTATATTCCATGTGCTCTTCTCGCCCTGCTACCAGACAGTCATGCAGGAGAGCTGTGATACTTTGCTCTTCTTTTCTCACTTTACAGAGTGGGATTCTGGTTGGCTTCAGTAGGTGTAGAAAATATTCGTTACACATTTTGCCATATGGACATGCTAACCAATGTACACCCTTAAGCATTTGAATGTGATATTCCTTCCATTCTTACCCTTGGTTTACAAAAATACGTGTTACATTTCACATTCGCAAAACATTGGAAAGACATCTTATTTATTTTCCCAGTGAGAAAGAGGTTTTGATGTCCTTCCATGTTTAAGAGAGGGCACAGTTCTGAAAATATCCCTCAGAAAAGGACCTTAACAATGTAGTATTATATAGGAACTGATAATCAATCACATTTATGGACAAATCAGTTAAGGAATTACCCTGGGTTACTTTGGTTCATAAATAAAACTATCTTTAGAAATGTTTTTCTTTAATTCACTAACAATAGCAAGCCAACTTATTGCTTTAAGCAAGGGATAAAGAATGCATCTTGTCCAGGGTACTGAAGTTCCCAAACAAAAAAGCTAGAAGGGTCAGAAGTCTTAACTGAAGCAGGCCCAAGATTGGTGCGCCCCACAGAACAGGGGACCAAACTGCAAAGGTTGCTTATTTGAAGACAGTGATAAGCACATGTAAAGACCTTAAAAATATCACTTTGATAAAATAATTTTCTTAATGTCTCTAAATATTTATTAAGGAATCCTATTGATATGAGCTGACTTTTTAGTGTGGGTCTTCCATGCCATAAAGTTATACACATAGTCTAGAGTATATACTAGGCCCATAAATTTCAGCCCACTGTAGTAAAAATAGCAAAGACTTCTGGAAAGATTTATAGAAAGTAAAGGAAGTAGTTCATAAAATAGCAATCCAGCCCTAAGTTACTGAATGCTGATGAACTGTGGTCGTCAATTCCAAGTATTTTCCAATCTGGTTAACACAGTTTGAGAATTTTAATTAAAATCTAGGTATTAGAAGCTAAGCTATAAGATTATATAATGATCATTAAAAACAATACTTGAACCTTTGCACACTTATTTTTATTTATCCAAAATAAAATATTTTTAAACTTTTTTAACACTTCAAGTAACACAATTCCAGAAATTTTCTCATGAGAGTACTTATGGAATTTTGTACATTTACTGAGGTGACCTCTAAAACTTTCTAAACTTCTTTTTAAAAATTATAAATATTGTAAATGTCATTTTATAAAATAATTATTGCATTTTTCTGTGAATCAATATGTGCATTTACTATATAATCATTCCCTAAAGTAAACTACTAATTTGAGACTAAAATCTTCACCATAATATCATTGAACTTAAATCAGTCTTCAGTGCTATAAATGTTTCAAAACAAAATTAAAATTCAAGCCATTTCTTTTTTTTTTTCTATGCTGTACTTTAACTTGCCTTCTAAGATGATTCTCTAGGCATCGAAATGACTACAGTGCCTTTGTATTCTGCCCCTGTGGATACTGGACAAATACATTTTACATTCATAATTATGAGGATAATTCTATATTGTCAAGAACTACTATTTTTCAGCAATACATAATGATACTGCATTATTTTATATATACATTTTATATACATTTTACATACAAGATTTTCCAAATCAGCTTTTTTGTTCAGTTTGCTAATTTCAAGGAAATTCTTTATGGTAAGTAAAACTGGAGTCATTAGAATTTGCATATGTGTATTTTTTAAAAAATCCTCTTAATTTGAGTAGGTTTTTATTTTAATTCTAATTTCATTTAGCTGTTTTTCCAGAAAATCATTTCACTGTCACCTGTGGAATTCCATTATAAATGGGGCGACCCCCCAGGGGTTGTTGTGGGGGCCAGGGGGGAGGAAGAACAAGAGAGAATTTGCCTGTCAGTGATCCTGACCTGCTGCGTTTGCTGGGGTAATCCTGGGAGGAAGGATTTTGACAGTGCGTTAGAACTAGAACCAGAACTGGTGGTATTTAGAAGTCGCTGCTTAACTTGTATAAGATTCTATTTTATTCTAGTTATAATTTCTTTTAAAACTTAAAACTGAAGAAAAAAGAAAGCTACTTTGGATGTCACAAATAAAATGATAACATGAGCCCTTCCTGGAGCTGGATTACAGGCGCATTTGTTTATCTTGGCTCCATTGCTGGGGGACTAGAGGAGAGTTTTCTTTTTATTATTTATCCACAATAACAATATTGGGTCTCGGATTTAACAAGCTGGGCCCTGCGTCAGGGAGTACAGCCTCTTGGCTGACAGAGGTGCTGAAGTCTCAGACCTTTGTATCCGCCAAGAAACTGTATGAAATTCCCACATTTAGAAATGCTGGCATTTCCACCTAGCATCCCTTCAAAGAAAGTGGAAAGTGCTTCGCTCATACCTATGAAAGAGCAGACTTGGGCGAGGCTTGTGGAGGATGGACCTTGCGAGAAGTTAAGTTTCAGTCCTTTGAGAAACCGAATCTCTTTCTCTTTCCGTTTCCCCTTTCCTTCCCCGCTCCCTTCCCACCGGAAAAGGTAGACAGGACCTGCAGCCAAAGTAGCTTGCATTTCCTTTACCAAGCTCAGAACCTGAAAATTAATGAGGCCGCGCGGGCGCCTGCGGCCAGGCTGGGGTCCAGCGGCCCGGAGCCCCTGACGTCAGCGGCTGTGCTTCTGCGTCAGGTCCCCAGCAGCCCGGGGGTGGCCTGGGCTGAAACTAGGGGCTCAGAGAGGAGCCTGGGCAGGGCAGCTGGGACCCCAGAGGGAGGAAGGGGCTTCCCTTGAAGTCCACAGGAAAGCTCCGTGGCAGTTAGAAGGTTAAAGTTTGTTACTGTGGGAGGACTAAGCCGGGAGGGGGGCGGGGGGGAATGACAGACTGAGGCGAGGTCTCGAACCTTAAAAAACCCCAGGGTAGAATCCCTGCCCATGCTGTCCGGGGTCCCAGAGATAGAGGCTCTTACTGGGACCATAGTCATCTTAGTAAGCCCTGGCCCGGAGAAGAAATGCACCTATGGTTTCAAGCTCAGCTGGAGCCCACCTGAAGACTGTTCTGGGAACAGAGAGGCCTTGGCAGGCACTAACGTGAACCGGAGGAAGTGGCCTGGACCAGTACCCGGAGAAATCAACGCGGGTCCCCGTGGACCAGCCGCGGGCTCTCCTCTCTCCTCCCTCGGCCTCGCATACTCCTTTCTCCCTTAGGCCCGATTTTATGACCCTCTCAAGATGAACTGGTCTCAAGATGATGAAAATTTTTGGGTTTTCAAAGAGATCCTTGGTCTCTATGATACAGAAAAGTGTTTAACCCCTGAGTAATGCCCGTCCTAAGGCCAGGAACACAAATGTGGGGTCCCATCGCTCCAAGACCCATGTCTGACCCTACAGAACTGGGACAGACAAACATGAATCTAGCGCAGGGCCGCTCTGTCCGGATTAATTTAGACTTGGAAGAATGACTGCTCTCCCTGGAGTACTTACTCTTAAAACTTGGAGGGTTTTAAACATAGACAACTTTCTCACTTAATGTCCATCTTTTCATCGACACCCAGAAGCATGGAGGGAATAGAGGCAGGCTCTCTGAGTGGATTTGAGGCCAAAATTGTCTTAATGCGCTTTTCTCCAGTAATGAATTCGGGTCCCAGGAACAAGTCCCGCGCTGAGAAAGACTCCAGTGAAGAGAGCTGGGGCCTGCACGGAGTTCTCAGATTCTGGTCTGCAGGAACCCGTCTTGGGGGGTCTGCAGGAACCCGTCTTGGGGGGTCTGCTGGCGCAGAAAGCCGAACAATCTTCTGCCTCCACCCGCCGCCACGACCGAGTGGGCGAACTGCGGCGGCCTGGGGCGAATTTCATCCCCCCAGTAACTGAGAACCAGTAGTGGGAAGGGGGATAAAACCTGGTTCCTGGTCCTTTAACAGAGTTTTGAGGAGAACCTAGTTAAAGGAAAGGATCCTTTTTCTGATGCTCAATAAATGCTGTGAGGCTCCAAGCCTTTGGGGGGCCGGCCGCTGCTGCAAGCTCGTCTTAGGAGGCTCGGGACCAAGCAGCCTCAGCAACGCACCGACCGGACTTCGGGGCTCCAAAGTCTCAGGATAAGTTGTTGATCCAAATTAAATCCAGAGGCGACAACTGTTAAAAGGGTTTAAAAACCTGTGGTCATCCCCTCCAGACCTGTCCCACTGCCTGACCGATATAGTCACACTCTAATATTCCTGAGAGTACAATACATATCTATATAGAAGGGATCTATATCTATACATATAAATATCTATATGCCACACTGCCTTCACAGCATTGCCTGGCGTTTGGCTTTTTCAGAATAGAATGCATTAAAAGGTGATCAACCTTGTTTATACGCATTGCTCCAAAGTGGAGCTCTCACAGTACATTGATGCACATATAGAAATAAATAAAAAAAAAATTAAAAAAAAGGAATTATTTTAAAAATATTTCATTTTGTTTTATTTCTATTTATTTATTTATTTATTTATTTATTTATTTATTTATTTAAAGAATTGGGGTGTGCCTTTTACTCCGTATCCTTTGCTGCCCTTTTCAGGGCTGCCTGACACTTGGTTAAGCCTCGGGACTTAGAAAGATCATTTCCTAGAACACTAATTTAAGCGAAATCTGGATTCAGAGCGTAGGTTTACACGCCCAGCTGGAATGTCTAATGTATCAAATCCTCGTTAACGAACGGCCTGCTCCGTGGCCGTGTCAGCCAAAGGTCAGGCCGGTGCAACAGGGCGGAGGAGTTCAAAAGCCCTTTTCGAGCACCCAGCCTCCCCTCCCCCGCCAAAATCCATCTCTCACATTTCAATAATAGAGCACACTGGGGCTCCGACCAGAAACGCAGGATATGTTTTTCTTTTTTCTTTCCTTCTTCACTAAGTGAAATGTAAATGACGTGTCCTAAGATGACTGATTTTTAAAAGTACATTTATTTATTTATTTATTTATTTATTATTATTTATTTGTTTATTTACTTATTTATTTTCTGGGAAGGGAGCGGTGTTGGTGGACAGCGCAATTGGTAAAATGTCCTCAAAGAGGCGTGCACACTTGAAAGCACTGACGCACAGAAATCTTTAAACAGTAATGGTAACTTTTCAGAATACCAATAAAAGCCTGCGTGGCTCCGGCCCGACACCTTCGTGATTAGGAGCTGCTTGGGAAGAGAGGCCACGGTCCTGCCGGGCCTCAGAGACCCACCGAAAGCTAGCTCTGACCACGGGGCCTAAGAGGATCCCAGAGAGCTGGGCTGGGCTCGCGCCTCACGGTGGAAGACGGCCCCTTTCTCCGCTCTGGACCCTCGCTCCCACCTCGGGGTAGTGTGGCTCCTTCCACTCGGCCCTGCGGCCCTCGGCCCAGCGCACACTCAGCACAGCCGGGAACCGGAGCCAGGAGCTGGGGCGCGGCGCGGCGGGGTCGCGGGAAGACTGCACTTACCAGACCAGGGTCTAGATCTCGGACGGGGATAGCAGCTGAGGCCGAGTGGATAGAGCCATTCCTACTGGAAAAGAGCAGTTTGAGTAAGGGCTAAGGCTCACAGGGGAGTAGAGAAGCGCCGGGCGGTTTCGGCCCCCTTCCCCGGTTCCCACACCCCGCTGTCGCTTCCGCAGAGAGACGTCTGCTGGCCCGGAGGACGCAGGGAACCGCGGGCCGCTCTCGAACCCGAGCCTCCGGGGCTCTGGGGCTCCGGCGCTGCCCGCCCTGCTCTCCTGGCCCTGGCTCCGCAGGCCCCAGATCCCCAGCCCTGGTTCTGCAGGCCTCGGCTCCTAGGACCCCAGCTCCGCAGGCCCCAGATCTCCGGCAGGTCCAGGTCCAGGCGTGGGCAGGCCAGAAGCAGACCTCAGCCATGTGCACTGGGAACAGGCGGCCAAGCTGAGCGGCGCCTGTCCCCGCCAGGCCCCGGGGTGTACCGACCCCAGCCCATTCCGCCCCGCCCCTCCATTCCTCCAGCTCCGGCCAAATGAGAAGGGGTCGGAGGCTTGGGGCTTTGGGGAGAGACGCGTGAACACACACGCTGGCTTTGAGCTTTCTACTTACTGCAAGCCAAGCACCAGCCTGGTTGCCCGCCCCAGTCCCGAGGTTGGGGCGCTCTGGGCCGGGTATTCAAACATAGAAAGTGCTTAGGAAAGTGGAATTTCAGGGATTCTGCGCAGCCAACAAGGCGCTGAGAGCACTGACCTGTGAGGACCTCCGGAGAACTGACCCCTTGCGTCCCCGCCACTTTGGGGGAAGTAGAGGGTGAGTGGCTTCCACTAGGCCTTCCCCTTCGTGCTGGCCTAACCCTTGGTGGTGCAGGAACAGGGAGGCGAGCAAGGAGTTTACAGCAAACGCGCTTGCTGCTCTCTGACCAACTTCTCCTTACTGAGTAGTGAGACCCTTTGAAAATGGTACTGAGCTACCAGGCTGGGTAGGAAACGCGGCCTTTTGGAAACAAAAACGTTTCCAAAACCACCCCTTCATCAAGTGTGGAGCAACAGATCTGTAATGAAGTAAAAGGACGCTCGCGCTCCAGGACCTGGGTGGGATGGAGGTGGCAGACTGGGCCTAGGATTTCACTCTTGACAGGAAGGAAAGCGGAAAGTGTGGCGTCCACAAAATGGCTTTACTTAGCTGAAAGAGAAGTCCAGAGGAGGACTCAAGTGTTAGCTGCCATTTCTACCATCCTTGGACAGGTTTTTGAAGAACACCTAAAAGGGTTAATTCTGTATTTCAAGGGAAAGATAGAGTTGACTCACAGACATTCCACTACCCCCTATTTTATTCACAATTTTGTTTACAAATACATTCACTCCATCAGACAGGCTATATTCTTGTTCTGAGAATAATCCTCAGGCCTCAAAATACCGTGCAGTGTATAGAACTCCAAAGAATGTCAGGAGACCAGTTTAGTGTGAAGTCCATACTGGGTGTTCCTAGGTCAAGGCAGTTGCGGTGCACCAATCTTCACGTTTGCATCACACAGACAAGCAAAACGACTGATACGCTGGAGGGACCCAGGAAAGATCCTAGGATTGCTGCTCCAGCCAATAGCATCTAGTGAAAGTTAGTGGGTGCTGAGTCGGTGGAGGAAAGCCAGAGAGCAAGAGGCGAGGGCGGGCAGGAGGACCCCAAATCAGGCAAACATCCAGACCCACTCCAGTGCGAGTAGTGGGCAGCGTCCAGTAAGCTCCCTTTGCCCTTCTGCGGCTCAGCCCCCCCCCCCCCCACGCGCTTCTGGGCCCTCAGGGCCAGGTGAGTCCAGAAAAGTTCTGTAGGAGGAACAAGGAGTGTGAGAACTGAGGGTGCCAGCTCAGAGAGTGCACCGGTGCTAGCCAGGAGGCCAGTCTCAGGGTGTGTGGCCTACTCTCTCTCACTAACCCACCAAGCAGGCCCTCTGAGAAGTGGACCTTGCACCTTTGGCTCCACGCATTTGGCAGCGGCGAGTTGCACGAGCCACCGCTGGCATTGTGGACTCACTCAAACCAACGCATTTTGAAAACAAACACGTGCAGCTTCCCCGCCACTATTTTGGGAGCCTGGCCAGAGACTTTCACACGCCGGAGCTTCGGTGGTTCCCTCCTCTAACCGCAAAGGGCGGGGGTGGGGGTGGGAGGGCGCTATACATATTCATCAGCACGTGGAGTCCTGGGCCCCGAGCCGCGCATGCGCGCTGCTGGTCCGGCTGTCCGCAGCGGGGACTCGGAAACTCGTCCAGGCTGCAGAAGACCACTTACTTAGCCCGGAGACCTTGTGTGGCCCGACCTTATGTGCAGGGCGCGGGGGGAGGGGAGCTCCATTCCACCTCTGCTCAGTCCCCAGGCCTATGTCTATCCGTTTCAAATAATCCTGCCAGGCAGATGTCCACGTCAGCACTCCCTACCCATCCTTTCCCCAGGTTTGTTTTTCTTCACAACTTTAGCTTTCTTTGTCAGAGACTAAAAGTTTCCCCGGATAGACAGAGAAAATTAAAAGAATCATGATTTGAGTTTCTCTGACCGTTATGTCCAGATTCTTTGTAGCATATGGAATTATTACACAAAAGAATGATGGGCTTTTGTTTTCTAAGTCTGCTAAGGTCTCATGCCTCACAATGCTGATTAAGATTCATGATTACAACGTGTTAATACACACATTTGGGGGTTAACATGTGCGCTGTCGATGGACACATCTCTGGGTAACTTTCACAGGATGTGCATTCTCTGAGCGCCTACAGAAGTACCCCTTGGCCACTGGAGGCGAAAAGAATTAAATGTTAGTCATAGGTCCCTGGCACCATCGTTGGGAGACATAATTTTCGTGCTAGATAGCTAAATCAGATTTCTAAGTGTAGAAAAACTCACTTCTACTACATCATTTGCAACCTAAAGTGGTAGCCAACTCAGGAAGCTAAGGAAAAACTCCACCTTTAAGATACAAACAGCCTGTAGCTTGCAGGGTTGCTTCCTCTTGCTGGCTGTTAGCTCTGATCCAACCAGCCTTGCATAAATCGAAGGAAAACACTATTCATGTTTTACATATACAATCATATTTTCTGTAGACTTTGAGTCTTGGATGTGATATTATAAGTTAACATATTTTATTACTTCCCCCAAATTTAGCCATTATTATTTGGGAAAAAAAATTGTTAAAAGATTATATCCAGAAAAATATTATGTTACATATCTAACCAGTTAAAGGCAGTTCAAATTACATCCAGTGAAGCAGTTTTAAAACGAAGAGAAAAAGCATTCTGGGGTATGCAGGCTTTGGTAGCTGGACTGGCAAAAACGGGTTAGACTTTCCACTGTTAGTCTGTTTTCAAGAATTCCAAAACCAGAGTAATAATCTGTTTCTAAACAACATATTCTGTCCTCTAGGGTAATACATAGTTCTGAGAACTACAACTGACACAAAAGGGAGTCTTGAACTCTACCTAAAGAGGAGTTATTAGTATTTAAAGTTGGAGAAAAGAAAGAAATAGAAGGTGGAAATGTGTAGTCTGATGTCTTCCAATCTAGTCCACAAATGGTTAGGGGAATAAACCCAGCTGATGTGAGTATGGCAGACCATAGCAGTTAACCCTCAGAACATCTTACACTGGATCCACCCATTCAGACCCAAGGTCTTGTCTTCTTCAAGCCACTTCTTGGAAACTAGCATGCTCAGATATCAACTCCACCAGACCTGATTCACCAGGGTCTAGGGCAGTAATTACTCCTTGACCTCAAAAAGGGAGTTTTGGGACATTTGGGGGCTGGGTAAAATGTTTGATATTGTACTTCTGTTGCCAAGCCTTTAAAAGTTCTGAGAAAACTTCACAATCAACAAATAAAAATATCTAAATGCCAAGCCCATCAGGAAAGAAGGTTAGTGCTATTTTCATTGTCAAATAAATAAATAAATAAATAAATAAATAAATAAATAAATTGGGCAATTGAAAGGTTACATCTTTCTTTAGGAGGTGGTTTGCTTTTTAAAGGTTAACTTGAATGTTTGACTTTAAAAAATCAAAATCATCAGCTGCAAATGCTTAAAGCAGTCGGGGGTAGCTTTTGAAGAAGAAAACAAAGGATCTGAAATGTTTGAGAATTACTTAGCCCCCATATAAATGGTGCTTGTATATTTATATGCTTGTCCTATGAATGCACACACACATATCAAACTCATTTCTCTTCATTTCTCAAATATGATTGCTTGTACTCAGGCACTTACTGTTGACACAAAATAACATTTTAATCACTTGTTAGCTGTCCTAATCATTTGATAGTACCCAGGATATAATGCAGTATGCAGTATGAACCAGTATGGCCTTCTGTCTGAATCAAAATCCGCAACTACACATAGAAACCAGCCATTTGCAGCATCTTCAGCTCCTGCTAAATAGACTCTAACAATATATTTCTCTATTCACGTGCATGTATTTCAAAACCTAATAGCCCATGAAGAAAAGTATGAAGAGTACATCTCAACAAGCAGACATTAAAGGTACCAGCAAAATAGCAGACTACATTTAAGTTTAAAGAATTATTTTGGCGACTCACATCATTAATGATGTTTTCTTTGTGGTGGGTGTTGGAGGAATGTAGAGGGTGTTGGTATAAATGTTGGGTGTTTGTTGTAAAAGTTCCTTTCCTGTGAGATAATTTCTAAAAGCACACAGAGGGCTTCTCAATACAGAGGGCAATACAATTATTTTACCTTAAAAAAATCAGCATGAATATTTGAAATAAGCATTCACTTCTAAAACGTATCTTTAACATAGTCTAATAACTCATATGTCATCATGTGATATTTAATTCTTATACTGTGGTACTGAAGCAAAAGAGGCATCAGGTACATAACAAATAATCAGACAGTTTCAAATTTCAAGTAAACTTAATTTTAAAATGATTGAAGCCAAGATAAACTGTTAAGCTTTCTTCTTAAATGATCAGACAGAAATCACAATTTTTGTCATATTCACATCAAGTTCCCAGATAACATTATCTTTAATAAAAAGGAGAATTGTTAAACAAGCTGTTCTTCCCTAGAAAGGTGAGCTATCCTATTCCTTTCTGTTTTTAACAGTTGGGTTCAATATCAATAGTGACTGTAAATACTACACAGCTAATCAGTCTTAAACCTGCAAATCTATAATGGGGACAGGTTTTATTCTCATAAATTTTAGAGGTAACGGTAGTTTTTGCTTAGGTATTCAGCTTTTTATAATCTCAATGAATTTTGCAAGGTGGCGCTCTTTTCTTGTAAGACCAATATTACTGTTAAAATCAAAACAACATTATTTTTAAGTTAAACATCACTATTCCCAGTTTTTAATGTGTTAAGGGAAGTACAGCAAAACACTTTATCAATAAACAAGACTTTTTGTTGACTAAATGTGAGAAATATGAACGAGATGATTCTTAAAGAGTATGCAATATTTTTGTTTTTAATTAGCCAATGGTATAACCTTTTTTTTTTTTTTTTTTTTTTGGTCTTTTCGAGACAGGGTCTCCCTGTAGTCCCAGCTGTCCTGGAACTCACTATGTAGACCAGACTGGCCTTGAACTCACAAAGATCCGCCTGCCTCTGCCTCCCAAGTGCTAAGATTAAAGTCGTGCGCCACCACACCCAGCTATAGTATAATCTTTAAAAATTATATGGACCTGAAACAGATGTAAGGTTGTTAAAGGCTCTCGGGGGTTGTTTGTTTGTTTAATTTTTTTTTGGCCTGTAACTTCCGGGACTCACAGTATAGTAAAGAAGTACAACCAGGTTACCCTGACTCCTGCACCCACACCCTTACAGCCATAGCCAAGGGCCTGATTTGTGAGTTCTGGCTGCGCTGTCTGCCTAATGGGGTGATCAAGCAAGCGACAACCAGAGACAAAGAAGCCAGCATTCCTACCAGTGAAGCTAACTTCGCAGAAGCAGCATAGCTTGCAAATCTATCAAACTAAACTGCAAGAAAGACAATCTGATTTAGACAAAAGGCGTTCTGCCACAGTCATTAAGCACAAGTAATTTAGATTTTTTATATTGTCTCCTCATTTACAAATTTACTGTATCAACGCCAGCCAATGGAACGAATTTCTTAAGTAAATGAGAAATAAATAAAAGAGATAGAAAGATAATCACATTACATAAAATAATTCCCTTTTCTGCATGTATTTTTGAGAGAACTAATAACAGTAGCAAAATTATAGGAATAATAATATATCATAGGAAGTAATTAATTTAAATTAGCATCACGCTTGAAAAATATAAGTGAAACGCTTTATGGACATTTACTTTTGTACAAAGATGGAAGGTCTGGAAAAGCGTGCATCGACACCCTGAAAGTTAGTTATGGCCATAGTGGTTTAATTGAAGACAGCAATTTAAAATATAATATTGTAAATCTGCAATCCAGTTTCAGATCAGGGAATTTAATTTGTGGGGGGGGGCAGTTGAACCCTTGAATGGCTGCAAGTTCATTTGCAAGGCTACAGAGCGAGCCCCTGAGCATCTCACAATTCGCTTACATTAATATTGATGTTGCCTATGCAATCTATTTCCGTTATTTTTATGGTTGTTATTCTATGTCTGCAAAGGTCATTTAAATTATACTGCGGCCGAAAATTTGTTTCATAAATTTTGATATAAATACTAATTACAGCCTCTCGGAGAGCCAGCAGGGTAGCGTCATTTATCACGTTTATACAGCCTGCACTGACAGACAGGGAAGGCCAAGGAGTCTGGAGAGCTTTTCCGGAGACCCACTAAGATTGGCACAGGTGGCTGAGGAGGGAAGGGGTGAAGAAGAAATTCCTACTACAATCACTGAGATTTAAGATTCTTTAATAAGGTACGAAAGGTTACCAAACAGTTCTGGAAACTAAAGTGTACATACGAGTTTTTCTAGCCATAAATATTGAATACCTGTAACATGGATAAACCGGGCCCTTTACATGCGGATAAATATGGAAACTAGGAATTATATACATTGTGTGGTTGTATATTTTGCCAAAAGCAACGGACAGCTATAGTTTATATCTTTTTTTAATACCACTTTACATAAACAAATGGAACAGTTTGACACGCAGATCCAGGCTCCTAATATACGAATTCTTGACAGGACATGAAACAACATTTTACTGCACTAAAGTACTCAGACTTTGGGACGAAATGTTTGCACTTTATACAAAAAAAGCACATTAATACCAAGAATATTCTGTTAGGTCGACGTGGAGACTGTAATCGTACAAAGTAATTCACATTTTGGTACACATTTACTAGAACATTCTCGCCATTCAGTACAAACAGTTGGCTTTCGGCCGCCCACCCTTTCCCTTTTTACCCTCCCCCCTCCCTCCGGCCCCTCCCCCTCCCCAATGCAAAGACCACCAGGCCAAGATCCCACCCACCCACTCCAACTGAGTGTAACTATATACAGAATCCAACAGAACAGATTTAAGCTAATAATTCTGTATTTACAAGAAAATAAAGCAAGAAGAGGAAAAAAAGCTGCAGCCCCAGAGAGCCTGATCGACCCAAGGAGGATTGGCCCAGGGGGTTGGCGGCTTGGGATCCGGCAGGCAGCCGCCTCCTCTTCGACCCCCTCCCGCCCTTCAGCTGCCAAGCCTCTTCCAAAACAGGGGAAAAAAAAAAAAAAACGAAAGAAAAGAAAAAAAACTGAAAAGAAAAAAAATTAAAGACTTGCTGCTTTCTTAGTCCTGGGTCTACATCAGATTGGAAAGGAAAAAAAAAAAAAAATTGCCGGGTCTGTGTGAGGGGTTGTTTTGATTCTCGTGGTTCTTTCAATAATACTGTTATACATGTGTGCTCAGTCTTAAATAGGGTTTTGTTCGGTATGTTTTGGTTCTGGTTTTTAAACGTACCATTCGTTAAAATTGGAAGACAGCGCGCTGTGGCCGGCTGTGTGGTGAACCGCGGAGGAGGAGGGCGACATGGAGCTAGTGGTCGGGTTGTCTGTGGAGGGGGACACGATGGTGGGTGGCGTGGACGACTCATAACCCGAGCTGGCGGCCGGCGAAGGCTGTGAGCCCTGAGAGGAGGATTCGTGGACCTGCAGGAATAAAGTTGCGTTTTTAAGGAGGCACAGAGCGGGTCCAGCGACCACCCCAAGCTAGCAAGGCTGCGCCCGCTTCCTCCGGAGCCCCTGGGCTCCCAAATTCTGCAGTGGGACTTGAGCTTGGTTCTCCCTCCTGCACCCGGCGCAGGCCTTGCTCCGGAAGGGGACAATGTCCCGGGCATTTGGAAGAGAAAAGAAGGCCTGGGAAAGAAGATGCTGCGTGGGAGGCCTCGGTCTAGGACCTCTAGCTCCCTAAGCTTGGCCAGCCTGAGGGAAGGGGGAAGCAGGCGTCCAGAGACCCGTGCACAGAACCCCACCTCCCCTGCTCCGCAGACCCGCGCCACCGCTGCCCCGCCGCAGCCCAGGCCGCTGAAGCCTCCGCTCTGCCGCCCGGCCTCACCACCTTACCACCTTACCACCTTAAAAGACCGAGAGTTTAGAGTGGCCTGGGGCTCTCTTCGCCCCACCGCCCCGCCCAGCTCCGAGCCGCAGATCCCAGCCGCAGCATTCCCGCCTCCAGCGGCTCCCAGGGCCCAGATGCTGCGGCGGCTGCTGGAGCCCGGCCTGGGGGCACCCGGGGCTCCCGCCCGGCTGGCCAGCACCCACGGCGTTACCTTCATGTGTTTGCGCAGGGAGCTGGGGTGCGTGTAGGACTTATCGCACATCTTGCAAAGGTAGGGCTTGTCGCTCGTGTGGACGTGCATGTGTTTCTTGCGGTCGCTGCTGTTGGCGAAGCGCCTGTCGCAGCCTTCGAACTCGCACTTGAAGGGCTTCTCTCCTGGTGCGAAGGGGAGAAATTTAAAATAAATCTGTGGCTGCTTTCAAATTTTAATAAGTATAATGTAATAAATGAAACTAAAACCCAGCCGTCAGGAAATAGCATTTTGCGAGCTCAAAATCCGGGTCTTTGATAAATATGCCGAGGAATTATGGACAGCTTAACTATCTTTTAAAACCCAAGGCAATTAAATCTATATTTTACTTTTACTTAGTAACAATAGTACGTTTGGGAGTAAAAATAGCAGTAACGCTTTGCTTTTTCTACCCCCTCCCCCAATCCCAGAGCAGCACCAGGTCTGCCTGCCGGCTTTTCTGCACAGAACACATCTTCTACTTAGCTCTTCCCGGTTCTCTTCCCCTCCGCTGCTCTAAAGTCTCCCGGACGCTCAGCACCCCAGGGTCGCCTCCCCTCCCCACCCCAACCCCATCCACTTCGAACACTCAGTTCTTATAGCGTAATTTCCAAAGTGGGGAAGGGACTCCCGCTGCTAGCTGTTTCCTAATTTGGCCCATTAAACCCAGAGTTCCAAGCCCCATGTTCTTTTGCCCGACACAGCAAAATAAGGAGGACGGAGAGTTGACCTCTTGAGCCCATGAGCTCTTAAATTTCGACATGTCCCTGCCTGTAGCCCTGGGCTGTTTGGGACTTGATTTGTTGTTTTGTTTTGTTTGAAAACTTTCGACCTGTTTGCATTTTTAAAGATCAGCTCCCGAACCCCGCATTTTAAGAACAGTTCCCAATGCGATGTAACTGACAATAAGGACTTTGACTACCCTCATCCCTCAATTCCATCCTACCATCTTTCACTTCGAAAATTTAGCCCTTCAAATAGACGTAAAGCTAAAGGCCTCGGTCCCAAATGATACCCCTTTCCACAAGAGTGCGGCAGCCTGTTTCTGTTTTATTTCTTTCTACATCCATTAACCAACCTCTTCAGCTTCCTCTGTCTTTCCAGTAGCTAAGTACTTAGCAAAGTCCTGTAGAGGGGTCTGTTGGCAGCAGCAGGAGATTAGATCTGTTCTCAGCTGGAGTTACTGGGGCCTCGGTGGCTGCTCAAAACCCTCCACTTCTCTTAGATTCCCGCTTGTCAAGGGCTCTGGCAATTCAGGCTCAGGCGGGCCTCCTGTATTCCAGTCCTATTTATTCCTCATTTGACTAGCTCTACCGTCAGATCCTTTCAGTCTGTTCTCTCTTTTCCCACACTTTCAAGACACCGATCTAAAAATCAGAACATATTTTTGCTGCCTGTCTCCGGGAACGTGAGGCCCGGAGGAACTCCACTGAGGCCCGGATTGTGTCTCTCGGCCCCTAACTTTAGAATTCAGGCCGGGGTGGGGGGTAGAGTGTCAGACCTTAGTTTCCTTACCTGTGTGCGTCCTTTTGTGGATCTTGAGGTTCTCTGAACGCGCAAAGACCTTGCCGCAGCCCGGGAAGGGGCAGGGAAAAGGCTTCTCGCCTGTGTGCACTCGAATGTGGTTAACCAGTTTGTATTTGGCTTTGAAGGGTTTGCCCTCGCGCGGACACTCCTCCCAGAAGCAAATGTGGTTACTCTGCTCTGGGCCGCCAACGTGCTCCACAGTGACGTGCGTGACCAACTCGTGCATGGTGCTGAAAGTTTTGTTGCACGACTTTTTGGGGTTGGCCAGCTGCTCCGGCTCGATCCACTTACAGATGAGCTCCTGCTTGATGGGTTGGCGCATGTAGCGGAAGAAGGCGCCGGCGCCGTGATGTGCGGCCATGTTCACATTCATCGGCCCGTAGCCGTGAAGCTGTGGGGCGGCATAGTGCTCGGACCTTGGGCTGGTCACCTGGCCGTACTGCTCCGGCCGCGGGTACATGTCCCCAGAGAAGCCCAGCCGCATCTGCCCGTTGACCACGTTGGGCGACGCGTGGCCCGCCGCTTGCTCGTGAAGCCCGGGGAAAAGGAGATGGCCCGCGGCGTCCGTGTGGCCGTGTGGACCCCCGAAGCCTCCGGCTGAAGCGGCGAAGAGACTGTGCTGTGCGCTGGCCGCCGCCGCCGCGTCGCCGAAGCCCCGGTTGCGGAACAGAAAGTCCCGCGTAGAATTGAAAGCCGCGCTGGAGTAGGAGCCGACGTGGCCCGGGTGGTGGTGGTGGCCCAGGGCCGCAGCAGCCGCGTAGCCGGGGGCCTGCGACGTGAAGGCTGTCTGGCCGGCCGAGGCCAGTTCGTGTGAACTGGGGTTGAGCTTGAAGGCACCCATGCCGTCGGCGAACGGGTTGATGCCCAGGCCCACGTCTCGCTCGGCCACGTCGCCCGCCGAGTGGTGGCGGGATGCGCCAAAGGTGGTCACACCGATCGCAGGATACTGGGGGCCGGCGTCCAGGAGCATCGTGGCTGCACGGGGCAAGCCCCGGCCTCCCCCGACCCCCCCACCCTCGCCCGCCGAGGAGGGAAGATCAGGAGGAGGAGGAATGGGAGGCGGAGGAAGAGGAGGAAGAGGAGGAGGAGGGAGGGGGAGTCGACCCACCTAGCGAAGTCTCAGCCTGCAGGCAGTGGCCCGGCTGGAGCGGGCGCCCGCACGGCCCCGCGCGGGGACGCGGGATGCCTGGCGGCCGGCGGAGGCGGGCTCCGGCGCTGAACCGCGCCCGCCGCGGACGCACTTTGTCGCGGCTCTGTCTCAGCCGAGAGGGCCTGGCGTCAGGCTGCCCGGGGAGCGGCGCGGAGCATCTCAGCCCCCCAGCAAAACTTCCTCCCGGATTTGTGGCATAGAGGAATGTGAGCGCGGAGCCGAGGCTGCTCGTTCTCTGTCCTAGCTCAGCGTGCCCCTCCTCACTTCTCTGCTAGCCCCTCGCCCTTCTCTCTCCTCTCTCTCTCTCTCTCTCTCCTCGTTCCTTCTCTCAGGCTTGCCTCTTCGCTCCTTCACTCTCCTTTTTTCCTCCCTCTGCTTTTTGCAAAAAAAAAAAAAAAGGGGGGGGGGGAGAAAAAGCAAAGAAAAGGCGCAAATCATGCACAATGTTGTCTTTTGCGGTTTATCTTCCTGGGGAGAAACTTTCACCTCCTCAGCCGGGCGGTGAGCGCGAGACTGATAGCAGCAATCATTCCTGCAGATAAATGAATTGAAAGGACGACACCGTCCCCCCCTTGATGAATGGGAGCAGGGGGAGGCGTCACGTGCGGCGGATCCGGACGCCGATTGGCGCAGCCGCCTTCCCCCCGCCCGCGGCTGCCGCGCCAACTGAGGGCGCGCCCAGGCTCCGCGCGCCGCTCATTGGCCCGCCCGCCTCATCAATCCCAGGTATTGTAAAGCGCTTGACATCCCCTTTTGACAAACAGGGCTGCCAGGAGTAGCAACTTTTTTTTTTTCCTGGCAAATTTTTCCCCTCTTCTCACGGAAAAAAAAAAAAAAAAGAACCACCATTCCTTCTCAGAACCAGTCTCTCCCTCTTTCTCCCTGTTTCTCTCTCTCTCTCTCTCTCTCTCTCTCTCTCTTTCTCTCTCTCTCCTCCCTTCCCTACTTCCTTGTCCGCCTCTCCCTCCCTCTTCTCCTCTCCCTTCTACTCCTCTCCCCTTTCTTGGGCTTTGTCTGTCCCTCTGTCTATCTGTCCCTCTCTCGGGCCCTCTCCCCTTTCAAACGTCCACTAAGTGATTATAGCCTAGAGACCCCCGGCGTCCCAGAGAGCAGCAGTCGGGGACTGGCTGATAAACACCGCAAAGGCACTTCTAGAATGTCCCGATTCAGCAACTTTCTTTTCTCTCTCCCTCCCCTTCTCCCCCCTTCTAGGGCCGAAAAGAAGGCTTTTGTTATTTGCCCCTTTTGAAGTTTGCTTCCTTCTTGCTCGGCCTCCCTCCGGTTTATAATTTAAGATTTGGAGCGCCAGTCCAGTCCACTCTCTTTACTCGAAGTGTAATTTCTCGGTGTTGCGGGCAGCCTCCATTTTTTTTAGGCTTCTTTTGTGCCCCCCCGCCCCCCGTAAACACAGGTGGATAGGACTTCTTAACTTCTCACATTTACTGAGCTTTTCTGGGTTTTCTTTTTTTTAGATGGCAATTTGGACACATTGTTGGGATCTCTCTCTCTCTCTCTCTCTCTCTCTCTCTCTCTATCTCCCCTCTGGTCGGTTGTCTGCCTCCCATCTGCCCCCGCCCCCGCCCCGCTCCCTTTACGGTCCTGTTCCCATCCCCCGGCCCCTTTCATTCAGGTAAAACTGTAAATTTCCCAACGCGCCATTGTTCTTCTGGGTTACTCAAAGCTCCCCAGAGATCCCGGAATACTTTTTTGGTATTTAAATCCCCGATAGATAGGACCAATGTAAATTTTGTGACATTCAAACCTTTTCTAGTTCACAAATCAGTCACCCTTGTCACAGTTATTGAAATTCCGCAACTCGCCACAACAGGACGGTAGAAAAAGCGGGCGCGGTCTTTGTTGCCGACCAGGCTTTTGATCGCCAGAGAAAATTTACTTACCTTCAGATGAGTGAGCAGAAAAAGAAATAACACTCCCTTTGATTTAGTTAGGAAAATGCAGACATTTGGATTCAGTGCAAACATACAACACTCGCTTGTTTTCGCGATGCGGCCCTCGATTAACCTGTCTTTGCCCAGCGCAAAGTCTATTCAACAACTGCGCGTATTTGCTTTTTGTCTCATCCACAAAGAACCATTGACTATATATTAAAATGATTGTTGGAAGGTAGAGGAGTATGGCATTTCAAAGCAGGAAAAAATCCCTGTGACTCAATCAATTAAACCGAGGGACATTTATACCTTTCAAAAAATGCCCGCGGATGCGAGGATCAGGGGATGAAGGTTGCATTTCTCCTTAGCTGAGTTTAAACTCGGCAGCCCGGCCCAGGATTTAGCCTGAGCGTCTGCATATTCATTAGGTCTAATTATTTTCTAGTAAGGAAAACACAAAAAGCCAAGAGTCGGAATCCTTCAATTTGCCCTTTGTTTCTAACTTCATTTGGCTTCTTTGCAGCTGAATCAGTGCCCTAAACTCTTTTCCAGACAAAGAGGCTTCAACTCATCCTTTCACAGGCTGCGGTCTTAGGAAACTTACCAGTTCCCCAGGCAAGAGGAAAATGAAAATGATTTTTATCTCTCTCTCTCTCTCTCTCTCTCTCTCTCTCTCTCTCTCTCTCTCTCTCTCTCTCTCTCTCTCTCTTTTACCAGCTAGCTTCCCAGGGCTGGAGGCAGGCACAGTCAGCAGTGGCCACTCCTGTCTTTATGGCTTTCTAGCCTCCTCATCAATATATTCTGATTTCCAATGCCTAACTGGGCTGGCCTCTGCCCAGCCATCCTGGCTAAGAAGTCAGCTTGTGGACGGATTTGGTTTCCCTGTGTCTGAAGAGATTGTGCCTGTGGTGCCAGGGAATAAAAATTCTAGGAAGAGGGGGAGGAATGATGTTCTGTCCCCAGCAACAAGTCCAGTGGCCCAGAATTCAGCCCTCAGTCTGAATGGAGCCCTGTGAGGAGTAAAGGAAAGAGTTGGAGCATAAGGTTATTTTAATTTTAAACCTATTATATATTTTGTTTGGGGGGGGAGATAAATCAGAACCTTGAGCCCTTTCAGCTCTGACAAGAAGAAGTTGGAGCTTAGAAATGTGGAGGCTTTATATTCAAAGAAACATTTCCTCTAGAGGTTGTAATGCTCTCTCACTAGGGAAAAAAATATTGAACCCACCTCCAGTGCTAAAAAAAAAAAAAAAAAAAAAAACAAGGGAGGGGACCTGAGGGGAAGGGTGGCTGTTAGGAGGAGGGAAAATAATTCTTCAAAAAAGAAAAGTCAGTCTTCTCGTCTTCTCTTCTCCAGTCCGTGAAAAATCCACCAGGGACATTGACAGAGAGTATTTTTAGGAAACTCGTCCAAATATCCAGGCTAAGAGTAAATGTGAGGAGAAAAGTTGTGGACTGTGGAAGTTATCAAGTGGGATTTGTGGCGCTCTCTACAGGAAACGAGAGCGGCTCCAGTTCAAAGCCACTTGCAACAACGTGACATATAAGCCATTAAAATATCATCCTGACGGCTCATTTCGGCTCCATCATACATTCCCTAACTGCGTCCCCGAAAGCTGGAAAAGGGAAAATGAAGGATGACCGCCTCGATGGAACCACAAAAGAGGCTTAGAGGGGTTTGTGGTACCCCTCAGCCACCCCAGAGTGACGTTCAGAAATGAGGTGATCCGGCAACAGGTGGAGCAGGGTAAGTGATTGAGACCAGGGGGGCAACATGGGAGACTGTAGTCCCAGCGGCCACCTAGCATGTGTCTTTAAGGGGGGCACTGGCCCCCCAAAAGCCGATGGTCCAAGAGGCCCAGTCAGACCTTCTCCTTCTGCCCCCCAACCACCCCCTCCCCACCGCGGGTATAGGCCCCACCCCACTGGTTCTGGGGTGGGGGAGGAGTCCTTCTGTGGAGGGGCAGCCTGAGGATGCCTCCTTCCCTTCCTCCCAGGAGAGGTGGGTGCAAGAAAGCCAGATGGGGCTCCCACTGGCAACGACGCCAAAAGCAGCTTGTAACCCTTCTGCCTTCCTTCTCCTTCTTATAAATGGCCCGGGCGTGCTCACCGTGGGCACAGGAAGGGTAAAACTGTCCAACAGCTTTCTAGCGCGGAGGAGACTGAGAGGGTCCCCACGAGGGGTCCTTGCCTGTAGCGTCTCAGCTTTTCCCTCCGGCAAGGCTAGCGGGGAGGGTTTCTGTTTACCCGCTTTGGGGTCAAAAAGCCAAGTTAATTCTGGCGACTGATACACTGTAGAATTTCGCCAGTTACAGAGGATACCGGCTGGGTTCGCCTCTGACAACTGCTTGCCAGCCCTCATCTTGGTTCGCTCTCACAACTCTTAACTCCAGCATCTGTTCTGTGGTGCCGGGCCATGGGCTTCGGGCTTGGCTTTCTTTCTCCCGATGCGAAAATGTGCTGCGATTAGCTCTGTTGTAATAGGCCTCAGCCTAGACCCAGAAGCAAAAGCAATTGCCGGCAAGAGAAAAGGCAACGGATTCGGGATGTGAAAGAGAGTTAGCTCTGGTTCAAAAGCTGAGCCGAAAAGTTTCGGGTTGACAAATGGCCCACAGGGACAGTTGGCAGACAGCGAAGTCGGAGAAATGGAGAGAAGAGCCTTGAAGGGCTGCTGCGCTGCCAGCATTGTTTACAAGGAAGTACATTTGGATGCCAAGGCCTGGTAGAAACATCCAACCTCTGATACTGCAAAGGGGTTTTCCCGTCTTCTGCCTTAGGAGCATGTACTTTGGGGCAGGGATTTAAATGATGCTTAAAAGCCCATACTAGGTCATCTGCAGGTGATTCACTGGCGCAGGCTTAACTCTGGGCGCCTGATGGTTGCTCAGCCTTCGATGGTGAGCGGGGGAAGTCCGAACTCTGGAGGAAGGGAAAAGGAAAAGGGGGTTGCACCATCCCGGGTCTCAACTCAATTTTCCCGGTGCTTCAAGGCAGGATGGAGAGGAGCCAGGGAGGTGGGAGTACAGCTGGCGACAGTTGCTGAGGCCAACAACAGTTTTCTTGTTTAACTTAGTAGCTGCCAGATCGCCTCTAGGCTTTTGCTCTCGGAAGCTTCGGTGGCCGAAGCAAGCACTCGTGACTTTGCCCCAGCACCTGAGAGTAAATCGCTAAGGGGTACTTTGGAAACTAAAGTCTCTAGCTCTAGGTGACCTCTGACCTTAGACAGGCCTATAAGGACTAGGTAGACTCCACAACAGACAGCCTCCATGACTCCCGAAATAAAATTAATGCCTTTTTCGATACCGACTGTCCCACCGGCTTGGTTCTGGGCTGGCACTATCAATCACTGGGCTGTGTGGCACCTTTCCTTCCCTGAAGGTTTGGGATTCCTGGTTGTTCTGACTGAGTTAGTAGAGAGCTGACAGAAGACACCCCAGGAGCAAGAAAATATTAAATTAAAGGCTTATCAGGGTTCTTTGCTGGGGACCGTAGATTCAGGGGCATGGAAGGACAACTCCCAAATTAATCTGGTTGTTCTTTCAGCAAGATGACTACATAAAGGGTTTTAGAATTTGAACCAAAGAACCATGGTTTCTTGCACAGTCTAGGTGATGGAGCTGCTACAGAGCTTCTTTCTTAAGGTTCCCTTGTCTGCCAGTCCAACCTTTGCAACATTTATTTACATGTCTATGAAACCATGAGTACTGCATAAAGGGGCAAACAGGGCAGGGGCAACAGTGACCCAGACCTCCTAGAAATTGGGCTGTGCCAGCACCGTGGGTTAGCAGAAGTTCCTGGGGGGTGGGGGGAAACTTACACCCTTTTCCCTCAGAAGCAAATAAGAAAATTCTATTATCGCCAACCAACCAGGAACTGTTGTGGCAGACATCCCGTCATGAAGAGGTTCAGAGTAGGGATACCCAGCCTGATGGCCTTCTGTAGAAATGCGAAGTTTGGCCTCCCTTGCTTCCTGGTCTCTGCTAGGAGCTTATTACTTTTATGAAAAGATATTTTTGGGTTAGAAAGAACTGGGGGCAAAAAACCTTGGGAAAAGGTGAGTCTATTCATCATGTCTAGGGCTTGTGCCTAGGAAAGAGGAGAGAGGAAAGGTTGGGAACCCTAGGCTATTTCGAATCTAAGTAGGAGGTGAGAGGAACATAGAAAACTGGAGACCCTCTTCGATAGCCCAGCACCACTTTGATTTACCTTGTGGTTCAACAAGTTAAACATCCACTTGTTCTGTGGGCTGGAGTGTCAAGATGGGCGGAAACCCCATTGACTGAGGGCTTGCTGTGTTTGTCCAGCCTGAGACCTTTGCAATGACTGTTTGTCTTTCTAGGCCACATTGAAGGTTGGTGTTAGGTGGATGGACTGGCTGGCTGTTCCACCGCCTTCAGCCTCACCTGGCAGACTTACAGATCCTCAGAATGCATTTAAGGATTGATGGTTGCCAAATGCTGGGTAGCCCCAGCCACTGACAAGCAAATGCATGTGTCTTGAGAAGGAGGTGTTACTTCTAATCTTCTCAACTACAAAATGGGGAGAGCCTGGATGAAAAAATGACAATGCTACCTTTTTAATCTGGTGGATGTAATATTAGCTTTGAAAAGTGGGCTGGTGGCAGATCCTAAGTGGATCTGATGATACATGTCATGTGAGGCTAAAGGATTATTCACCTGTATAGATAAAGTAGGTTTTGAAGTCTGCGGATTTGTTCATTTTAATATTACAACTAAGTATATTAACACACCTCCAGAGAGACAGGGGGCCTCCCCACCTCAGCAAGTGTAAAAAACAAATTTGAGAAAACAATGGGGTCTTCTCAAATTTTCAAATTCTATAAGCTACACATTTTTGAACACTGCAAGGCAGAATAGCAAATAACTTTAGTATACAATTCTAGCTATGGAATTAGCAGTTTCTAATATTTTTATTACCAGCATAAATCATTTTGCAACAAATATCAGTATTCACCAGCAATATTTTTCTTTGGTCTAAAATTTGGGAAATTAACATAGAAAGATTGAACACTAGAAAATTATTTTCAGACTAACATCTTTCTTTCATACAGACTACAGATTCTTGCCAAAAAAGACACATATGACATTGTTTAACTAAGACCTTTTCTTCTCAAACAGGTTCAAATTCAGAAAATGAGATACAAGACATCTTTGGTGATGAGGAAGAGGTTACGGCTTTACAAAAATAACCTGAAAGAGTCAAGTAAGTAAAAAAAATATCCTAATTTAAATATGGGTTTGCTGAAATTTGAGATAATTTTTTGTTACTTCTTTTTGTGTTTTTATATGTAAGGCATGGCTTTTGTTGGTTTGTTCATTCTCAATTTTGGTTATACTAAGCTGTGAGTTTGAGCACGTCTCAAGAGTTCAAGTGAAACTTAGAATAACACCTTGGTGTTTGATGCATTTGCACACAAATCAATGACACAACATCCCACCAGCAGCCAGAGGATTAGCCCTCAATGCCTACTCATCTGGACGTTCTAGAATTAATATTTGACGACTCGATCATTGAAACAACCACCCCTGACCTTCTGCAGTTCCACTGTCACATTATTCTATGACATATTCATCTTGAATTCATTTCCAGACAATTTGATTGGAATGAGGTTTGACACGTATTGGCTTCCATGAAAGAAGCAGACTTTGATCTTGGTGATGGGGTTTACATGATATGCATCATCTTTACCAGGGACACAGCCTTCTGCAATGTGGCCATGGCTATGTTCCCACAATGTGGTGTCTGAGCCAAGAGTGACCGACAGCCACTCTGTCAGAAATACCTTCATTGTGAAGAATTTAATTTAATATTCCATTAAGAATAAGCATATGATTTAAGGTTGGTCCCCCCCTTCCAGGCATACAGTTTTCCTCATTTCAACTGTACAACTAGCTGTTTTATCTAAAGATGATCCTTTATTAGTATAGAAGGCAAGGTTCTTAACAAAAGTTAAGTAACACAGGGAATAGCTCTCCTCTAATATTTTGGATGATTTTATTGCAACAAGCCTAAAGAGAGACATGGTTAATATATAAATTCAGTTATTTTGATTCTTCAATGCTATTTTGGAAGTTCCTTTAGCATGCTTCCTGAACTTTTGTTAAAAGACATTTTATAGAAGCATTGCTTGGAAGTTAAATTCAATCCAAGTATATTTTCTTCCATCATCTCAGTTCCATTAGTGATGATTAAAGCCCAAATTTCCATAATTAAAAAATTCTTCTTTAAAAAAATTCTGACAGACCTCATCTCCTTTGCATAATTTGGGATTGGACATATGGCAGGCTTCTGGGGCTTAAACTATATTTCCTTTCATATGAGTTGAGATACCTACTGCTGCAGGGAGCCTAAAGTCAGAGAACAGCCTCTTCAAAGATAATGCACCTTACGTGAGGTAAAAGTCTGGCTAGAAATGGAAGCAAGAAGTGAAGCTGCAGATCTTGAAGTAGAGACTTCAGATGACAGAGGCTGCTGGGCCTGGCTCTGAGCCATGCCTCTCATCATAACAGATGATCATCACTTAGCATTGTTTAAAATATCAAAATGGAAAAGGTAACCCAGGTATTGATGCATAATAACCCTCCGCCCCAATGGAGAGAGGTCAGACATTTCGGCCAGTAATGTGAGGAGCTCTGACAGATGGCTGGGCCACAAATTGCCCTATTTCTAGAAAGTAAACTAGAAAATCACTTGTTTATGCCGTTGATTGGACTGGCTATTGTGAGCAAAAGTGCTTAAATTATGATTCTGGGCATTAATTTGCAGTCTGGAAACTGAAGGATGCTGTCGGGCTGGTGGTACAGCCTACTCTTTTAGTGTTTCTTTTTTCTCCTGACATTTACCCCAAATCTCTGATTGTAGGATATTCTTTTTTTGGGCTCCCTATTGGTGGCCATTGACTTGTCTTTTGTGATTAGCTTGCAACTGCTTCGGAGTTTATTTTAGAAATACACCTTGAAAATCCTTACACAGTTGCTTGCTCAAAGTTCCATGTCTGCAATATTACTGAATACAAGAAAATATTTTGTTTCTACTGCTATCTCTGGGGAAAGATATCTTAAAAAGAATGTCTGGTCCCATTGTTATGTTTAGCCACCAAAGGTATGGACCATATGGTCCCACAGACCTTGCAAGGATCAGGCAACCTCTGTGACCTGCAGGTCGACTGACCCCTGGTTACTCAAGAAACATCTACCCAGGATGGGTCCAGATGTTTTCAGTGCTTCAAGAGAAAGCTGCATCTGAGAAGGAGCTCCATGGGGCCAGACTACTGTCAGTGATTTTGGCTGAGTCAGATATGTTTGCCCTTTTGTTGCTGGCACAAAAAGTCTACACATGTTCATACTTTTTCAAGGGCATAGTTAGTCAGAGAGACTGTATACTAATGATATCTGTACATAATACCATTGGTCTTTATCCTTGGGATCTACAAGTCAGTACATAGAATTCAGGAGGTCTGTGAACTTTGAGGGTAGAAAAAAAATATCTTTCTCCCTACAACCTGCTAATGGAAACTTGCATTTCCTTCTCCTGTGAAAATGTGCAGCAAGCATACTGTTAGGAATTCAGAGTGCACACCAGGCTTTCAGATGGACCCTAAACCAGCTAAAACTGCTTCTAAAACCCCTCTTCAGTCTGTATTGTTAGTCAAAGCTTCTAATGAAGGTACAGTCACAGCTTGTGTATTAAGAATCTATATTGGTACAAATCAAAAACTCAATCAGAGCCAAAGTGGATTGTGAGCTCAGCAAACATTCTGAGGAGTTGATTGTCTATCACCTAGGTTCAGGTGAGAGAGAGGATAGTTTGACTCCTGGCTACTGTAGAAGTCACCCTGTCCTCAGGGTTTCCACTGTAGTCTGAAGTGTGGAACAGAAACAGCTAGGCAAGAAGGAACACATTCTGCTTTCTTTGGTATGCTTGTATATTGTATTTCAAGCCCTTCATGGGTTCAGCTAGACTCAGCAGAAAACATGCAGCATTCAGCTCAGAGGGAAGACATGAAAATCACAGAGCTTTGCAAACAACTGTCCCATGCCCATGAGGAAGGGACCAGACAGAATGGTCTCTGGCTGAAGAAAGGGCTAAACTTAGAAAGTAAAACATTGAGAGAGAATGAAAGTCAGGAAAAGACAAATCCTCAGCCCAGATTTTAAATTCCTTGTGGAAGGCCTTAGTTGAGAGCAGAGGGGTCACTCCTCCTCCTCTTCCTCCTCCTCCTCCTCCTCCTCCTCCTCCTCCTCCTCCTCCTCCTTTACACACACACTCACACACACACACAAACACAAAAACACACAAGCTAAGGCAAAATCCATTGGTAGTTGCCTAAGCCCTTCCTTATGGGAAGTAGAGAAACACTGACTAGAGTAATTATTATGGAAGTTATAAATAAATTATTAAAAATTAAAACCCTTATTTAGGGCCTGGGATTGTAGCTCAGTTGACAAGAGGTCTTTTCTAGAATGCCTGAAGCCCTAGGCTCCAACATCACAACCACTTTAAACTGGTTGTGGTGATACACAACTGCAATCCCAGGTCCTGGAAGGGGGAAGCAGTTGAAAACCCTCCTCCTCCTCTAGTAAGCTCCAAACCATCCGAGGTTACTCAAGACCCTGTCACTAAAACAAAGCAAAAGCAGAACGACTTTATTTACTAATCATGGGAATGGATGGGGACACCTCTGTCAATTCACAATTAGTTTTCAGCCCAAAGTTCTCCCTTTTCTTAAAAGACTATGGGATCTTTTAGTCAGTCTTTCGAACTTTTCTTTGAAAATCTAAGTCTTTCTGTTCCGGGGGGACAAGTTTTGCATCCACAAGGAAGGTCCAGTCACTTCCACTGGCATTTTTGACCACAGGAACAGTCAGGGGGCGGGGCCGAGGATCGCTTTTACTCTGTGGAAGCAGCTGACCCTAACCGAGGGCACAGACAAAGAGCAGTCATTCCTGTTTATGCCACACTCGACTGAACCAGAATTGAAATCCTCTTCAATTGGCCTTCCCCCACCCAACCATGGTAGCGATTCCTGCCCCAGCCTGGAGGCCGTGGGCCGTATGCCCTCTATAGTCGCCCCGCCCAGTGTTACATCCATTATTTAGAATCCTAAGGCTGGCAAGGACAGAGATTAAGGTTTCTTCTTCCGGGCAACAAGTGGCCGGATCTGAAGGTAGAAGTGATTACAGTGTGTATTCCTAGAATCTTCCTCTGGTTTCTGGGACCCTTACCCTCCCATGCAGCCTGGAGGGCCCAGCGCCTTTGTTTATGTGGACTTTCTGCCAGAGGGTACATGGGAACTGGGGGGTGGGGTGGGGGGGATATGGGGTGAAAAAGTATTCGAGCAAAGTCAGTGTGGCATGGAGGAGGGTGAGGCTGGGGGCGATAAGAGCAGAAAGGAAGAGGAGAAAGACGAAGGAAAAGATTTTCAGAGAATGAAAGAAAATAAAATTGAGTTCCAGGTTTACTATCCTAGGAGTCTCTCTGCTCAGGGAAGCCTCCTCTGCAGCCTGCTTTCCGGCATTGATCTAGGGTCCTAAGCACTCAGCTACAGACTTTAGACCCCCCCCAACTCTCTACCCTCAAGTCTCGGTGAATAGAAGCATAACCTACTCCTGCTCACTTCTCTGAGCTAGTGGGGGGGGGGGCGTCGCAGCTCATCCACTTAGTTTTTTAGAGAGGGGAGGAAGTTGCAGAAAAAAAGAATTCATGGCTGGGTAGAGCACATGAGCAGAAACCTGAAATGTTATTGGGGGTAGTGAAAAGAGGGAGAGAGAAACAGAGGAAGGAAGGGGGGAGAGGGAGAGGGAGAGGGAGAGGGAGGGAGAGAGGGAGAGAAAGGAAGAGAGAGGAGAGAGAGAGAGAGAGAGAGAGAGAGAGAGAGAGAGAGAGCGCATTATCATAGCTGACGTCGGGCCAGTCCTTGGACCAATGGGTGACAGAGGCGATTGTTCCTCACAGTGGCCTGGTCGCGTCCCAATCTATTCATTTCTCATAGCGCCCTGCTGCAGCCTGTGTAGTGCCCAGGATTTCACACAGACATTAAAGACGAGGAGAGAGGGAATAGGGGAAAGCCTAAACTCAAACTTACAAAAACAAAAACAAAACAAAACTACAGCACTTTGCATAAGTTTTTGCGGTTGTCTTTTCTCCGCGCTGTCAGATAACGGCAGCACTGGCGGGTGCCAGGCCCGGAAGCAGCTGGCAGTCCTCTCCCGGCCCTGTGGGGCCCTGGAATTAATGTATAAGTCTAGCACGATTCTAATCACCAGCATCTCCGAAATGCGCGCTCCTATGACCTGAGAGCGCGGCGGTGCTGGCCCACAAAATGCTGCTGAGGACCTGGTCCGATGCCTTCTGCAGCAGAGACCATGCCGCCCCCTCCGGGCACCCACAGATTCTGCCCTGCCCCTTCAGCCACCCCCACCCTGCTCCAGCTCGAGGCGCCCCGGGTGGAACATCATTCTCGCTGGACCAAAGCCGAGGCATCTAGGCCTTGCTGGGTCCGCTGAGGTCGGTGCTGGCACCGACGGCTCCCGAGAATCCTGAGTGCTCTTGGGCAGGGCCTGCCCCCCCCACCCCCACCCGGGCCGGCGGAAGTGTGCAGTCCCAGCCACGCGTCTCATGCCCGCTATTTGTTTTGGCAACAGGTATCAGCTCTGGACACCATGGGCCCCAGCTCGCCGCCTCTCCGAACCCCTCGCTGCTCCGGGGCCTTCACGAGCAGCCGGCTCCCAGCCGTCCAGTGAACGGACTCCTGCATCTGGGGCTCCCTGGAGACATGTACGCGCGGCCGGAAGCCTTCGCGCTGGGGCCTACCTCCCGCAGCGACACGTTGGCAGCAGCCGCGGCTCTGCACGGCTACGGCGGCGTGAACCTGACCGTGAACCTCACCTCACCCCACGGCCCTGGCGCCTTTTTCCGCTACATGCGCCAGCCCATCAAACAAGAGCTCATCTGCAAGTGGCTGGGAGCTGACGGCCCGGTATCCCCGCGCCCCTGCTCCAAAACTTTCAGCACCATGCACGAGCTGGTCACGCACGTCACCGTGGAGCACGTCGGCGGCCCAGAGCAGGCTAACCACATCTGCTTGTGGGAGGAGTGTCCGCGACAGGGCAAGCCCTTCAAAGCCAAATACAAACTTGTAAATCATATCCGCGTGCACACGGGCGAGAAGCCATTCCCCTGTCCTTTCCCCGGGTGTGGGAAAGTCTTTGCTAGATCAGAAAATCTCAAAATACACAAACGAACACACACAGGTCAGTACTTAGCGCTGTCTGTCTTGTGTGACCCGATGTGAAAACAGGACCTAGGGTCTGAATTTCCTTAAATTCCAACCGAAGGGAGGGGGGGGATATTTTGGTATTGTTTCCGTGAGCCAAATGTATAAAATGGTAATTAAGAGTGTCTATTCTTAAACTCACCGTTTTCCGGAGGCTGTGGGCAGGCTTGCTCGAGATTTCTGCCATCCCTCTTGGTAAACGAATGTTCCTAGTTTGGTGTGTGTGTGTGGGGGGGGGCGTTTGTATTAGTTATTTTATTATTTTTCAGGTCTGGAATTTAAACCTGGGGTACTCTAGCAAGCACTGACTACATCTTCAAGCCCTGGGGATTTTAAAACAGTTGAAAACAGTATGGTTTCTCAGAAGTTTTAAATGAAGTGGGAACAATTGTCTACCGTCTATAGATCACTTTGGGAGATCTTCTCCTTGTACCCTTACCACCCGACCACCAGAACTAAGGATCATCTAACCCTTAATGCCTTCTTTAGGATTTATGAGCCTGGGGGTGGGGTGGGGGTGGGGGGCTAACTTTAGCTCTGCTTTGGCATTGCTAGTCCCACAGAAGGAACATTTTGATAACCCTCTCTTATTTTAGCAGGGACCAAATGGGACCCACCACCTTAAATGTCATTTACTGAGCTGTTAAGCGAAATAGGGACATGTGTCAACCACATCTGTTAGCTCTAGTGACAGAAAGGAAGGGAGCTCCGTGCAGGAGCCTTCCAGTGGAACTCTTCTGGCCAGAAGCATCTCTAATTAATACAATTGCAAGAAGAAAGTTTTCACACTTCGAGCAGCCTGTGAAGTTACATTAATTAGTTTAGCAGCCACTGTTTGATTCTCCTTACTCCTCCCCCTCCCTTGAAGTTTAAGAATCCAGCGTCTTCTCCCCTCCCCCCAACTTGGAGGCCGAAAAGAGAAGAATGATTAGGGCCCCAAAGAGTTGCAGCCTGGTGTTCCCCTTCTGCAATCAGCTTCTTCCCTTGCTGTGATTCTTGGGAGAGCAGCAACCTGTTTTAGGGTCCAAGTCCCATAGGGTTGTAGTGCGAGGAATGAAGCTTGCTAAATCTTGCCCCGAAACTGCTTTCTCCACGAGGTTTCAGGGCTAGGACAGTTGCACAGGCCGAAGCAAGACCAAAGGACAGCTCCAATCTTGCACTTTATTCCCGGAACATCTTCGAAAACCTGCTGTAAGCTTCTCCTGAGCTTGTTCTGCGGTCTCCCCACGCTCTTGCATTCTTCCCTCTCCCAGGGTCCACCCCCGCCCCCCAAGTTATACCCCTAAGGACAGAGGGATGGTTAAGACCCTCATTCCAGTTCTCTGGCTAGCGGTTCCCGGAGCTGCTAGCTGGAACCTGGAAAATAGATGCACAATCCGCACCTGGAGAAGGAACTCATCTTTAATAACAGATTCTGAAGCCAACAAACTTTTACTGCTCTTTGCAGCCCCACTGTTTGAAGTCTGTGAAGCAGAAAATGGTTAAATTCTTAGCGTAGTCGACCTACATCAGAGAAGCGAGTGCCTGGTTTGCCTGCACTCAAGACAGAATTCTGCGGGTTCTTTCCTCTCGCAGTCCTGATTCATTACCGCTTGTTAAAAAAAAAAAAATCTACAGAGCCTCTGCTGCTCGGGCGTCTCCCTCAAATCTCCTAAGTCGTGAGAAAGCAGCAACAAAATGTTTCTCAAATGGCAATAGAACGCTCTACAAATTATTCATGAAGACAGTTTTCGATTCAACAGGAAAATAATTGCCTTTTCAAATATTAATGGCGTTTCATTTCCTCGAGTCGCGGAAGCGGAGATCAGCAGCAGATTTCTTAGTTGAGATTCTCCGAATTGGAGTCCCAGGCCTGGCTTTGCAGGCGGCGGGTGAGGACGGTTTCACTTTGTGGCTAGTCCGCACATCCTGGAACAATGGTGCAGCCACGAGGGACGCGCGGGCCAGGAGCGCGCGCAGCGCAGACCTCCCCACCCGGCGCCCCTCCCGGACCCCGGGCGGGGCTCACCCCACCTTTCCCGGCCGCCGGTCGGGCCTGGGGCTCCGGGCCGGCGCCCTGGCCACGCTGGGGCGGAGTCATCGCGACCGCAGACTCAGCTACAAGTGCGGGAAGATGGCGCTGGCCCGGCCACACCCTGGAAGACCAACTTTGTAGTGTGCAGCCGGGAAGAGGCCCGGCGTGCTGCGGGGCCCGGGCCGAGAGCCTCGCTGCCGGCAAGCCAGGCTGGGCACCGCGCGCAAGTCCCCCCTCCTTCCCTGAAGGCGCCGGGGGCCCTGGGGGAGGGGAAGGGAGCGCGGCGGGGGCGGGAGGAGAGCGGGGCGCAGGGGTGCAGCCGGCTGCAAGCCCGGGGCGCGGCGCACCTGGCCCTGGAGCTGCTAGCTTCTGGTGCGGGTGCTGCTCGCTCCTCGTCTGGGGCGAAATCAATTTCTGTTTTACTTGGACGTACCGTGAGGTCCTGAGCTGGGATTTGGGTACAGCGATTATCTTTTTCTACCCCCCACCCCACCCCAGTGGCGCGTGAAGGAATCAACTCCAAATTGTATTCCTCCTCCTGTTTTTATTTCTTTCCTCTGTAAAAACCTTATTTTCTTTTGTAGGCCTCACTGCAATGATTTCTGTAGTTCTTTTCAGAAGAAAAAGACGGGAGGAGGAAGGGAAGTTTGGGTTTTGCAGATGGTGGTAGGGATCGAAGGAGAATAGGCGGGGACAAGTAGGGACACTAATTTAGTCTACATTTTCCTCCACTTTGTGAGAAGGTGGCCGCGGCCTGTGAAAATGGCAGCAGCTAACACCTTGCACAGGACGTAGAGTGCAGGCTGAACTCCATCCAGCAAGCCTGAGCTGTGAGGCTGGGCAGCTCTGGAGTTCCGGGGTCACCTGCCACTGCCCTGGCGGGTGGCGGGTCGTGTGCGAACCTCGGGCTCCACGAGAGCGCCCGCGCGGCCGGGTGGCTTTGTTCTCCAAGAAGCGGGGAGGTGGCAGCAAAGCCCGGAGTGAGCTTCTCGGGCCCTCCAGCCTCTAGCACTGGAGAGTTCCCGCAACCCAGAGCACCCCAGGACATTCATTTGCTTAAAGAGCTCAGTCACCTCCCCCTTCCCTTTCCGCGGCAGTCTCCGCAGAGCCCGGAACTTGGAATTCTGGGTTCTTCGTCCGTTCATCCCCCACAGGCCTGCAAATTCAGGCAGCTGGATTGGGGTTTGCCTCCGCCTGCCTACAGTTCTACCTAGTCCAGCCCTAGGGCCGGCGAGCGGACCTGACCTGACTCATTTACCCGAAGCTTATCAGGGTCGAAATTCCCAGAAATACTTCAGATCCCACCTACCCTGAACATCCTCCTCTACCCTCAGTTTGGGCCTGTGGAATGGAACAAGACGGTGGGGAAGGGTCTGGAAAGACCCATAGACCGCGCACTGTCATTTTGCTGTGAAGGGCAGGGTATCCAGGACCGGGGAGGTCTAGGGTCTCAAGGAGGTTGCTGCATCCGCAAAATAAAATATTAAGATGGAACGAGCTTTATCCAGAAGAGTTCTTAATAGATAAGGCAAGATTTGAAGAATTTTGCTGATTGTTCGCCTTCAGGGGATGAGGGGAAAGGGGAGGAGGCCCTATTTGGGGGGGGGGGATAGCTTTGAGGTGAAAGGTTGCTCTGAAAGTTCCCCACAACACGTCCACCCACCCACCCATGAGTGTCAGCCATTCATCCTCTTAAATTCTTTCATCCCTTTGGCGCTTGCACAAAACCTACTTTAGGATGTACCAGGATGTAAATAACCCTCTGGTGGGTTGCTGGGCAGTGCTCTTAGAGCAGACATACTAGTATAGCAGGGGCAGAAACTTTAAATGGAGCCAGTCTGAGCTACTCGATGGCAAAGGTTCCTCGGCCTCCACAGGGACAAAGTTGGAGGAAAACACGAGAGTGGAGCGTGATTTTGAAAAAAGGAAACTACTAAAATGGAGCGGTGGTCGCTCCTCCTCCGAACCCTCCCCCATCCTAGGCCCGGGACGGAGTGGGGGAGGGGTGGCGGCCTGTGGAGCAGGCTTGTTCCGGGAGGGGGACGAGAGGAAGCAGTTGAGGGTGTCCGACGTTCAGTGCCGAGGAAAGAAATGTCTGAAAATCTTTTGTGGCCCTTTTTTCAGAAAACAAAAGAGAAATGAGAGGGGGCACCGCCCGAGACTCGTCCATGGCCCACACCCACTAATGTCTCTGAGTTTCTTCCTCCAGGCGAGAAACCCTTCAGATGTGAGTTTGATGGCTGTGAGCGGCGTTTCGCCAACAGCAGCGACCGCAAGAAGCATTCCCACGTGCACACGAGTGACAAGCCGTACACGTGCAAGGTGCGCGGCTGTGACAAGTGCTACACGCACCCCAGCTCTCTGCGAAAGCATATGAAAGTTCACGGCCGCTCGCCGCCACCCAGCTCTGACTACGACTCCACTACCCCGTCTGCTTTCACGTCTCCCTCATCAGACTGCGGTCCAGAGCCCCGGGTAGCTTCCACAGCAGCGGTGGCTGTGCGTGGCACGGACCTGAGCGAATGGTACGTGTGTCAGGGCGCAGGGCCCCGGAGAGGCTGACTAGGCAGCGCCTCCACAACAGCCTGGTGACACCTCTGGGCCCTGCCTCTGCCACTGCCACCTCCAGTAACCAGTCAGCTTTCACACCTGCTGGTTTAGTTTGTCTCGGATGTTACTGAGCCTGGGTAGTAGGCGAAGAAGGAAACGGGGGTGCGGGGGGAGGAAGGCAAGCAGGTAGACCACTATTAAAAGTTACTAAAAGTCATTAAATGTGTTAAGAGAAGGTCCTTATTTTAAGTCTTACAGTCCGGACCTTTATTCTACTGTGCCCCCTTTGCCCTTAGGACTGAGTACCAAGAGATGAATCTTAGTGATAAAGAGATAAAATAACAACAACAAAACTTATTAGAATTTATTTGCAACTCTGGCAAACTGCAGGTGGCAAAAAAAAAACAAAGCCATACATTCTCCCAGTAGGTCTGGAAGGGTGGAAGAGATTTTCCTTGAGTCCTGGCCACTCCCTCCACAGCTCAGGGTCACAGCCTCCTCCTGCCCCTCCTCTCATCCATCAATCCCAACAAGAGGAGTTCAGAACCCAGGAGGGGCTGGACAGAATTCCAGGACTATGTTCTTGCCTCCTGTTTATTTTCTTTTGCCTCCCTACTTTTCACTTCCTTTGGCTAGTCTTAAGCAACCCCCACCCCCTACCCCCGTGAGGGTGCGCGCGTGCGCGCGCGCACACACACACACACACACACACACACACACATACACACACACACACACACACACACACACACACGTCCACAAAGTTCTCTATTTTCTATAAGGGAAATAACAGGGTATTCTCTTGGGGAGTTACTATACCTTCAAGCCCAGTGTCTAACTTGACATACATTTAGTCTGCCTGTCTTCTGTCAGGCCTTGAACTCAGTTTACATTAAATACTTGTGGTGGGGAGTGATTCTAAAACTACAGGACACACAGACACAGGAGCACTGGAGATCCTTGAGGATCCTGATCTGTGAGGTTTTCCCACCTTCACCTCTGTAGGCACTGCTTTGCAAACTCATGGGTGCTGGAGCTGGGGGTGCAGGGCTGGCTGACATCATCAATGAGCACCAATTTTGTGATAGCCTCTGTCAGAAATGACACAATGTTGGCCTTCTTTTCCAAGTGTCTGGGGTGTGTGAGCTAGAAATGAACTACATACTAAATATTACACAAACAATCTCTCAGTGGGTCTAAAGAGTGACAGTGTATTTGATATGCTTGGTATGAAGTCCTCAGATTAAAACAGATGTTGGTGGAGGAAAAGAGGAAGGCCCATGCAATTATTGTCCCAAAGGGGAAAAACACAGGGTTCTGTTTCCAGTCTGCCACCCTCTGTAGAGAAGATGGTGTTACCACAAAATCTTAGCTGAGGTTTGAAGAAGAAAAAATAATACAGGGAGGGAAGAGATTGGGGCAAAAAGAGAGAAAGTTTGACAGACTTGTGCTAATTCTCCAAGATTTTGGAAATGAGTGTGTGGGGGGGTATTTCCCCTCTGGAAGGAAGCTCCAAGGAATTCAACTTTACAAGTGGAGCCAGAGTCTGGGGGTATAGTTCAGTGGTACAGGGCTTGCCTGGTTCCCATGAAGTTGTAATATTATCCCCAGCACCACAGAAAATAAACAAATTAGATAAAATGAAAGCTGGGCAACTGACTCCTAGCCCAAACTCTGGGCTGATTGTCTTCTATTCTTCCCCCAGAATTGGTTCCACAAGTCCCACTCTTGCAGACCCATACCTCTCCACAAATAGAGGAACTGTCTTAACCTTAACCGGAGTGGGATTGTTTCCCTTACTCCTAATAAAAACTAGAATCTTCCAAAGACATGTCTAATGAATCTGCTGTTGAGTTACAGCAATGCCCACATGGCCTGCCTGGACAGTTGGGAGCAAAGGACTTTTTCCCATGGGCTAATATTAACCTCAATGCCAAGGTACACAGTGTTTGTGAAGCTTCCTGCTTCTGGTGCTGTTCTTTTAAAAATGCCCCCCTTTAAAATAGGTCTCTTTCATTCTCTTCTATTTCAAGCACCCCATTTTGCCTTCCGCCCTAACCCAAAATAACGAAATGAAATAAAAATGTTTGGTGGATCACTAATCGCCTTTAATTTTTCATTTGCTTGTTACAGATGTCCACTGCGTTGCTTGCAAGGTAATCTTGCCCTGCGCAGCTGAGCACCCACATCTTGCGCCTGCGACATCAAAGGGCTGGCTCACAAAGCAGTATTTCTTCGCCACGGTGCATCTTCATGGTAAGTTAGGATTTCTATGGCAATGGGCAAGTCGCACTGAAATCCTGAAAGGCCGGGCCTGGAGCCCGTCCAGGCTTTTCATTAAGGACATAATATTTACGTCTAACAGGCCTTTTTTCTTGTGTATACAAGTATATATTTTTGTTTGACGCGGACTAAATCATTTTCATTTAATTTCCGGTAAACAAAACCCACGCGAATGGGCACTTGTTCCCGATCATAATAAAAATGGATAATAAAGTGAGCCAAGAAAGGGCCGCTTGAATCGAAGCTCAGCCCTCTTTGTTTCTGCTTTCTGCGGTGATCAGAGGGCGTATTTCGGTTTGATGGCGAGTTTCTAAAGGCGAGGAAATGGTTTGTAAGAGGGAAAAGAAAAGGAGAAAGGTCTAATCAAGCTCGGGTTGTTCAAAGAGTCGGGTTTTGGGGTTGAAAGTGTGAGTTTGACGGTGCATCAGCATGCCGCGTTAGGCTCGCCATGGAAATGCGCGCGGGAAGCGGCCGCTTCAAAGGCGGCACACTTCACTGCAGACACTCTATTAAGATACATTTGCACTGACCTTTGCTTTCACGCCATTTAATACTGTCACTGTGCTCTCCACTATGTACTTCCTCCCCAGGACCTGTCTTGCCAGTGTTTAGGGGTTCATGATGCATCCTGACTTAGGGGACTTTGGCGCAGGGAGGAGCGGGGAGGAGCAGGACTAGGTGCATCTTGACTGCGCCCCCAAGGAGGCCCCAGTGTCTGAGGGAATGGTTTTGGCAACCTGTGAAGTTACCAAAAACAGCAAGCCCAGCTCAGTTCTCTGCAGTGCAGAACTGAATGTGGACTCCAGAGGAAGGTGGCTAGCCCAAGGGAATCCGGGGAGCATATCCCTACGGACAGTCGGTTCCAGAAGTCTCTGGCAGCCCCCTAAACTTTTCCTCTCAAGCACCTCTGTGTGATATCCTTAGGTCCGGCTGGCCTTGGGCACCAACTGAAAAGCTCAAGGCCAAGGGGATGAGGAAGATGGCAGGAAAGTTAGAAGTCCACGTTCTCTTAATTGTCTTGTTGTTTATTTTATCCAAGTACCCTAGTGAATAGGGGAAAAATAAACACGCTGGAAAAAATCAAACAGTGGAGTCTTCTTTAGTGCCAGTCCTTGTGACTGAATAAAAAGGATGGTCCGCTTTCTATTGAGCTGAAAAATCTTTGAAGTGGGAGTTATTATCTGAGACATTCCTGCTTGTCGCCCTAACAACGCTGATGAAATGTAAAAGGTTCTTTGTCAGCGATTTGTTCTCCTCTCTGTCAAACTTACTTTGCTCTATTAGTTTCAAACCATTCCTAAAAAGATAAAATCAAATTTCTTAAAAATATAACATTTTACACTAGGCGATAACTTTAGGGGTAAGTTTTGCTAAGGAGTTGGGGGGATACACTGCCCAGCCCTCAGGACCAGGCAGTTGTGCAGATGTGGGAAGCCCCTTTGCACCTACTCTAGGACCTGGGCTGATGCAGGGAGGGTGCAGGCAGAGAGTAAGAAGTATCTTCTCTCTGCTCCTGTATCTTCTTTTCTGGCATGAATTACTCCAAGCTCCAGGTGTGTTAATCTGGAAGAACTTCTCTTGGAGATCCCTTATGCTCCAAATCATCTTGCCTGGGATTCCTGGAATTTAAACCTGCAAACAAGTGATTTTTAAAGCTTTTCCTCCTTTAAAGTAACTTCTGCTATAAATAGGTCAATATGTCTTCTTATCCTTAGAACCAACAAGCACACCTTTCTGTCATTAACCTGAAGTGTGGTGACGTGAGGGAGAGAAACACTTTTTTTATATTTTCCTGTTTTCTTCATAGTCTAGGAGTTAAGAAGATGTGGTTTACAAGATAGTGACCAAAAAGTGCATGCAAATTCCAACCCTTCCTCCGTGTGCAGTTCTACATTTTATATTGTGCCTAGAAAGGAACTTTGCCCCTGTTAAGGTTTTCTCAACTTCCTATTGTAGTTTCAAAGGTTATTTAAGCAAGCAAAGATGTACCCAGCGCCCAGCCCTATGTGCTGAATAAATGGTTTGTGAAGAACTTTTCTCAACCCGTGACTCATGTGGTTATTCTAGTTACTGCAAATATTGTCTCTTATACGGATTTTGCTTGTTTTCTTGACTCTCTGTGTCTGTTTGTATTACTAATTTATGGGAAAATGTAATGATTGCAATGAATGTGAATTATAGAGTCAGACAAACGTTTTATAATGGTAACTAACATACACAAATCTGAGTCAATCCTTAGATCATTTGGTAACTTGTCTATCTACACTGTTTGTGATTTATAATCTGTCTCCTTAGCATCAGTCAAATTCTGAACCCACTGGAAAGAAAAGACTTGTTGTGTATTTGACTGTGATTGTGGAATAAAAACAAAGTTGAAAGCCAAGGTATAATCTTCTTGAAGACATGTAAATATAAGTGAAATAAAAAGAACTGTTTTTCCTGTTTTTCCAAAGCCTTTGTGTACACGTACCTCATTTTGCTGTTTTATTTGAAAATAAATGATTTGATGTTTTCCTTTCTCTTTGGAATCTCGGCGTCCCGTTTTTACCTCACCAACCTAGGAAAGATCTGGGCTGCCTTGCTCGTCTCTTCCCCACCCTTCTTCATGCTTGTGCAGGATTATCTTTGGGGCTTAGCTACTTGAGATAACAAAATAGGGGACTTGTTAAAAACATGGTCAGGGGAAATATCTCTCTGGCTACTGTCTCACCACAAGGACATTACAGAAGAGAACAAGATCCACCTATGTTCAGTTGTTTCTCCTGTGAGGTTCCATCCTGCAGCACTGGGCACCATTTAGAGCCTCTCAGAAACCACCTCTGATTCCCAGAGAAAGGCCTGTAGTTAGCAGGGAGTGAACAGACTTCGAAAAAGTGAGAGTGAGTTGGCCCAGGTCTTCAGGCAGAGTTGCCTACAGGGTCTTGCTAAGGGCATGGTAGGTATAATCCCAGCACTTGGGAGGCAGAAGCAGGTGGATCTCTGTGAGTTCAGGGACAGCTGAGGGTACAGGGAGACCCTGTCTCAAAATAAAATAATAAAATAAAGGCTACGGTCCTTATATTTCATTTGGGATCCTGGCTGAGTTTTAGCATCTGATCCATCAGCCTCTATCTGCCCTACCACTAGAAAGAGAATCTTTCCCATGTTAATTGCCAGGCCATCTTCCTGCTTCCACTGTGATTATTACTGAGCCTGTAGAAGCCGGGTCCTTTCTGGCTCTCAAGCTGCATAGGCGCCACCTCTTATACATGGCTCCTTTCCAGCTTCTAAGAGGTTAGGCTGGGTGATCTGGCTGGGGTGGAGAGTTCCACTGAGTGGGAGAATGATGGATTACTGGGGTCTCTTAAAGAATAACTTGGAAACTAGCTCCTAGGTCAAGGACTGCAGTACTTAAAGGAGAGACACCAGAACTGAAAGTGAAGATGCTGGGCACTTGTGAGGCCGGGAAGGCAGAAGGCGGGTAATGTTTGGCACTGGGGGTATGGGGTGCTTTGCTCCCATCCTGGAAGCTCTCAGACCCCTTTGGCTTAGGGACTGACTGGTTTCACAGGCTTCTGCTGTTGTTTTAGGCCTCTTGGAGCCTGTCTCTGTGGAAAGAGCACTTATGAAAGCCCTTTCAGTGACCCAAGCATTGTGGTGGGGAAAGCAATTAGGGATGAAGACTCAGCCCCCAGCCAGGCTTAGGATTCTTAGCTGTGCTGGCATAGCCTGGAGTGTTTACAGATGAAATCATAACCATCCAAGTTATACCTTTCCATCTAGGTCAGGCAACCACTTCCCAGAATGGAAGGAGAGTGTTTGGGGTATTGCTACCTTGTACATCCCATGATGGGTTTTTGGAGAAGAAAAGTCCTGCCTTGGAGACTTCCTGGTCCCAGTTCAGGAGGAAGAACTAGGGGTGAGGGAAGAGTCGCCATGGCACCCACCCTAGGCCATAGGGAAACATAGTATTTCCTTCTAGCCTTGTTTAAAACTAATTAGACTTATTTATTTTTCATGTGGAGTGGAATGGAGTGGAATGAGCAACCTTTGTCAGAGGACTGAACTCTCAGACTAGATTCACTTCACTTTTCCTCTAGAATCTAGGAAAGTTACCCACCCTGTAGTGCTAGTGCCTGAGCAGTGTGGACATGGTCTTGTTATGACACCTCTTACCTCTGGAATTCCATCTTGCTATTCCATATTGGAGCACTGGGCCAAAACTGTGCTGGCAGCTCTGGTGAACTCAGAAAAGAGGAGCCAGCCGGCCAGCCCTGCTTGTCACTTACTAGGCCTGTGTCCTATATGAATGATATAAATGTTATCAAATTTAATTCACTTATAGTTAAAATCATAGACTTGAGACCAACCTCTTTCAGAAGTTTGATATTTTTTTCCTTTTTTTGGCTTCTGTTTTATCTTTAGTAATCTTGAGTGTTAAATAAGACAGTCTTTGAGACATTTAGTGATAAATGTTTAGTGATAATTATTGCTATGACTCTTATTTGTGGCTACATTTTTCAGAAGTGTCCCATAGTTCCTCATGGAATTAGATAGGTAATTCCAGGCTTACCCAAAGAAGGTGGCAACCTCAGAGATCCCAAGCTCCACAGCAGCTTATGTCCCTCTTAGGCAGCTCTGAGAATAGATCCAGCTTCTAGGCCTACTGTCATTTCACTTCTCTCAGCATCTCAGAGCCAGGTGCAGCCCAGCACTGAAGTAGAAACAGAATCTTTTAAAGATCCAAGAAAAATTAGTGACAATGGAGGTTTTTATTATTTTTCAGTATAGAATAAAACTGAAGGAACCAATAGCCTTAATGTCCCTCATGACTTGTTAAGACTTTGGCATTGTACTGAACTCCATGGCCCAGCGGGCCCAGATGTTGGTTTCCTTTTATCCCAAGTCCAGGAAGGTTATTGTGAGTCCCTTGTGGTCTTCTCTGGACTTTGTGAAGGGGAGAGAGAATGCAAGCGAGATCCAGCAGCTGGAAGACTGAGGACACAGTAGCTGGTAGCAAAAGTCAGCCCCCCCATTTTTTTTTCTAGCAAGACATGATAATCTTTTTATCAATAATGGTTTCTTTTTAATAAATCCTCATTGCAGGGGAAATGAATAACATCCCAGGCACCTAGTAACCAAACATTCTAAACTAATGTTTTCTCCTTATTATTAGCCTCTTACCTGGCTATCCAGACAGCCTGGCCAATTTCAAGGATCTTAAGTTACAAGTTAATTTAATGTAAATATGTCCAATGAGATGGTTTTTGAAACTTGTCCCACTTTTTTTTATCTACATCAACTAAAATGAGAAATAACAAGACAGATCAATTCAAGACAAAGTGAGCAGTGTTCTACAAGGCTCTGACCCCGCAGTGGAGAGACTACCTTGGGAGATTCTGTGCAAGGAAAACAACAGAATTTAATAATTGCACAGTTGTAGAATGATGACAAAGAAAGCTAATCACGCTTTCATCAGGTGACTCCACAAAATATCAGGAGGATGGGCACATTTTCTCTCATTTGTGACTGTGTGATACAGGAAACCTCAAGCTCTGCAGGGGAAGGTGACCATGACATCTTCCTACAACTAGTGAGAAATTACAGTGTATTTCCCTCCTTGTTTGTCTTTCCCAAGAGCTTACTCAGGGTTTAAGAATCCTTCAGATTTTGTATTAATTGAAGTTAAAATATCCCAGAATCTTATTTTAAAATGTTTTGCCTGAGATATGTATATTTAAGGTATTAAAAATATATCTGCCTCTCTTATTTATTTCCTCTGAGATAAACAAAGAGAGCTCCCTGATGCACCTAAGCACTTCCTGTCCACACTGCAGACACTTTCACCTGAGAAAAGACACTTCCCTAAATTTTCTCCCCCTGTGCATAGTACAAAATTTGTAGTGAAATGCTTTCTACTGTCCAATACGGCTGCCAACTTTCTTCTAAATAAAATATGGCTGTAGAAAACCAGCCTCCTTTAAGTGTGAAATATTATTTCATTGTAAAAAGTTTTTTTTTTTAATAAAGAAGTGTAATCCAACTTCCGGAAACTGTTCTGAATTATTTCACCAGACGCTTTTAAAAGGGGATTAGTGGAGCTTTGGGAGCAAAATCCTTCTGTTTTATTCAATCTCTGATTTTATGTTATAATTACTGGTTGTAAAGGCTCCAGAATTAGCATGCAGGCACTGTCAGGACACGATGCAGGTGCTGTTCTAATGGTTCGGCTTTTTAATTAAGAAAAGAGGTAAGAAAATTGAATCATAAAAACACTTTTGTGAGAGCGGAGAACATTGCCTTTACTGCATGAATAAAGCCATTATACCTTCCACTGACAGGTCAGCCACTGAGGCACTGACTTACAACCTTTTCAGGATCAGACAATAGTTAACAGCTTTCTCACCTTGTCCCCACAGAACCTTTTCTTCTAGGACAGATCTTATGGAAATTCTCTTGTAAGCTGCTTGACTTCCACAGAGGATATGGCAGTGAGAATGGGTACATAGCCAGACTGAAATGCCTGCTCCTGTTGGATCCCTACTTCAGATATCCTTGGATCTTGGTTGCATGGGAGGGGGTAGAGAGAAGAAGCTCTTAGAATAGATGAAGGGGACTGGAATCTGTACAGTAATCACTACACAGTCCCCCCAGGACCAAGGCCAAGGTGGACTTCTCCTCTGTGATAGGAAAACAGACCTGCAAAAGCCCAGACTGCAGCTGCAGGGCATTTCTGCTCCCTATTCTTGCAGAAAGTGGGAGGCACCCTCGCCCAGTGGGTGTGCCTGAGGCCTTTGTGAGTTTCCTCAGTGTTCCAGTTACTCCCAGTGACTTCCGCTGAGGGTAAAGTTGATCTTGTCCACAGCGCGCGTTTTTCGGGTCTCCCCTCACAGTGAAGCTGCCCAACATTGGGGGACTCAGGCCTAGCCAGGTCCTAATCCGCATCTGGGCGCCACTCTCTTCCTATTGGTGGCTTTGCTTAAGTCCAGAGCCCACACGTGGATTCTCCCCCTTCCTCTGGCTGCTGTGAAACTTCCACACATGCTTTTTCTCTCGGGTCGGGCAGGGCCTTTGACCTAGTCTAGGGCCAGCTACCAGGCCTTGCCCTTCCTAAGGAGACCAGGAAGCTCCTGAGCTCTACGGAGAACAATGTGAGTATTAGGATATCAGCTGCCCTCGAAATGATCACGCGGGGGTTCAACGATTTTGTTTTCACGGCTGAGGGGGCTTTTTTCCAATGTAAATCAAGCGCTTTAGTTATTAAGGCCTAACACTAATCTCCAACAACCTTGACATAATGTGGCCGGGCGCGCGGGCCCACTTCGCACCTGCAGTCTGAATAGGGCTCCTTGTCAATGGGGGACACGCTTGTTGCCCCGGCTTGCAGAGGAGGGGGGGGGGTGGAATAAGTCAAGCTTTGTGAAGGCCCATGCGTGGCCTTCCTCTCGCCTTTGATCATCGGGAATGGCTTCTAATTTGTCCCCTTTTCATTGTAACAACGTTTTCAAGGCCCTTTCTATTTTTCCAAACCACATTTTTATAAAGAACATAAATTGGGCCGGAAAACAAAAGAGGCGCGCACCGGCTAACTGGAGCTGTCCTTCTGGAGCCGTTAGCTACTTCGGAAAGATGGCTGGTTTCTGCAATTGCTGGAAGGCCCCAGTGGTCCAGAGCTCCAGATGTGGATTTCTGGGAGGAGGAGGAGAAGGAGGAGGAGGAGGAGGAGGAGGAGGAGGAGGAGGAGGAGAAGAGGGAGAGGAGGAGGAGGAGGAAGACTTAGGAGGATCTGGGGAGGAAGGGAGTCCATAGTGGATAGAGCGCTTCGCATGGCTCTTCTGACACAGACCTGACAGGGAAGCAGGTGCCTCTTAGGGAAGAGGCAGATTCCCAGGTCTCTCCTAACTCAGCAGGCAGTTCTCAGACTTTGTGGAAGTAGAAGCGGTGATTCACGTTTCTCTCATACTTTGTGGAAGTGGAAAAGCAGTAATTCACTTTTCTCGGTAAGGCAGGAGCTGCAGTCACCCCTCTGACCACCCCTTTCATAGCGTTTCTCTGCCCTTCTAGACTTTTCCTTTAATCAGATGTCACCCTGCGACCTCCAGAGCTACTGGACTTGGGAAACAATCTGGCAAGACTGCCCTGCCCACAGACAAGTCCTAAATCTTTTGCGGGGAAATCCAGGGAGCATTCCAGGAACCCCCTGGAAAAAAAAATCTTACAGGGAAATCCTGATGAGCCTTTATCTTGACCACAAGGCGAGCGAGCTTCTGTGCATGCAGTTTTTATTCAGGGTTAGAATTCATTCTGCATCTGAACCGGGAGTACAGAGGCATCAACGACATTGATATCTCCTTTGGTGGCATATTAATTATCAGACTGCACATCAGTGGGTACCCCATTGCTCCACCGCCCTCCCGAGCATCACTCCTAACACCAGTCCTGTTTAGGTTTCCGAGATATCCTGGGGAACTTCTTGCCCAAACACACATTCTATTAGAGTTCTTACTTACTCCTATTATCAATATCAAATAAATTTTGTGAGCGGAGGACTTGATCTTCTCTTTCTCTTGTTAGTTACTACTTTAGTGTAGTCTCACAGTAAGAAAACTAACATAACCCACTAACACAGCTGAAAACACTTTGACGTCTTGCCAAGAATCACATGTCCTTCAAGGAAGAAGTCAACATTTGTTTTTCACATTAAAGGGCGTTTAGTTGCCAGCAGAAAAAATAATTCTAAAGGACCACTTTTTAATTCGCTGGATAGCAACCGCAGGGGTCTACAAGAAAATAACGACGATGGCTATAGACACAAATAACTAAATTACCAAAACGTTAGCATATCTCTGGGCTTCATTAATATGGAACAGACTCCCCAGTTAATCTCCAAAAGCTAGTGTTCCTCCTGTAAAATAGCACTCTGGGACGAATTGAACAAGAGATCAATCACTGCTAACGCAGGAAGGTTTACTGCGAGAAAGGAGGGAAAAGCCATTTACACCTTCAAATAGAAGCTTTTCAGATTTAAGAGTAAAAGCCATACATCACCAAGAATAAATGATTATGAATTGGTAAACGCACCCTCCAGCGATTAGCTATGTGACTCTATTTATCATTTCTTGGGTGGCATTGGTAGAGGGTCCCCCCCCTTCCTTTTCCTTTGCCTTCTTTTAAAGTCATTTGACTGTCTGAAAAGAAAAGCTTGACAAGCAGAGGGAAAGAAAAAATGAAAACACTTTGGAAAGTTTGTTTTTGCACATACTGTCAGTCATCAAAAGGCTGAGCAGACAGTAAGAGCTGTGTACAGAGAAGTTGGGAAGTAGGGTGACCTCCACCACCTCCTTGTTCCTTGGGCAGTGTTTGCACATTGGAACTGACTAGTCAGCAGGCATCTATCTTCTCTTCCCTTTACCTGTCCCTTTCTCCCTCCAGAAGACGGGAACTTGGTTTGAAAGGTGGGCAATGAGTTACATTCTAAGAAAGACAAAGGCAGCGTAGAGGCCTTGCTTAACCCTCGATAAAACTTGCCAAGTCCAGGTCTGGAGGAAGCTAAAGGGAAGGCTTGAGACTAGCTAAGCACAGGAGTTAGGCTTTAGGCTGGACTGGGATAGAGAGCTGTGATGTGGGAAATTTCTAGTGGTAGTGAGAATTTCTAGTGGATCCATATAGAGTAGAAGGATGAGTCATACCCTTAAAAGGTGGGGTCATTGAGAGATAGCATCTTGGACCTAAGGCCTATTGAGCTGCAGTTGTTGACTTGTTCAACCCTGGTGGGACAGAGCCACTACTCAAAGAGAGTGGAGGAGTCAGTGCATGGTCTACTTGGGTGGTTTTCAAATATCTATCAGGAGTCCAGGCAGAACAGGTATCAGAGGCAGGATCTTTCAGAGTCCATGTCAGAGTCTGGGACTCACCTGTTCACTATTCTCTGTCCTCAGAGAATGCTGGCCTCCTGATCTGGCAGGAAGACCATCTTTAGCAAGGGTCCATTTTGGGTAATTGAGTTCAGAATCTGTGCAAACTCTTCTAAGGTCCCTGTGCCTTGGGAGTATTCAAACTGAAAGAGGTTAAAGCTATTAAAGCTGGTATTTGTGGGCTACTAGGAACTCTTAGGTCAAAGACAGCACTGGACACAGCCATTGTGACCTGGTGATGTCACCCTGTGGATCTGAGTGTGTTTGGGTTCTGTTTTCTTACCTTGGCTGTGTAGGTGAGTGTGGCTCTACATCTGTCATAGTAGGTAAGTCTCCCTTGGGAATGGTTTAACACTACCCTAGCTTTGTAGGTTGTTTGAAGTTTGTGGAATAACTCTAGAACATTCTTTCATGAGCAAGAGCCAGGACTATTTCAGGCTTCCATTATAAATTATTTTTAAAGATAAAGTATTTAAAGGATGTGTTGTCTCTATAAATACAGAAGGAAGGGTCTCTTCCTGCCTCCCCCCTCAAGTTAATAAAAACAGTTGGGGGCTGAATATAAAATAACTAAACATTCACCCCAAGGGTTAGAACATATCATGGAGCCACTGCAAAATAAATTAATGTATGGAGGGCAAGAGAAGGAAGAAAATACCCTTAGTTTTTATTCTATTCTTTCTGATATAAACTTTTCTTTTCTTTCCTCCACAGAATGTTCTTTCATTGTGGTGAGTCCTGACAGGCTATGTGCTTGAAGGATTGGCACAGGCAGTAATGGCCATCAGGGAATGGGTTTCTCTTTTACTTTTCAAAGCTGGAATAGTTCTGTGATCTAGAGCAGAGATATGCAGAGGAAGGGAGACTTCAGAAAATTGAAAAAGGAAACATAATTCCTTTCAATCTCTTCCAAAGAAGCCTTTAATATTTTCCACCTAAAATAGATTCTATGAAAGAGAAAAGACTGATAATAAGCTCAATAAAATGAGCAAATTGTCATCATGAAGATTTAATTTCTCAACTCCAGCAAAGAATATTATTCATTTATTTTTTATTGTTTTTCAAGATTTTATTCTTAAGTTTAAATTTTAATGGCATTATCTTCTTATGTAAATCTATTTTTGAAATAAAGGATTCCTTTTTATGATATGTTTTAATAGTGCAAGTCTCTGAAGATGTATAATATTATTATTTATTTGAAGTCTGTAGCTCTGAGGGCTGTATACAAGATGTAATTGCTTTAACATGTTTTCATAAATTACATTCAGAAATGTGTCATAGTAAATTACCTTTGTAATAAAATGTAAAAAATGCAAATGGCTGTTGTCTTTATTACGTTTTAAGCCATTGGTTTATCTGCACTATTTCACTTGTCACTTGCACAATATGTTGGCTAAAGGGGCGGCACAGTTTGACAACAGAGAGCTGGGTCCTGTGTGTAATCTTGCAGGCACGTACAGTGTGGGTCATTTCCTCCTCTCCCGCAGAAAAGACATTATCCCACTCATATTTACATACTTTTCAATATTTGTCAAACAATCATAAATTATAAATTAATGAAATGTTCGACAGTCTTCAGAGATCAGACTAATGAAGACATTTACCTTTTTGGTGATTTTGAGTCTCATCTTTGTAAGTTTAATGACATTGTGTTGCTCATGTTTATTAGGCTTTATTAGATTTGTCCTTCACTCCCGCTGTCATTCAGATGTCTTTGCAAAAACATCACCTGCTTCAGGTAGAAGAACAAATTGACTTTGACCAGAAATCCTTCAGAACTCTGCAGCTTTACCCTTAAAAAATTAAAGTCAAGTTTAGCTTAAAGACTCCTGGAAAAATTTACCTGCTCCCTTATTCGCTAATGAGGTCCTGACACTTTTGTTTCACTACTTGCAATGCTTGGCACAGGGAGCCTACAAAGAGCAGTGACTCCAAGTGACCTTCAGGGCACCATGGGAAGTGAGAGAGACAAGGACTGCTCCACTTTCACTTTTTGGAATTTTATAAATTTACTCTAGAAAGACTGAGGCATAGTTTGCCATTTGTGTTCCAGTTCTTTAGTCCAAAGGCTGAGGTATCACTTAAAACTGTGTCTAAATCAATGGACTATCTTACTGTTTGGGACTTCTTGAAGCTGAAAATCCCTCTGCCTAGATGATATAACCTGTGGTACTGCACTGACCCTGGATTCACAGGGGAAGCGCCAGGTATGTGTCTACTTAGCACTAGGCAGGAAAAGCCCCATAGAGGTATCATTTGCCCATGAAGTTGACATGTTTTTCTGGAAAATGTTGGCTTACCAAGCTCTCATTATGATTGATGGCCATTCAGTCTTTTTATTAAATTATAGGTGATGAATTTAGTTCAGTCGAAAGAGGTCAGATGATCAGCTTTGACTTAAGATTCAGGTAGTAAATCACATGGAACTAATGCCTACCACTGCCACCCCTTCCAGCCAGAGAGGAGGAGAGTTGGGGCCTCTATGCCATCTGACTCCAGACAAAGGACAAGGAGCCCAGGAATAAGAATGCCAAGGGCTCAGTCATCACGTTGCATAATTTTATTAATCCTCTTGCAAATTTCATCAACCCATGTTAGCACACACAGCCCCTGCTGGGCCACCAGACGCCTGCTTTCCTTTAAAGTGGCCCATGAGAAGTATGTATCACTCAAGAGATTGTTTTGGTGGAGGTGGGAGAGGTTCTGGGCACTCATGCTTCTCAGTTGGATTTAAGGTGGATGTGGGTATAAACATATGAGTAAGGGGTATAGAAAGAGAATTTTCCAAGGTAGCTATTCCCACCCCCACCAAGACTTCATCAGGGTCTCTTTCTTCATTTTAATCTAACATTGCTTTGAACATGGCACTTGCCTGGTAGATAACATGAAAGGATGGGATGTTACTCATGCCGTCATAATGATCTAAAATTTAGCCTTTACCCCTTTGGAAAAAAGTACAAGAACAAAATGGTCATTTAAAAGCCAAAATGAGAGTGTACAAAAATGTTGAGAGTGACTCTAAAATATTGCCTAACTGTTCTTCTTAAAATACGCAAGGGAGAGTTGTTAAGTGACTTCTTGGTGAAGCATGCATGACCTCTGCAATCATCAAAAATTAATATGTACTTCCAGTAAGGTAATTACGTGCCATCCTGAGGGTAAGGGCGCTGACAGTTGTTAATCCACTTGCACACCCGTTGGCTTGAAGCATCAAGCTGCAAATAGCTTAATTAAGTCATACACGTGGACTCTGCCATACTGCTGCAGTAATGCAGTATATAAGCACACTATATCTCAGTTTATTGGGACAATTAATGCCAGAGGCCCACCTCAGGCAGAAGCTTCACCCCCAATACTTGAGTTCTTTTTGATGAATGCTGGCTATGAAAGAGTCATGGACAAATGAGGAGAGAGAGAGAGAGAGAGAGAGAGAGAGAGAGAGAGAGAGAGAGAAAGTTGGTTGGAAGTAGGGACTAAGATATAAGATAGTTCTGGACAAACTATTGGAGCCAGTAGAGTTGTAAAATGCACTGCTGCAAAAGTTAAGGCTTTGAACCAGAAGCTGGTGCTGTTGCTAAAAGTGAAAAAGACCCCCCTTTAGTTTCGTTAAGACTGCACAGTGCAGAGCCCAATAGGTCAGAGATGGGTTGTAACATATTTAAATCAGTTACACCCTACATACCTCAATTCAGCACCAGTAGACTTTCTCAATTTAAATGGTAGATGACTTTACAGTTATCTGTACATTTTCCTTAATTACAAATCACTGAGACATAAAGTTTTATTTGGAAGTTCCTATCTGTCCCACCCCATCCTTAGATGTTTATGTATACCAGGTAAGAGGACCAAAGAAAAACTGTCCCTGGCAAGTTTCTTCGGAAACTTTGGCAGCAAGGCAGGTGACAAGGAAAAGCTGCCTGTTTCTAAACCCAGCAGCTCAGAACAGCAGTGTTAGAGTGAGTTTGAGCAGCGAAGTTGGGGATAAACTCTCTTCTGCTTCCTTTGAAGAGCCTGACACCTGCCCCCTGGGGACCAGGCAGAGATTGGCTTGGAGTTGGAGGAAGATGATTCCCTGGAGTCTTTGTGAGGCTCCAGGTGGCAAAATACTGACAGAGCCTACTTCTCCTTATAGCTGGTACAGAACACATACCTCCCAAACAGGGGCTGGGTTGCAGCTCAGTGATTTAGGGACACTGTGTCAAAGAGCTCCCTTACTCTCCCATGTTCCATGGAAGTATCACTGAGAATAACACGGGGGGGGGGAGCCAAGGATGGTTGATGTAGACTAATCACCTCCTGGGCTCTTTTCACCTCACTGAATATGGAGCTAAGGCATCAAATTTGTCAGGATATTTCAGAAGTGTTCTGGATTCCCATCTTCTCACAGGAGACCGCATTTGAGGGATGTGATTCCCATGTAGGGACCAGAACCCAAGATCCTGCAGTGGCTGGTCTGGGAGGAAAGGATTCCTCCCAGCATCCTCTGCCAAATATACCTGAGCTAGGGGCAGAAGGTATTCAGAGTTTAGTGGCTTAACATAAGCAAGGCCCTGGGATCTTTATCTTCAGGACCATTATATAATAAATAGGTGTGTGTGTGTGTGTGTGTGTGTGTGTGTGTGTAGAAGTGATAGTATGAACCTAGAGCGCACCTTCAGTCACCTCTTCCTCTATTTGGTTATATTCCTGCCTGCTACAAAAATAGCAAAAAGTGAGTCTTTCCCCCATCCCCTGAGTCCAGCTGTGGAGGCCGGATGACCGGTCAGGGTCTGGTCAAATATGTAAGGGACGAGGATCTGGATAACTTAAGTCTTATGGAGAAAGGGAATGGAGGGAGTGCTAGCCCGCGTCTTGACAGCATGGGAATCCCTGCAATTTGTGGGTACCAGGGCCAAGAAACTTCTGTTGGGCTGTTGGTGTCTAAATCGGGGCGACGGGAGCTACAGAACCCAGAGAACACGGCTGCATGGGAGACACCTTTCTGGTTCAAAAGCAGCAAAATTATGTCAATATTTGTACTGAAACAACAGTGATTTACTCCCAACACATAAAACAGTGCTAATTGTGCACCCTCTAAAACAATTCTATTTCGGAGACATCAAATACATGCACCCCTATTTTGAAATAGTTTCTATTATTCTGCACATTTATAAACGAGGAGGAGAAGGGTTGAATAGTGGTTCAAGGACTTGGCTAAGGGTCCCTCAGCTTGGAAGTGTCCAAACAGGACCCTATGGCAGAGCGCTGGCACATGCTCCCCCATCCATCCCCTTCTTTCTTTTAGGGCAGCCTGTTTCTGAAGGAACACAAGCTCGGGTCTGGAAGGGAAGCTTTCCAACTCTCTTCCACCCCTCCCTCCATCCCTCTCTCTGTCCATGCCACACAGCTCCCAGTGCCTTTTCAATTTGTTCTGGAGAGAGGAATAGTGGTCCTCAGGACTCAGGCCTGAGCTAGACACCCCTCCCCCCAGTCCCTCACCTTTGCCCCGTCCCTCACCACACTGAGCTTCTCAACTTAAAAACTACTGTCAGATGCCTTTGGAAGCCTTCCTGGAAGTGGCAACTGAGCTCCTAGACTGCATGAAAACTTCTCAGAGCAGGTGTTGAGGGCAGGATGTTGATTGGCTGTGGGTGTCTCTTCTATCTCCAGGAGAAGTGCTTCAGGACTAAGTCCAAAGCAAACTTCTGAATCTTCCACCTCACCGCAGGGAGATTTCAGGTCTCACATTTTTCACTGCGGGGGGGGGGGGGGTTGGGGGGGGGACTTTGCCAGCACTTTGGCAAAATGACTTTGCCATATGTTAATTTTACAATCAAGATGCCTATTAATTTTATTACAATCCCCAGTTTAAGGGGATCCAGAGAAACCACCCCAGTTCATGCCTTTTACCACTAAGAAAGTTATAGGGGGAAATCCAAAATCCAAATAAATGTACCTGGGAAACATCCCCTGGGGTGGAAGACTCAGGAAAGAAGTTTCCTCAGGGCACTTGCTGAGAGAAAAAACATTTTCCACAACTGGAGGAGGGGTGTTGGGATGAACATATTGGTCATTGTACCCCCAAAGCTTTAGCTCTCTTGAGATAGCAGAAATTGGAGAAATTTGAACCGTGAGCCTGACTGTTGGCAGGTAAGGAACCTGCCTCCTGCCTCTGGAGTTAGCTTTGCTGCAGGCTGGGCACTCAAAACTTTAACTCCATTATCAAAGGTGAAATTGAAAAGTGACTTCTGCAGATTCCAAGGCTGAGGTCTCACCAGCACTTATGCAGTGGGGAGCTGGGAGGGGGGGCAGAAAGTGAAGTGGGAAAAGAGCTAGGAGGTAAACTTAAAAAAAAAAAAAAAAGATACACAAGGGATTAAATAAGCTAAGAGGCTCAGCCCGGGGAATTCTAGATCTGGGTTTTGAAAGTGAGAGGACCCCTCTACTTTGGGCCATCTGGCTGCTCTAAGCTGTGCCCCATGCTGTATAATTTTAGCTGAAAATCTCTTCCGTTGCAGCTTTGCTTTTATTGAATTCATCAAAAGCAAACTTTCCCTGAGTTTTTTTTTTTTTTTTAAGAAGGCTAAAATAATACGCCGACCACTGTGACATTCTCCGCTCTCAGGCCATTTTTCATAACCGCGCGGTTCTGCCTTTGTGCCTCTGAAACGACTAACAGATGAATAACGAGCAAAGTCTGCCGAAAGTAAGCTAGCAGCTTTTCTCAGCTCGGAAAAAGTTAACTGAAATAAGAGTGCATGTAAAAGCTCCACACCCAAAGATGGGGCCACACTTTTATTACTTGGACAGACAACGATGTCTTTTTAGGAGCAGCTACCTCCCCACACCGCAACTCCCTCCCACACACAAGCACATTTGCTTGCACAAACCACACAAACTTCAAGCCTGAAAAGCTGTCTAGGTGGTGTTTGGAGACTTTTAGTAAAGTCTAGCAAGAAAGAGATGAGAAAAGGAGAAAGGCTTTTATTTAATTTAGTTTTCTTTTCTTTCTGTTGTTTGTTTTTTGTTTGTTTGTTTTCGTTTCTTTTAAAGACAGCTATTTCATTTGAATAGTTTCTGGCTAAAGGAAAGAAAAGGCTTCTGAACGGGATGGAAGAAGCAAAGTGTTTCAAGGATGCTCAGAATGTAGTGTCGTGACTGGTCGGGGGTAAGTTATGTATTTTCTTGTTTTCTTTTTGGCTTTGAAATGCAGCGAAAACGCACGTGGAAGGAGTTTCCTAGTTGTTTTTAGAAATTAAGAAGTGACTGCAAGTTCCTCCAGAGAGAAGTGTCTCCTGTGACTACGCTCTGGTTTTGTGGGTGGGTGATCCTTTCTTCTCTAGCCTGGTCAGCAATTCCCAGAGGCGGGCAAGCAGCGAGTGTCGAGGGGCAGCAGAGGCAACAGGTTGTGGCTCTCTAGCCCCAGGCGACCGCCGCGCCACAGCTGAGCCTGTATCTAGCCTTACTCTTAGGAATGAATTTTGCAGGAGTAAATGTGAGCGGGCACAGCTGAGATTCCGGTTTATCAGGGGAAAAATCTTTTCCCTTAAATGGACAATTTGGAAACTCTCAGCCATTGGCTGACGCTGGATGATTACTGATTCATAGTAAAGCCTATGGGTTGGAGCAGGCGAGCGTTTGTTTAACCCTAAAACTATTCCAGTTCCGCGTTGCTCAAATTGACATCCACTCGAAATCCTCTGCATCTAATACTTATGGGCTGGAAAAATAGCTAGGCGTGATCTATGAGAGCTAGTGTGTGCTAGTGTGTGGGATGCTGGTTTCACAGAAAAGTGAAGCCTCCGGTTCTGAGTGGCCCCAAAGAAACTCGACAGGCAGTTTCCAGTGCGCGCGCTTGTCTCCACCGACCTGAGTTACTCTTTCTTAACTGCGCGTTTCCTGCCAACAGGGCTTCAGTTTGGGATTCAGTTCTGGGGTTTCAATACTGTGGTTGATCTGCTGTGTGTTCACCTAAGTATACCCTGCTCTCAGTGCTGAGTGGTCTTTCATTTAAGCAAAAGGTTCTCTGGAAACGTTTATTGCAGGCCGGATTGTGTACATTTCCCTAAGTTTCCCTTACCAGAAACTTGAAGCAAACAATTCTGTACCACCGCCTGACCAGAATCGATTCAGAGATTGGCAAACAGGTCTTTTTTTTTTTTTTTTAATTTTTAAAATTCTTTTTGCCCAGCTGTATTCTCGAGGAAGCCCAGAAAACTGAATAGGACGGCAGAGAGAAATTGATAAGGGAAATGATCGGAGGCGATTTTGTTTTGTAGCGACAGGGACTCCTGCGCCTCAGTCTGGGGAGACCTGCGCATAAAATGCAACTTCTGCCCATTGGTTCACTGGGTGAATTGGCGCACACTGAGGCCGAACAGTCCGTGACCTTTGCCTTTATGTTTGCGCAAATGTTTGCCTAAAACACAATCGGGCCTGACAAGGGAGCATGCTACCGTGTGACACCGCCTATTCACCAGATAGATGTTCCCCGCCACACACGACCCGGAGCCTGCTTGTAAATAGCTTAGGTATGTGAAACACACACACACACACACACACACACACACACACACACACACACACACAATACCAAAAACTATAAATTAACGTCGGATGATTGCTAGTTGCTGGATAAATAGAAGACCATTTAAAGTTGAGATGCATATCTCTAACTTCCTTTTTCCTCTTAGGAACAAGAAATGAAACTGGCAGTGTAGTTAAGTTTGTGTTTGGGGAGTCGTCGTCAACAGCTTCTTGTTTGAACAAATGGGTACAGGAACGCCATCATAAGAGACTTCCAGAAAGATGGGTATTGGTGAGGAGGACAGAGGAATAAAGGAGGTGGTTGGGAGGGACCTTTGTTCAGCATCATGGCCAGGGAGGCTGGGTTACCAACTGGAGAGTGAGTCTAGAGGATTTATTGTTCCAGAAGGAGCCGGAGGCAGTCCGAAGTCTCTTGGGGCCCTGCAGATCCACTGTGACGTGCAAAGTTCTCCTGGGCTTTATGGTTCTGATAAAAAACAAATACTTTAAGAGAAAGAGAAAAACACTTTAAAATATCTAAAATTGGTTTAGGTCCTCCTTCTAACCTCATACTGAAATAATCCAGAGGAGCCAGATGCCTATCCCTTAACTTTGACATAAGAAAATCAATCAACCAATCAATCAATCAATCATTAATAAAGTTTTCTGAGTATTAGTTCCTAATCTGATTCAGAAATTCCCACCTTCTTGTGGTTAATGACAGTTGGACAATTTCCAGGGCTCAGGTTCAGAGGCAAATAACCCTGATGGATAAGACCAGGAGAACAAATTAAGAGAAGACAGGCACTTTCAGTACTCCTTCAGAAGGAGACTACTCCTTTAGGAGGAAAGATAAACCTCCTTCCCCAAGGCACTAACAGGCTTGCATTTTGGAAATGCAGACTGGACTGTCCTGTATCCACTTTGGACTCTTTAAACAGTCCCAAGGTCATTCGAGATCGCTTTGTCTGCAGGTGGAGGAGGGGTGCTGGCCAACCACCACCCCCTGCACATCCTTTTGTATTAACCTCTGGACAGAATTCACCTTCTTCAGGTGGGCTATGATCCAGGGCAAAAAAAAAAAAAAAAAAAGAGCTTAACATATGCCACATTCCCGAATAAGAGAAAGATAGCTGAAAGATGAAAAAACAGCATGCAGGAGGTCATACACACACACAACAACAACAACAACAACATAAAAAAAAAAACCCAAAACCCTTACCAAAGACTTCCAGGTTCAGAAGAAAATTAAGGAGACCACCTCCATTTCTCAGTAATCTCCCTTCATAAACTAACTATTTTTGTGCCCTTAGGAGATCAAAACGTGTCTTAATGAAAAGACAACATTTTTGTTTTTAGTTTACTCTTATCTAATTATGAATGTGGCAGGTATGGATCACTTCAAAATATACTATTAAGTTTTCTAGAAACCAACATATATGACAACCTGTGTGTGTTGGTTTAGATTTAGAAACACAAATAACTATACTTGGAAATAATATTTTGTTACTCACCTATTTTATTACATGTATAATAATCATTTGAAATGTTTCTTGAAATTGTTTTAATTTAAGGTGAAAGGATTACTGAGTTCTCTCTCTTTCAATATCATCCAGTCTTTTAGCTAATTTGGGACTCAAAGACACAGAAGCACACACTGTTAAAGCTCTGTTCCCTGAGATATCCCACAGAGATATGGAGAAAGCTGGGGAACCAAACCACACTTTTCCAGCCTTCGCGGTCCTGACTCTGTGCTGGGTGTAGGCAATATCTACTTGAGTTTAGCAGTGAATTGGAATCCCAAATCCTTAATCTGTGCTGATGAATAAGACAATTTAGGTCTCTATGTTTAATTGTTGTACAAATCACTTTAAGAATTTAATTTTTCTGGCCAGGCGTGGTGGCACACGCCTTTAATCCTAGCACTTGGGAGGCAGAGGCAGGCAGATCTTCGTGAGTTCAAGGCCAGCCTGGTCTACAGAGTGAGTTCCAGGACAGCTGGAGCTACAGGGAGAACCTGTCTTGAAAAGACCCCCCCAAAAGAAGAATTTAATTTTTCTGATTTGTTTAGTTAGAGGTAGAAATGTCTTAATGTAATACATCAAGTTGGAAAAAAATATCTGTATATCACATGGAACATTTTGTACACATCCTGGCCATCAATAATTCAAATACTTAATCCATTCATTCATTTAGTTACTCAATTATAGTGACTCAAATTGAAGAAGAGAGATGGGCTGCTCCATGCTGCAGGCACCTAGGTTTGGTGAATTTTTCTTACTAAAGCTAAAATGATTAAGATTTTATACTGTGAGATGTATAGTTGATTTTTATCAATATGCGATCAAGGAAGCATATAATAATTTATTGATATGAATAAAGAGACCAGATAATTGAGAGAACTGTTATCATTCAAATGAATGGTGAGGATGAAGGGAAAAAAGAATTGAATATTTCAAAAAATAATTGATTATAGTAATTTTACTCTTCTTGGGATAAAAACATGAAATACAAGTATATATTTATGTTTTTTTAAAGTAAAGAAGTTAATTTATTCTTATGAGTTGAAAATTTGTTGATTCTCTTCTAAAATTCTTTTGCCTATGAAATGAATATTCGTTAAAGATACTGTGTTTGTAGTTACTGGACACACACTGCAATGTATGTTGGATAACTACACAGCATACTTTAGCCTCTGCATTAATGATTTCTTTACTGACTTGCTTATAAAATGTTACCTGCTTTGACTTAAAGCATGTTAATGCACATTTTACCACACAGTGAAGCTAAACTGAGGAAGTCAAATTGGAGGGCTTGAAGGTAGCTTCCTAGATCTCTTCATCCTACGTCCTCAAGAGAGCTTTCTTCATAATTTTGGTAGACATGGCTTTTATTGTTCTAATAACTCCACACTTCTATTGAATCCACCTCACTCAGATATGTTTTGGAGGAATGTGAATCTAACTCAGTTACTTCACCTGAATAGGAATCGCCCAGATGTGTCACTCCCAGGTGATTTATTGGGACGTTACATGTACAGGCAGTTCCTGGTGGCCGACCTGTCTAGATTTTCTTGGTGCAAAGCAGAGTTCTTCTCACTTTTTAAAAATTTACAATCTCTGACTAAATATGCTGTGCACAGATTTCCAATACCAATTGCTTTGTCATCCGCCCCTAGTTTCTCCTGGCAGAGAATTCTGAGAAACTGGTTAGGGATTGGGTTGTGGAGGATACTGGAGATCTACGGATCTCAATGCGTCGAAATCGTTTCTAAGTGTAAGTCTTGGAAAACCCAGGATTGGAGATGTTTAGGGCCCGGCTTTAGTACTATTTGGTATAGAAATCTTGAGTTCTGAGTTCCAGAGGGCAGGAGCGGGGCAGGCAATGGAGAATGTATGTCCACAGCTAGCTCCTCCTCCTGCGGGAGGTGCGGGAGCACCATTGCCACTAGGCATTTCTGGAGCCCTTAATTTGCCTACAGCCAGGAGGAAGAAGGCGCTTGGGCAGATAGGTCTCTTAGCGAAAGCCCACCTAGCAGGGAGCGTGAGTTTGGCACTCTACCCAGGCTGAGCTCCTGCTCTGATTCATCCAAAGGCAGGCTGATGCCGAGGTCGCTCACTGCTTAGATCTCACGGTCCTATTTCCTTCGCTCCGCACCTTTCTGCCTGTTTCCTTCCTCGCTCCGTCCCTGTCTTCCCCTCCTTCTGGCCTCTTAGCGGCTCCCCCCACCCCCACGTCATAAAGTTTCTCCACTCCCCCCTTCTTCCGCTTCTCACACAGAACCCCGCAGAGCTCTGGCGGCTTCTATCCACCTTTTTCACTTTCTTCGTGTCTCTGAGTAGTCCTCACCTTTTCAGCCCTTCACCCTCAAATACATCTGCACACTCTTCTATCCCACAGATAGCCCGGTTCTCCACTTGAGGCCGAGCCTCAACGCCTTCAGGTCCCTCACTTACCTCCCAGAATCCCCTTGTCTTAAATTCTCATTCCGTTATAATTACTCCCGCCCCCAACACTCCACTCCAATTCTGGCAAGCCTCACACTCTACCTCTTCCCGCCAACTCCTGCTCACTGGCACCCCTCCTACTTTTCTTAGGTGGTGTCTGGCTGTGGATTTTGTCCTGGAGAACCTAACCTCTGCCAACTCGACCACTCATGTTTTCTTCCTCACAGCTTCTTTTCCTGGGGAACTCATCACCATTTTCCTCTTCCCCGATCTAGATTTCCCTTTGGAGACCAAACCATGGCTGTCTCTCCTTATCACATAGTCACAGCGAGATGAAGCTCCAAGCCGGCTAGGAGTTTCCACCTGGCTGGTTAGGAGCACATGGGAAGCCTGTGCCTCACTTACCATTACACCTTGCCTCTTCTTTCTCTGGACATCAAAAGGTGAAACCCATAATCCTAGCACATCTGTTGACAGAATGCGTGGAACTTTCCTTTAAACTGGTGAGTCTCTGACCTCTTCAACTTCAGACTCCCTCAGTACCTCCAAACAACCAAAACAAAACTCAGCCAGATTGTAGCTAACATTCTAAGTATCTGGGTAATAGTGGGGCTACCATTCCAGAAACATATTTTGAAGAAATTGAAGGAACTCTAGAAGTATGAAGCAATCCTGATTGTACGTTTAGAAGACACAGGACGATCTGGAGAATCTAGAAGTTTAACAAAAGAGTGATACTCCCTAGATGGGAACTGACTAAACATTTCTGAGACAAGAAGGTATTTCAAATGCATTAATTCATTCTGATGAATGGTTAATTTTTCTGGCAGAAAATGACTTAGTCATCTTCAAGGATGAAGAATCTTCTGTGAGACTCAAAAAAAGAAAGAAAGGGGACATCTGTTTTCTTAAACCCTCATAAAGGAGCCTAATGGTATTTAGAACAGGGGAACCTGGGTTTGGATCACTAAATGCTACCTATTCTGCATAGATAGCTACCCGTAACCCTTAGGATGTGTGCATGCATGCTTGAGTTGTATGTGTGTGTGTGTGTGTGTGTGTGTGTGTGTGTGTGCCTGTGCCTGTGCATGTGCGTGTTTTACAGGGTTTTCTGATTTGAGTTTAAGGAAACTTGATCCTACAGAACTACCTAGTTGTTGCCATGGTTACTTCCAGCTTCCGTTCAATTTGCATATGAAGAGGACATCATCGAACTTCAGTTTTCACTGAGGACTAGTAGGTGAGCTAAAAGTTTATAGGTAGTTAACACTGCCAATTGTTTAAAAAATGGTTTCCTTGATTTAGGAAAAAAGAACAAAGAAGAATGTAATCTTCCTTAATTGAAAGTTCTTGGTCACCTGGGCTGAAAATGTTCACATTTGTCTCCCAGATGATTTTGTCAACCATTCTCAATTATATTTAATCCAATTTTAGCCACCAAAGCAGAAGTTTCTAGTCAGCCTTTGGAGATGAGGATCAATGGATGAGAGTTCTCATAATTGGGTGGGTGTTTTCGAAATTCTGCTTGTTCAGATCCCAGCAACACTTCCTCACTCCCATATTTTCCTCTTCTCTCTTCATGCAGTAAGAAGTATACTGTTCTAGTATACATGGAAAAAATGCAATTGCATGAACACACTTTGCTTATGATTCTGATTCTGTCATTAAAATTGCAGTTCTAACATAAAGCCATGGACTCTGTCCCCAGTACTGCATAGCTACTTTGACTCCTGGTCGAAAAAGATAATGTTTAAATATCATGTTGCCCAGTGTTTATCTGCCAGCACATTTTAAACCTGTATTCTAGATCTGGAACTATTTTATGGGATCCTCAGCTTGCCAGTTCCTTGACAGGATAGATTTTATATTATGAAAAGAAGCCAGCGGTTTGAATTTAAAAATATTTTAAGTTTAGTTTTCTCCCACTTTATGTCTTCCTATTTCAATAATGGTTAAAAAAATATTCCAAGCCAAAAGCTAGGCATGATGGTGCAGACTAGTAATCCCAGTACCCAGAAAGCTGAAGTGCACAAAACATGAGTTAGAGTCCAGCCTGGGATAACTAGCAAGACCCTGTCTTCATTTTTTTTTAAGTAGGATTTTTTTTAAAATCAAATGTTATAATACAGAAAAAGCAATGGTTAACAAACTAATTGAATAACTCAGTATGCAATCCAAATGTAGTAAAATTTTGAAATGTACCAAATTAAATTTTCTCACTTATTTGAAATAGACATGGGTATAATACAAATTTATGTGTGCTTTCTTGCTATCTCTTCTTAGTAGTCTCAGAGAAAAAAAAAAAAAAGGAAAAAAGAAAAAAACTGTACCTATAAATATTCTATCTTGTAGATTGGGTTCCCAAATAATTAATTCAACGAATACTACTGTAATATTTAAGTGATAGCTACTGAACATATTATCTACAGAAATGCTCTGAACATATCAATATTGGCTACCTTAATGGTTTTTGTTCTTGGAAAATGGCTCACATATTTTAGCTCAGAGTTGGTCTCATGAACAATAAACTGTGTGGCAAATGATATCTGATCATATGGTAACTTTAATGAGATTCTCAACCCTCCCTCCAAACCCCAGATCTAATGTCTGGTTCCTTTTGGCATTTCCCTAACCTACTATTTAGAAGTTGTGGTGAAAACCTAACTCTTGGCTTCTGCTTTGTGGTATCTAAGCACTTCCTCATTTCCAGATCCCTAGAAAGTTTGGCAGTGAGGCCACAACAATGTCACTCTTTACCAAGCACTCACTGCTGGTGAGACACACTGTGAAGGACAGTGTCACGCCACAGTCTGTAAGGTGTTTGAAGATTAAACAATCAATCGGGAAGCTCCTCGGAGCTCTCCTGCCCCACGTTACACTTGGAGCTGACCGAATGTTGTCTTTGGTTCCTAGAAGCTACTATAGCTGTAGTGAGTTTGGGGCAGAGAGGGTAGTTTCTTCCTGTCAGCTACTGTGGTTGTAGTTTGCTGTCTCTTGTATAGAGCTGTCCGGTTTGACCTGTAGCGTCAACCAATCCCGGATCAGCATTGTTAGACCTTGGGTCCACCACACTCTGTTTGAAAAGCCCCATTTTGTGCAATGGCAGTCACAACAAAACCCAACTTTCCTCTGTGACTTTGTTCTTTTGATTTTTAATAGATCAAAGAAGTGGAGAGGGGAAGGAAAATCAAGGGAGGGGGCTGAAGAGGAGGGGTAGGGATTGTTGTCCCGTCAAGATGCGTCGCCCATTTGAGGCCAATAGCCCTATTAGAAGGGAAAAGTGCGCGGAAAAGGGCGAGAAACCTGCACTTGGCGGGGCATTGTTTGGGGGATTTGAGCTGCGGTAGTGGCAGCGGCAGCCACAGCCGTACAGTACGGTATCCATAGCAACGCAACCTGCTGCTGCCTCCCTGCCTCCCCTAAAGTTGAAGGCGCTTGAAAGGGCTTGAGGAGACCAGAACTATAACCTTATTTTGGTTGAACAACGGGGAGAAAATGAGTGAGTGACAAAAAGGAGAGGAAAGGGGGAGGCAAGGGAGGAGAGAGAGAGAGAGAGAGAGAGAGAGAGAGAGAGAGAGAGGATTTAAATGAATGAGTCAGAGAGGGAGGGGGATCTGAGAGACTGGGCGGAGGCCGAGGGAAACCCCACCCAGGCTTATGAATGCTGGCATTGTCCCGTCTTTCTGAATCTGATTTACCATATCATAACCCCCAGGAAGAAGAAAACATCAATATCCCGAAGAAATGGAGATGTTTCTATGGGAAACCTAGGAATTTTAGTCCATAACAGATCTGGTGTTAAAAAAAAAAAATCAAAGAGATCAAAGGCAGAAAGCCCTGGAGTGTAGCTGCGTCTCTGAATTAAAGATGGACAGCGCAGACTACAAAGTACTGTTTTCCTTTTTTTTCATTCAGATCTCTGTTTCTATCTCAAGGGAGGTGCTAACCTCCTCTTATCTGAACTAGATGGTCATTTTGAACAGTGTCATGATGGACGCGAAGAGAACAAGTCACCAGGAGTTGGCTGTATTGCTTTCCAACCATCTTCTCCAGAGTCCAGCCCACCTCATAGACAAGGCTCCAGGGAAATCCTACCCCTACCCCTAAGCTTATGAGAGCACTTAGGAAAAAAAAAAGCATGTGCTGAAATTAGGGAGAGGAAAGTAGTGTTAGATGGGTTTCTGGTCTTGGCAAACTAAGCTTGGGACATCAGAGGCTCCTGGGGATAGTTCAGTGGTGACTCGATGCAGCATCTTTAAACTGAGCTGTGATCTGCAATGGACCACCAGATACTCTGGCGTAAGGGAATTTGAGGACTCTAATGTTCCCCTTCCCAGAAGTGGATTCCTAGTAGCTTTTCCAAGACTCTGGGGTCCCAACATTGGAGATATTCCTGAGAGAGAAAGGAGGGAGGGAAGGAGGAGAGAGAGAGAGAGAGAGAGAGAGAGAGAGAGAGAGAGAGATCTAGTTAAATAAACCAGTTTTGTGCTCTTAAACAGACTTATTTGCAACATAAGAAACAAAGAAAATTATTTTTCTAAGCACTCTGGAAAAGAAAACTAATCTTTTTCACTTAAAGGGCAGATTTATCAATCAATTGCCATTATTTTTTCCGTTGCTGGGTTTGAACACAAGCCCTCTGTCTAAGCAAGTACTTAATCACTGTATCTACAGCCCCAAATGTACTTTAAATATTTCAGAAGGTTTTATCCGCTTTTGGAGCAGTCATGTCCAAGGAACTTTTTTTTGGGGGGGGCGGGGTCTCCCTTCAGCCCCAGCTGTCCTGGAACTCACTATGTAGACCCCAGGTTGGCCTTGAACTCACAGAGATCCGCCAGCCTCTCCCTCCCGAGTGCTGGGATTAAAGGCGTGCGCCACCACGGCCGCACCCCCACCGCCACCCCAAGGGATTTTTATCATTTCAAGAAACGGCAAGCACCAAGACCCGGTGCACCAGTGAGAGGCCCACCAGTCTCTACGCTAGAGTCTCCTCCTCCTGCTTCCAGCACAGCCGCCATCCTCTGGCTCCCTCCCTGCACCACTCTAAGAAGGGGTGTTCCGCCGCTCCAGGCGGCTCCTGGGTCTGCTGCTTGCTTCGGGGCACCTTCTCCACCTTCTTGGTATAGGGAAATTAAAACTGTAAGTTTGTAAAATGCAGACACTGTCTGCTTCCTCTGCGAGCCAGGGAAGGGCGTCTCTGTCACAGTCGCCCCAAAGGCAGAGCCAGCCAAAGATGCGTATTTGAGAAGTCAGTGAATTTGTTTGCAAACACACTCAGGGCCCTCTGGGGCCGACGAACGGGGAGAAATACGGTACCCCAGGCGAATCCCGGGCACCGGCCAGCAGTGGCCCCAGGGTCAGCCGGACACCAAGTACACAGTGCCCAAGCCAGGGCCTCCTTTGTACTTGCTGCAGCTGGGCGGCTGTCCATTGTTCCGCCCGCGCGGGGACTCAGTGAGGCCTGGCGCCAGCTGGGAGTACAGCAGGATCCCCAGGTGGGTCGCACACTCCGCTGTCCCAAACCTCTTTCTGACCCCCCCCCCAACCTTTAATCACACTTTCTCCTTACGAAGATGCTTAGAGCATCTAGAATCCGGGAAACTGTGAAGAAGCCCCCCAAGCCCCCCAAACCCTCCCAAACCCCCAAAACCGTTGGTACAGAATTAGAGTAGGAAGAGCAGCCTCACAGGTCCAAAACAGGTAAGAAAGGAAAGCAAAATAAAACTGAAAGTAACAACATTCACGTTAAAAAGCACACACCTTTAATCTCAGCACTTGGAGACAGAGGCAAGTAGATCTCTCTGAGTTCAAGTCCAGCCTGATCTACATAGGGAGTTCCAGGACAGCTTGAGCTACAGGGAGACCCTGTCTCAAAATCCCCCCCCCCCCAAGAAAAGTGAATCTTTGGTCCTGCTAGTAAATAGTCTACCTTGGAAAAGGTTGTGAGCTTGTTAGTAGAGAGGGAGGAGGAAGGGCCAGGACAGTACTTTTCTTCAGCTCTGGGGCATGGTTTTGGGCCTTCAGGACTTTTGGGAGGATGTACAAATTACAAATCAGCCTGAGGATTGAGTCCCTAGATAGCTAAGCATCTCCACTAAGTATGAAATATGGAATTCAAAACATTGGCTCTTCACAGCTGCCTTCTTTCAGGTCACTTCTATGATACCCATAGTTTCTGGAAGCAAACAGGATATTAATTCTTAGACTGGGACTTTCTCAGAACCACCCAGCAACTTCCACGTGTACTACTGCAGAGCTGGGCTTCCTTGGGAATCAATGACAAAATGTTGAGTCCTGATGCCTTCTTGTTGCTTAGAGGTGTTTGAAAGTGAAGGGAGCTGGAGAAGGAGTTTCTTCTGAGTGGGGCCTCTCACATCTTCCAGATCCACCCCAACAGCCAGCAGACCCTGGCTTCCACCTCCCCAGAGGTTGATGGGACACACTTCTTGGAAATACTCCCAGGCGGCCAACTCCATTCATTCCTTCACTTGGCCCTAAGTTAGCAGGCCAGTGTCTGTCCTTCCAGAGCTAAACCACTTCAAAGAGTAGCTGTGCCCAGCATGGAGCTGTAGCTAATGACACCTGCCAAATACTCTTTCATGTTTCTCCTTGTGACAAGTAATCCACTAGCTGTTTTCTTAGCAGTTGGCATAAATTTCCTTATTATCCTTTTCCAGAATTTTTTTTATTATTAATTCTTTGCCAGACATTGGGAAATAAAATCACTCATTTAACTTCGGAGGATTTTCTCTGCTTCTTTTAGGGATCTCTTAAATTCAGTAAGATGGAGATAGTTATCATACCAAAAATTGAAGACACCATCAGAGTGTTGCTGTAAGAGAAGTGAAATGGAACAGTCAGAACCGTTGACTTAGATTCAAGAGGAGAAGACCAAAGCGGCTTCAATGCTCAAGAAGTTAGACAGACTTTAGTTTCCTTCTTTCAGATAATGGAGAAAAGAGCAGAGGACGACAGGGGGGTTCAAGTTTTGGACAGCAAGAGTAAAAAGGTTCTGCCCTATAAGTGGGGAAAAAAAGCTTCTGAGCTTATCTTGGACAAATAGTTAAAGCCCAGTTAAGGGGAAGGATGGGTATAGGTTCTATATAAACCAATGCGCGCAATTTGCAGGAGGGAAGGGCGTGGAGTGAGGTAGCAGAAACCAAGTACTGGCCAGGAAGTCTGCACCCAGCAGCCTCAGGTTCTGCCTAACTGTAGAGGAAGCCTGGCTGGCCCACTTGCCTTGTGAGGCAGTGTAGCACTCTCTTAGCAAAGACCTTGGGAGTACTATGAGTTCCCAGTCAAGTCAGCGTATGTAGAAGCTTTTCAGCTGTTCTTTCCAGCACATTTATTGTCACGTTTCAAGCGTTTGTATTTCATATTTTTTAGCTTGACGAGATAGTGCTGCTCAGGTGGTCTTTCCAAGCCCTCAAGCAACGGAATGCTGGGTGCGCTCCTAGCAGAGGACAGGGCTAGGGGCGCCTTAGTCATTTCAGCCTCAACTTTTTCTGCTCGGGTTTTTGTCTTCTCGGTTGGAAGCGGGCCTGCCCGGCCTAGTGCATAGCGGCCCTCCTCTAAGTGTTGGAAAGAATGTGGGGGAAATATTGGCTGACGTTGTCACATCCCCAACAAACAAACATGGTAATTAAAATGACGCAGATGCTGGTGCTGAACTTTTCGGGTTTCTATGATCATTAAAGGCAGTGACTTAAAAAAACTTAATTAAGTCTAATGATGGACCTTTTCTGCTGGTGAATAGGTGGCGAGTTAAACCAATTAGACACATTCAACAAATTCTTTCCACCAAGTTTCTATAGACGTTAGGATATGCTCTTAATACAGCACAAAAACTCGCAAATTGCAGTCCTGAGAGGCACATGGGGGAGGACCGAAGTGGGGTGGGGCCGCTGTCCCGAGATGCGAGATGCGACATGCGGGGCAAACAATATAAGTCCTGTTTTTTTTTTTTTTTTGCAGTTCAGTACCAACACCCATCCCATGCCCAACATTTTTCTAAAATGTCGTTCAAAATTAAGAGTTTTTTTTTTTTTTTTAAGGGGAGGTACAGTGGTTCTCTGAATCCTCTTTCAGGACATGATAACAAATCAAAATCCTTAGAATATCAACCATGGAAGTTGAGGAACAGGAAAGTCATATTCATTCTCATGAACTTTTTTTCAGCTTTTCCCGAGGAGACCAGAACTGTATTCAGGAGACCCAGTGATCTCTCTCTTTTCTCTCTCTCTCTCTCTCTCTCTCTCTCTCTCTCTCTCTCTTCTCTCTCTGTGTGTTTTTCAGAGCGGGGAGGGGGCCGGTCGGACAGTTTACAGTTTCTGGGCCTCCCCCACCCACAGTCTCCAGAGACTTCGTCCTACTGGCTGCTGCGGCCTGTGCAGTAGGATCTGCACCAGCAGATTTAAGACTTCCTTCTGTTGGAGCTCAGACTTCCCAGCTTTCCAGTAACCTGGCTGCCTGCTTCTTTTAAAATAATCTTTCCATCTCAGGGCTTGGATGGCTTCCACTGTTTGAGGGAGAGCTTACTTTTCATCTCCAGAAGTGATAAGCATGATTCTGTACACAAGGTCTCTGATTTCAGCAGTCAAGTTTGTTAATGGAAATAGAAGGCTGCTTCCAAACAGACTCTGATATGTAATGTACATGGCTTCGTGTAAGCCACTTCATGTAAGTTTGATATCAACAGGGATCACTCAATTGATAAATGAATATATATCACTGTATTTGATATAATGGGCATATATTTTCTTTTTTTAAATTTTTTTTAAAAATTTATTTTTTTATGTGTATGAATGTACTGTCTGCATGTAGGTTTGTGCACCCGTGTCGTGCAATGCCACGGAGGTCAGAAGAAGGTGTCGGATTCCCCTGGAACTGGAGTTAAAGAGGGTTCTCAGCTGCCATGTGGGTGCTGGGGATCGAACCTGGGTCCTGTGCAAGAGCAGTCTGAGCTCTTAACCGCTAGGCCATCTCCAGCCCCCATATTTTCTTTTTTTTTTAAATAAATTATTTATTTATCTATTATTTTTGTATGTGTGTGAATGTACTGTCTGCATGTGCACCCGTGTCGTGCAATGCCTCGGAGGTCAGACGAGGGTGTCGGATTCCCCTGGAACTGGAGTTCTCCTGGAATTGGAGTTACAGACTGTTCTTAGCCACGATGTGGGTGCTGGGGATGGTACCCGGGTCCTCTGCAAGAGCAGTCGGTGCTCTTAACCGCTAGGCTATCTCTCCAGCCCCTAGCCCCCATATTTTCATATACTACAGGAGAACATAAAATTATCTTTATCTTTTTTGTTTTTTTGTTTTTTTTTTACTTTTTTGATCTTTATCTTTTTTTGTATTATATATATGTTACAAATAAGAATTCCTATCTACATATGCGATAAATATTTCCTTAGATGTGTATTATCTGCTAGGTGCTGTTTTAGCAAGCCAGACTCTAGTATGTTGTACATGTACTTGTACATGTGCATACATTTGGAGTGCTCACAATCTTAGGCAATGAAAAATGAGAACTTTTGAGCACCTAGTTGACTGGGACAGATCAAGCCCTTTCACTTTGGTAGTTAATTTCTGATGTGTACCCTTGGGCCTGGGTCCTGTACCATCTCTAGTATCAGCATACAAATAGAAACGTCAGAAAAACAGGCGACAAAAAGCTCATCCCTCCCACCGCGTTAGGCTTCTTCTGTCTAAAACTTGGTGTCTTCCAATTTGTATTTGGTTCTGGGACCAGCGACGGGGAACTTTCCCCTTGCCTGGGGATTTTCCAGGGACAGGCTCCAAGTTTGTTGGGGTTCCAACTCCCAGAGTAAGGATAGCTGGGCAGTAGGCCAACTCAGACCTTGCTGCAGGACAGGTGAACAGGAGAGAGAAATCTCTGTGAGAGTCAGCATGTGAGTTCGTGGTCATGGGGGCACAGTTCAAGGTGGATTCTTTGTTGTTCTTCAGCCAACGGACCTTGAAGCCCGTCCTGAGCAGTGTGGGGAAGGGAGGTCGGAAAGCTTCGAATTACAGGGGGAGGAACTTTTTGAGCTTTCCCTGCAGACTGTGCAGTCTCCGCTTGTGATCATTTCTGAGCTCAGCTATGAGCTTCTCTTCCGAAAGAGAAGCTACAATGTAAATAATCACTTTCTCGCCACTCAAGTCACGCCTTTAAAGGGAACACCATTGGCCTAATTACCCTCGAATTATGCAAGGATCTCCATGGAAGATGGAACTTCGGACAAGTAATGGTGGCATTGTGCACGGGCGAAACCAGAGACCGCCTTCCTGGCCTTTTTATCATTCTGCGCTCTGAAGGCAGCGGAGCTCTCAAACACCTGAAAACCGCCGCCGTCGGGGGCAGAGCCAGAGACTCCTGCCTAATTAACCTACTTTTCTTCCCAATGGTGTCAAGATTTTAGAAAGGGGGTTGGGGGAGGGAAAAGAGGGACAGGCCAGAGATTTTTTTCCCCTCCCTTCCTGGAATCCAAGCTGACATCCTTTGGCAAATTTTGAAATTGGGATTCCTTGAAAGCCTTGCACTTCAGTCAAAAACTCTGAGATGTCCAGGGAATTGTTTGGTTAATGTCTGGGCGGTGGGAATGGGGTGGTCTTTAGGGGTTCTTGGAGAGACACAATTGTTCTGGAAAATCCATCTGTGCATTTCAATAATGATTACTTGATCACTTCCATCAAACAAGTTTGAGAATGAGACAAAGTGAACACACTCAAAATTTCTAAATGGAGAATTAGCAATTTCCAAGTAAGAATACCACGAAATATATTTCAAAAGAAAATTCCCAAGAAGCAACAATGAGGGTCTGAATTCACAGAGAATGTCCTCTGCCAACTGCTTTGAGGATTGCCTAGCAAGGGCGGTTCAAGTTCTGTTTGCAGGGGGAGTCAAATTTCACTCAAAACGAAATGATTGATTTCCATTTGATTTAATTTGGCTACAGCTGGAATGAATAGTGTTTTCAGAACCAACACTCATGTATTTACATCATATTCTTTAAAAATAATTAATTGCCATAAAAACTCAAGAGTTCATCTGGTAGCAGTGTAATAAAATGAACAACACAGCCTTGCCTCATGAAATCTCTGAAACATATTCTTTTTTTTTTGTCTTTTTCTTTTATTGATGAAACCCAGAATATATTAATTGTCTCTATTAAAGTAATGTTGGCAGAAATGGCATGGGTTTTGAAATTTGCAGAAGTTGAATGCTGGATGAAAAAAAAAATATATATATATATATTTAGAACAGAAAATGAAGACTCCTTATTAGAAACAATAGAAACAATCTTCTTTCTTTCTTTCTTTATTTTAAAACTTTATTTATTTATTTTATTTATTTCTGTATGTGTATCAATGTACTGTCTGCATGCAGGTCTGTGCACCCTTGTCGTGCAATGCCGCGGAGGTCAGAAGAGGGTGTCGGATTCCCCTGGAGCTGGAGTTCTCCTGGAATTGGAGTTTCAGACGGCTCTAGGCTGCCATGTGGGTGCCGGGGATAGAACCTGGGTCCTCTGTAAGAGCGGTCGGCGCTCTTAACCGCTAGGCCATCTCTCCAGCCCTGAAACAATCTTCTTTAAACAACAGAGCATAAAGCATGTGTGGGGTTCAGGGAGGGGGAAAGACTCAACCAAAATGAAGTACACATGAAAATGTCTTGATGAAACCAACCACTTTGTATACTAATTAAAAATAAATTAAATAAAAAATAAATATTAAAATATAGATGCATTGGCAATCAATTAGCTGATCCCCTCCAGGTTTAAAACCTCCACAGGACATTAGCTAAGGGTGTACACAACATTTCTCCAAAGGGCCGGGGTATGTTTATTTATTCATGGAACTCAAGGCAACTAGTGTTTTTAAAGCAGGGCTATGAATGGGATGAAGTCTGACAGAGATGAAACTTCTGAAGTGAGATCCTGAGAGAAAGGTCGTGAAGTATGTGCTTTTCCTTAGGAAACATATTCAGCAGCACAGAAATATTTCAGAGAAAACATCCAATCGCACATGCTTTGAGTAAAAGGTTATGAACCCCACGATTAACTGTACTCTGCAGTTTGCAGTGACAGTTTTCCTATAATCATACTCAAAGCATTATGTCTTCAAAGATGTGCCATAAATACAAACACGTAAACAGATTGGAGGATAGGGAGGGGGAATTTAGACAAGCTGTTGTGAATTAGAGTTGAGAGCCATGGAGAATGTCAGCTGAGTATGTGACTTTAGAAAGGATTAAATTGTGAAATCTCACTTGGTTGATGGCATTTAGGTACTCCTTTAATCCTAGCACTTGGGAGGCAGAGGTAGGTGGATCTTTATAAGTTCAAGGCCAGCCTGGTCTACAGAGTGAGTTCCAGGACAGGTGGGGCTACAGGGAGACCCTGTCTCAAAAAGACCAAAAAAAAA
>VZQC01013003.1:3492032-3531923 GCA_009823505.1 Rhizomys pruinosus | reverse complement strand
AAAAAAAAAAAAAATGAAGAATCAAAGATTAGCCAATGTCTGTTATCCTAGCATTTAAGAGGCTGAGGAGCAGGGTTCAAGGATAGGCTATACAAGCAGGACTCCATCTCAAAAACAAAACAGTACTCCCTATCACAAGCAAGCAAGAAAAACAAACCAACAAATACTGAGAATAATAACAAAGTCTAAGCAGTAGCTCCACAATTAGACAGCTTTTGAAGTAGCACAGTGGAATGGAGACATGTTTTGGGTGGAGATTTCAGTGCTACATCAGATCCTTTGTTTAACAGATGAAAACAAGGCAGTTCATGGGGATGAAGTAATTTTAAGTCAATATGGCTTAACTGGTACAAGCAGAAGTTACAAACAGTTGACAGTCACCATGTGTTTGCTGAGAATTGAACTCAGGTCCTCTGTAAGAGAATTTAACTGCTCTTAACCATTGACCCAGCTCTCTAACCCTTCAATTCAGCTTTTATCTCTGGGGATAAAAGTGATGACTGTAAACTCTTTGAAAAGCAAATAAATATGTCTCCCTCAGCACTGTTGCACTTTCCTTTAAACCAAAGGCACTGATTTGAAACCATGAAATTGAATTTCTGGTTGTGGATAGTTCTTCATAGTGTGTTCATTAGTTTTTGTCAATTTAATAGAAACTTAACGTGACCTGGGAAGAGGGAACCTCAACTGGGAAATTCCCTCCATCCAACTGGCCAATGGACATGTCTGTTGGGCATTTTCTTATTTGCTAATTGATGAGGATTGTGCCATTCCTGGGTAAGTAGGCCTGGACTGTATAAGAAAAGTAGCCGAGCAAGTCCGGAAGCAGTGCTCCTTCAAGATCTGGGCTTCAGCTTCAGGTTCCTGTCTTGAGTTCTTGCCCCAGCCTTTCTCTGTGATGGACTGTCCCTTGGAAGTGTAGGCTGCAACAGATCATCTCTTCCCCAAGTTGTGCTGGTCAGAGTGTATTGTCATAACCAGGACTCATAGGAAGAGAAAAACAAGTCACTCACCTGTTTTCTTTTGGAAACCCTGGAATAATGGTTTAGTCAGTATGAATAGGGAAGACAGTGTTTTAAAGGACTTGTCCTTGTGGGAAACAAAGCTTGTGGTCTTGAGTCCTGTGGCTTAGGATGAGAATGCACTTGACTGGGCTCAAGTTGGTGACACTATTTCTAGAGGTTTAAGAGCTGTGTTCTTGATGGAGGAAGCACATCACTGAGGTCAGCTTTGAGAGTTCACAGTCTCTTCCCACATCCAGACTCCTTATGCGTCCTGTGCCAGCTTCAAGGGGTGAGTGCTCAGCTTCTGCTCCAGGCGCCCTCCACTATGCCTCAGCAGGAAGATGCACTCTCATCCCCCTGGAACCATAAACCCAATAAACTCTTCCTTCTGTGAGGGGCTTCGGTCATGCTGTTTAACACAGCAACAGAGAAGTGATTAACATGGTCCTTCATTGGTGTGGATCTGAGGATAAAATAAGTGTGTGACATAGATACCTACATGATGAGGAACTCTAGACACCATCTTAAGAGCCAAGCTTTGGAGCCATTAAGATGACTCTGTGGGTAGGAGAGTTTAAGTCTTTTGCTGCATAAGCCTGGTGACCTGGGTTCAATCCAGGTATCCCAGGGTAGGAAAGAACAGAATCCCATAAGTTGTCATCTGACCTCCATAGAGTTTGTGCCAGAGTGCGTATGTGTGTCTGTTTCAAGACAATACCATTACAGTGGGAAGCACAATTCAATGCCAACACCTTGTTCAGTACTATCTACTTAGCAGTAAATAAAATAGTTCAGTTTTATTTTAGTGGTTTTTTTTTTTTTTGTATGTCATTTGGGGAGTAAAATGCTCTTCAGTGATCTAGAAATACACTGTTGATTGACTTGTATTTCATTTTAACTCAGTTTTGCTTTCATTTTTAATAGCTTTTAATTTTTAATTCCTACTTAAACTTTTTTTTTCTTTGTTTGAAACCAGGTCTTACTGTGTAGCCCAGTTTGGCCTTGAATTCTTGCTTTGGATGCTTCTTTCTTATCATCCTGAGAACTGGGATTAAAGACATATGCCTCCATGCCTGTTTCAGCATTCTTTAAACTAAAAAAGGGAATTTTCACAAATTAGGTCAGTCTCCTAAGGAAATTTTGGGTACAAACAAATTTGACCCATTTGTGAGTACACTAAAAACTTTCATTTTTTTTAAAGATCTTTTTTATATATAAAGATTTACTTTATAAAATTTATTTTTTTTGTGTGTGTATGAATGTACTGTCTGCATGTAAGATCATGCAATGCCACAGAGGTCAGAAGATGGTGACAGATTCCCCTGGAACTGCAGTTAAAGAAGGTTCTCAGCAGCCATGTGGGTGCTGGGGATCAAACCCAGGTCCTCTGCCAGAGCAGTCGGCGCTCTTAACCACTAGGCCATCTCTCCAGCTCGATATAAAGATTATTTTTATGAGTCAGGGTCACACTACATATCCCTGACTATCCTAGAACTTGCTATGTAGACCAGGCTATCCTCGAAATCACAGAAATCTTTCAGCCTCTGCCACCTGTATGTTGGGATTAATGGTGTATGCCATCACAAATATTTTTATTATTTTAAATTATCTGTATGTGTCTGCATGTGGAATTGTGCACATGAGTGCAGGTCCTGAGAGAGAGCGGAGCTGAGGGCTCTCCCTGGAGCTGGAGTTACAGGTGGTCGTGAGCTACCTGATGCGGGTCCTGGTCCCCTGCGGGAGCATCAACTGCTCTTAAGCACTGAGCCATCTCTCTTCTTCCCAAAAGCTTTATGATGAGATTTGTAATAGCTCTGGGAAAATGATATATTAGCTGAAATGAGTAGTCAGTGATAACACTCAGTCACTTGATGACGTCAGCCACCTATAGTCTAAACTTCTGCCTGGGCTGGCAGTTTGGAAGGATATTGGTCTTGTACCTACATTTCACAGGAACATCCTCTCCCTTAGCTTGAGGATTGATGTGGCATTCTTGATACCTACCTTCAAAGATGATGTTTACAATGACACCATTTCTGGGTATTACATAATTTTCTGAAAAGTCAGGATTTCGAGTTTTGTGGCTTAAGTCTTGTGAGTATAAGGGAAGAGGGAATTATTTGAACCTGATGGAAGAAAAATGCTGGTTCTCTGATGAAAGTGTTAATCCATCCCATCTCCCATAAACATGTTAAACAGATAATAAATATCTTTATTATTTGAGGCATTGACTGAGGATGAATATACTTTGATATAAAGAAGGACCATATGTTATGCAAACAATGACAATAAATTGTGACATTTGCTAGGATAAAGGGAGTCCAGGGACTCTCGCAAATCACTTAAAATAATCTAATCTAACCTTGCAAATGGGTATGTTTGTTAGATTGGAAGAAGTGAGCAGTGGTAGATACTTGGAGCAAATAACCTTTAAGGAACAACTCAAGCACTGAGTTGAAGCATGTATATCTACCCTGCTGGATATGTGAAACACTAAATTTTCTGTCTTTAGGATTTTACAAGTCCTTAGCTTTAGAATCCGTGAGGCCCCTTCTATTAGCCTGGGTTTCTGCAGTCAAGGTGGTTCACGACTCAACTTTGGAAGTTTCACATTTATTTGAGTTATTCTTGTCACAGCTAATAGTCCAATAGTTTGTCTCAGTTTTCTTCCAAGTTGATACAATTACTATATTCTGCTTCTAGCTTTCCCTTGTGAAATCTCTGGCTTTCTTTAGATGGTTTCTTTTTTTTTTTTTTTTCCTTTGTGGCATTAGGGATTGGCTGTCCTTGTGCCAGTTCGGCAATTGTTTGAATACCCAGTGACTTGTGCCCAACCCTCTTTTGGGTGATCTCTTGTTGTGCTGGTGTGAAAGGAAAAGGAATATGCCTGAATTCATGAGTAACATGTGAAAAATGAAAAAGAAATGTACTGATCAATGCAGAATCATTTAATAATGGCAATTACAGGAGGCTGACCTGTTCTACGATTGTCATTCATTCCTCATATTTCAAACTCTCTTTTCTCCAAGCCTTAATTACCTTGGGATGAGGTGATCCTATAATCTGTCTAGAACCATTGTGAACCCACTTCACTAATGGCAGCAAGTGCTTTTGTTGTTATGAAATGATACATAGTGGGGCTTTATGCACTGATCAACAACAAAATTAACCAAATTTAGCAGTAGATTTCAGTAGAGAGCATTCCCCACATCTTTCATCCAATTTGATAACTGGCATAGCTGTGGAATTAGAGTCAAATACTTCCTCCAGCATATTTGCTGAGTTTCACTAGATCCAACATGATTTATCTTCTGCTTTGTTTTTGATAATTTTTCTCTGGCTTAATTTTTTCAATTTTTCATAGGTTTCATGATTTGATATAGAATGCCATTTTTTTTGTCCTAGGAAGATGGTGCTTTGCTCCTATTTCAGTTCTTTGGTTATTTCTAATATCTTTTGATTTATGTGATTTCAAAAGAGTTTGCTTAACCTTTCTATGCTTCAGATTTATTACTAATTGCAAAACCGTAAAGAGAAAGCTGAGGAGATAATGGAGTATGTTTTCTGGGCAGCCAGCCTTAGGAAATTGTCAGGTCTATAAAAAATGTAGAGTCAACACATCCACCAAATCCTATTCCCTTTCCAAGCCATTTCTGAAGCTTTTCTGTGAAAAGGAGAAGACTCACAGATGCTCTTCTGATTTCAGTTTGATGCAGATGTTTACTTCCTAAGAGTTTTAATAACATCTATAAGAGGAAAATAAGTAGAAAATAATTTTCTAAAGCACTTCTGTGTAGGGGAAATTGTGTTTTGTGATGATGGTGTGGGAGTGTGGCATGGGATCTGTGAGCTGGTGGAGTGTTAGGTGCACAGAGCCCTCAGAGCTTGACTATTAAAGGACAAGTCCTTAAAGCCTGTTGTGGCCCCTTTAGTGGTCCAGATTTGTAGCAAAATATAAGCAACAGTATAGTGTATAGTTGACCAAGACAGAAAGGTGAGATTGGCTCAAGAAGATGAAGGATGCCCCTATAGGCTTAGAATATTGCAAAAAAAGATCTTGAATGCTTTGATGCTATTAGTGAACACTAAATATGTATTAAAGACAGGATTATTAGAAAATCATTTGAGTACTTTATTTTATTAATTTTGTTAAATTTTATTTTAATTTTATGTGTATGGGTGTACTGCTGGCATGTACGTAAGAGCACTCATGTGGTGACATGCCCATGGAGGTCAGAAGAAGGCATCAAATCCCCTGGAACTGGAACTAAAAAGGGTTGTGACCCGCTATGTGGGAGCTGGAAATTGAACCCAGGTCCTCTCTGCAAGAGCAGCCAGTGTTCATAATCGCTGAGCCATCCCTCCACCTCCCTATAGCCTCCTTTTTAAGGAAATGGTTTTGAAATCAAATTGGCCAAATGCAAATTCTTTCTCCTTTATGTGGCACCTGTGCCCTCTGGTCAAGTTCTTCAAGTCTCCAAGTCTTTCTTTCCTCATTTGAAAAGTGAGAAGAATGACACTTACTTCATAGGGCAGCTGCAAATATAAAGTGAACTGGTACACAGAAAAGGGTTACCACTGCGCCTGGTTCTCCTGACGTCATTCTCTTCTACTCTACCCCGAGTCACACTGACCTGCATCTGTGTTTCATATGCATCAAACTCTAAAGCTTCATCTTCTTTATCCTTGATGTCACTTCTTCATCCAGGCCTTCCCTGCCTACCTTATAGAATACAAGCTATATACTTTCTTTGCTAATGTCCTCTGAGCCTAGATTAACATAGAGCAGACAGTAGGCAGTGGAAAACAGTTTCCAAGTGAGTCGGTACTGGGATAAGAGCGTCTCAAGTGATTTTCAGGTAAATAGGACCACTTCCTCCCCTTAATGGCACTCTAGGATAGGACAGCTCAAAATGTAGTGTGCATGGGTTGCTTTATACTGTTGGGTCCAGTGTTGGTGACTATTTATTGTCTGTCTGAAGCCGAGTAGCTTGAGAATAAAAGGGGGTGCTGTAATTAATCATGCCAGGATGGTAATCGAACACTGAACAATACAAGGCAATCATTGAGTCCAAATGATCTGCATTAGACACACACAGGAAAATGGACCCCTAAATGCAGATCTCTGGGCTTCATGCCAGATCCACAGCATCAGAATTGTTGTTAAAGGGGCCTTAGCATTGGTAAGGCAGCACTCTAGGTGACTCTGGAACATGCCAAACAGCCCAGAGTTTGAGAACCACAGGGGCTGATGATTAGAGCATCCTCCTTCGCGCTTTGTCCCGACTCAGGAGGCTTCCCTGAAGCTGTTAAATACTTATTAACACTGATGTGTGGGAGCTGCAGTGTGGGGATTGCCGTGTGGGAGCCAAGCATTCATTAGCACTTGTATAGGAACCTCTGCCTGTTCTTGAGAATTAATTTCTTGGCAAACAATGTGAGTCTTCATGAAGCACTTCCGTGAGTGAAGACAAATTTGGGGGACTCTCTTGCAAATTGTAAGAAGTGAGTATATTAGCAATGAAAGAGAATAAGTCTGGAAAGGAGATTTAGTGTGTCCCATAAAAAGTTGCACATTTTGGGGGAAAAGTTAAATTGTATGAATGTAAAGACTTACAGCTGGAACTAATAATACAGCCATTTTTTAAAAATTCTTTTGATTCAGTATTTTGGGGTTTGATGATTTGACTAACACCTGTGAAATATGAACTATTTTGCAGACTGCTATTCCATATCTCTGTATTGGCAACATGATAAACATTTCTGATTAATGGGTGATTGTGGCACAGTAAATAAAACTTTCATTTTTACAATTCTTTTACTGATCACATCTATAGCATTCTCTTCCTTGTCTCTTTCCTCATAGTGAGAACTGCTAACTGTCCTTGTGGCTTTTCCTCATGCAGTCAACATACTCTTTTCTGTTCCTATCTCTTCCTTCCCTCTTTAAATTCATTCCTTGGGACTGGACAAATGGCTCAGAGCACATACTGCTCTTGGAGAGGACCTGAGTTCAGCCCAAGCACCCCTGTCGGGCAGCTCACAGCTGTCTGTGACTCTAGTATCATGGTATCCTATGTCTTTTTCTGGACTCTGTGGGGACATACATTCACATATGTGCATACTGAAATATACACACACATATGCATAATTAAATTCATTCCTTTTTCCATGTATCCCTGATAAAGAGAGATACTATATACATTCTGTATTTTCACAACACGGGTTAAACTAGAGGCATGATATTTCACAAGTGCATTTAAGCTGCAATTTCTGTGAGATATCTTATTGTTTTACACAAAACATTAAGTCGTAGAAATGGTATTCTATTTACCTATTTATTTCTTTTGGTGCTTGAAATGGAACTCAGATCCTCACACATGATAGGCAAGTGCCCTACTGATATGTCCCTTTTATAGAGACACAAATTAATTTACATATCTTGTCAATTTTCATGATGTAAGAGGAAATTGATACTGAAGATGATCTTGCGAGGCCTTCAGTTAAAATAATGTGAATAATAGCTGAGCGTTGTGGCATTTTTAAATATTTTATTTATTCTTATTTTATGTGTATGAGTGTATTGCCTGCATGTGTGTAAGTGCGCCCATGTAGTCCAAAGCTTTTGGAAGTCAGAAGAGGGTGTTGGATCCCCTGGAACTAGAGTTACAGATGGTTATTAGCTGGCATGTGGATGCTCAGAATCAAACCCAAGTCCTTTGCAAAAGCAACCAGTGCTCTTAACCACTGACCCATCCCTCCAGCCCTCAGCTTGAGTATTTGTGTCTCATGCATCAGTGAGATTGGAGCCCACTCCGAAAATCTAAATTTAAAACGTATTTTGTCAAATTTTAATTAAGTAATTATTCTCTCTCTCTCTCTCTCTCTCTCTCTCTCTCTCTCTACACCATGGTCCATCAGGGGACAGCTTGCAAGAGTCAGTTCTGTACTCAGGTTGTCAGGGTTGGTGGCGGGTGCCTTTACCCACATCTCACCAGCCTCAAGAAATTGAACTTTAAAGAAAGAGGAGTTGGAAGGAGTCTAAGAGCCGGAGGAGGATGGCCACAGGCAACTGAGTTTTCCAGACGCCTGGGACGTTACTCAGATGAACTCCCAGCAGTGGTGACAACATGCACAGGCCCCATAAACTCAAGCCAGAGGGATTGCAGCCTCGAGGCAGGGAAGGCTTAAGCGGCTCTGAACCTAGCAGAGGAACGAATTATTGGCAACAGTGGCTACTGGGAGAGCCATGTCAGTGTTCTTTAAGGCTATTATGACCATGGGTAGGTTAACTAGGCTCCAATGGATGGACCCACACTGAAGGGTATTTGAGGATTCAGATTGGACTTGATGAGAGAAAATATGATATCCTCTCTATGAGTGTGTATGTGTGTGTGTGTGTGTGTGTGTGTGTGTGTGTAAGACCCATGCAAATAGGGGAAGGAGTCTAAATATGATAAAAGTACTTTGTATGAAATCCACAAAAATTCAGTACAATTTTGAGGTAAGAAGTTACAGCTATAGTTATCCTGAGTGGCAGAAATGCTGTGTTGTGTAGAATATTATGGAACAGTTTTCATAATTATTTACATATTAATCTTGTCATAAAACTGTAGATTGGCAGTTTAAAAGGAAAACAGTTTCACTGTTAATTGAATACATGTGGCTTTAAAGGTTTATTATTATTATTTTAAATTTTATTTCTTATGTGTATGAATGTACTGTCTGCATGTAGGTTTGTGCACCCATGTCGTGCAATGCCACAGAGGTCAGAAGAGTGTGTTGGATTCCCCTGGAACTGGAGTTCTCCTGGAATTGGAGTTACAGACGGTTCTCAGCCGCAATGTGGGTGCTGGGGATCAAACCCAGGTCCTCTGCAAGAGCAGTCGGCACTCTTAACTGCTAGGCCATCTCTCCAGCTCCAGGTTGTTTTTTTTTTTTTTTTTTTTAACCCGTGGACCAAGTGCATTGAGCAGTGATTGGCAAGTTCTTTTCCAGTTTTTCAGTGAATGAAGTTTCAAGAAACCTAACAGTAACCTTTATATATTCAGAATGTCCTGTGCCCTTAAATTTGCCTAGATTTTCTGTAGAGTTCTCAAGTCATGAAGGTATCTTAATCATTTAAAAAAAAGTTCTCCCTGTAGCCCCAGCTTGCCTGAAACTCACTATGTAGACCGGGCTGGCCTTGAACTCATAGAGATCCCCTGCCTCTGCCTCCCAAGTGCTGGAATTACAGGTGTGCGCCACCACGCCTGGCTTATTTTAATCATTTTTAACATTAGTTGAGTACTTCAAATATTTCAGCCTCTCACTTCCCTCTACTCCAATAAACAGATGTGGTATTATGAGACAGTCTATTATATTGCGGAAGTTGTCAAAAAACAACTTTTAGCGAAAACAAGCTACTATTTCTCAGTGAAATGTTAGTCTTCTTGTAGTGGGCACATGTGGTAGGAATCAATACATTCAATCTAATATTACCAGCAGTCTTGAGACACAAGCTGTAGTCGAAGCACTAGCTCTCTGCTTGAGAGTTCTTTTTTTGTAAGGGGGCTCTTCCCCCACCCCCACTCTCACGTATTCGGGTGACTGTGATTGCCGTGGGGTGTTTGAGCTCTGGAGCTGTGCTGAGCGGACCTCTGCAAGAACACTCACTTGATGTTGTTGGAAGACATAAACCCAGCTATCATCTCTTGGGAACAATGGCAGAAAAAAATATATGTTTTGTAAAATCAGATTGAGCCTTTTCTTTTGGCAATAATCGTGTTATCATTGCAAGCATTTCTTCCTATAGGGTTTTGTCTTAAGAGAAGTCTGAAGTTTCATTTTTTGTATGATATTAAATTGTATACCTATACAAATTATACATACTTTCATTCATGGTATAAATTATCCTTCACTTTTCAGCAAGAACAGACTGTTAATTGTAGGATATTGTCCTAGTTTTAAGTTACATAATTATAAATCTCCTTATGAAATCATTATTTCCTTTCTTCATCTATACCATTCCAAGGCCATGTAGAAATAACAGATATTACAGATGATAATGATATTTTTATATTTAGAGATATACAAAAGAAATAGTCCTTGCTCTGTGGATGCATTCATTGACGTTTCTAAAGATATCTACAGACTGGGGTGTTTGTGATTTGGAAACCAACGCTCATTTTATTATTATTATTTTTTGACTCAGAACAGAAAATGGAAACTAAAAGCAACTTAAAAATAACACATCTGGTTGTTCTTTCTGATCTGTATAATATATACATACATATATATATATATATAGTATACAGTATATACTGTACAGCAGTATAGTAAAATAAAATAATGAAGAGCATGTGAGTCTAAAATTGACTTCCCAGGGATTCTAAATTCTTTAGGCTGTGGTGTAGATGAGTGGCAGGTTGTTTGTTCCCCATGAAATGAGGAGCCTCAACTTCAAAACAAATATAGCCCTCTCCAGAATTCCCAAATGAAAGGAAGTGAAAATTCTCAAAGGTTTACATTTAAAGTATATGTGTGTTTTTTAAAGTAGAGCAAATCTTGGACCTTTAGTATTTAAAAATGCATGTGTTTAGACTCCTTTTTTTTGTTTTTGTTTTTGTGTTGAGACAAAGTTTCCCTGTAGCCCCAGCTGGACTGAAACTTTCTATGTAGATCAGGTGGGCCTCCATCTCATAGACATCCACCTGTATCTGCTGCATGAGTGCTGAGATTAAAGAACTGTGTCATCATGCCTAGCTGTTTTGGTATTTTATTTTTTTTTAATTTTTATTTAATTTTATTTATTTCTGTATGTGTATGAATGTACTGTCTGCATGCAGGTCTGTGCACCCGTGTCGTGCAATGCCACTGAGGCCAGAAGAGGGTCTCGGATTCCCCTGGAACTGGGGTTCTCCTGGAATTGGAGTTTCAGACTGTTTTCGGCCGCCATGTGGGTGCTGGGGATCGAACCCGGGTCCTCTGTAAGAGCGGTCGGCGCTCTTAACCACTAGGCCATCTCTCCAGCCCCTGTTTTGGTATTTTAAAACACATACATTGAACATGATTAAATTCCTACTAATGTGTAAATAATTTCTGTGTTTATTTATTTCTGGACAATAAAACAATAAATTCAGATTAATATATTATAGTCACCTAATTATGCTAACTTTTCTAAAAATAGGTTAGCAGCAACTTAGAAAATAGTGGAAGATGCATTACTTTTTCTGTGTAGAATGCTAGAAATAATGATAATCTTAGAAAATATTATCAACACATGAAGTATTTTAGAGAATGGAAAAACAGCCTGCAAAACAACAACAATGGCAAAATATTTAGGGTGTAAAGATGAAAAATGTAGACAAAGACATTAGCTGTAATATCAACTGCAGCAAAAGCAATACTGAAAATCTGACTTTCAGGCTTGCATTGGAAAAGATGTCAGGGACGACTGAAATACTGAGAGCATTTGTAATTGAAAGAAATACAAATTTGTCTATGAAAATTGAAAAAAATGAGTCCAAAGCTACAGAGATGAAGTAAAAGAAGGAATTTCATGGGGTGGGGTGCAGACACAGTCATTCTTAAAGAGAGCGTATCCTTTATTTTTATTCGTGTCTACCAGTATGCTTTTCTTAAAAAGAAAGATTTGTGCCACAAGTGATACCATAAATAGTAATATGCTATAATCATAAGAAATTTGGATGGATTCCCAAATTGGGTAGTTTCTGTTCAGTTGAACTAAATTTTACATATGTGTTAAACCAAACACTTCTACTAGAAATAATAAAAATAATATATATATATAAAAGTATCTGTTAAGAGGATAATTATTGCTTTAAGGGTTCTTTTTTCTTTTTTAATATTTTATTTTTATTGATATTTTGTGTATTTCATGCATCATTTTTCAGTCCAATTTGGATGCATTTCCCTCTCCTTGCCCCTCCCTCTACCCCAGTTTATGCATTCTGCCATAGATGTCTTGCATCTTTCTCTAGGTCTTTTCAAGGATTTTTCTGCAGAGGCTTGTTGTTTGGGGTAGAATTTAACTGTATCAGTCAGTTCTTTGACCCAGTCCTTATGCTGCTGTTGTTCCCTCATTTTTTGTATTGCTCCAAAATATGCCTGTATAAACAACACATATGTATCAAAATTATGACCACCAGGAATAAACTGTATGTTAATTCCAAAATATGTTTTGGGGTTCACATTTTCCCTTTAATTTTATATTACTCTAAAATATGAATACATATATTCCCCCCATATGCGGTAATTACAGTTATATGAGTATAAGTGGTAGGTCAATTCTAGAGCCAATTAAGAGATTCACATTATAACAGCACAACAGTTGCTCAGCTTGCCTGTCAGCTGAGGATTTGGTGTCAGCATCCACAAATGAGGGAAACCATTTGCCTTTTTATTTCTGGGACTGTGTTACTTCGCTTAGCATAATGGCTTCAAGTTCCATCCATTTACCTGCAAAGTTGATGTCAACTTTCTTTACTGCTGCATAGAACTCCATTGTGTAGATTTACCACATTTTCTCTATCCACTCCTCAGTTGAGGGGCATTTGGGTTGGTTCCAGCTCTTCACTATTGTGAAGAGAGCTGCAATAAACATGGATGTGCATGCATCTTTGCAGTAGGATGAGTCTTGTGGGTATATGCCCAGGAGTGGTATGACTGGGTCAGGTGGTAGGCTCATTTTGAGTCTCTTAAGGGTTCTTCACACTGCTTTCCACAGTGGTTGTACAAGTTTACATTCCCACCAGCAGTGGATGAGTGTTTCCCTTTCCCCACAACCTCTCCAGCATTTGTTGTCTTGTTTTCTTGATCTTGGCCAGTCTTATTGGAGTGAGGTGATATCTTAGAGTGGTTTTAATTTGCATTTCCTTAATTATTAATGATGTTGAACACTTTTTAAGATGTTTCTCAGCCATCTTTACTTCCTCAGCCTCAAGGATTCTTAACATCATTAAATATTATTAGTTCTTATTATGATGAAGGTGAACTATTTCAACCTGCCTTTGACATTCTTAACTGATCACTTTATTCTCAGGTGCCTTTTTTTCCCTCACCTCGGTGACCAAGAGGAGAGAGAGGAAAGAGAGAGAGAGAGAGAGGAGAGAGAGAGAGAGAGAGAGAGAGAGAGAAGAGAGAGGAGAGAGAGAGAGAGAGAAAAATGTAGCCCTAAAATCGTTGTTCCCCACTGGAGGACTGGTAATGTGGTCAGAGAAAGGGTTGCCTTGGTGCCATTGTAATTAATTGTGATGTTTGAGTTCATGTTTAGCAAATGTACTTAGGAGTTTTCCACAGAGCCACTAGAGTGTTCTCCAGACAATCCCTTTTTAATTACAAGTTTAAGAACCTTAATAAGGAGTTTGTCATATTCAAATAGCGAACTACAGCTGGAGCTAGAGAACACTGGTCATCGGGCAGGTGTGGAATCAGAGATGATGCTGTCCACGTTGCCAACTTCGCCCAGAGGAATGGGGAGAGGAGAACCAACCTGAGCAATGCCAAGCCCCCCAGTACTTCAGGGCCTCAATCTTTCATTATCAAGAACTTCATTCTTCTCCGTTTCTTCTCTAGTGCCTGACAGAGTACCTCCTGTTTACTATAAGATAAGGTACTACAGGGGAGTTGTGGCTGTTCCAGGTTAGCAAGCAATTCATGCAACATCGTGGTAAGGCTGTTGTCTGAGCTGAAATTCCTTTGAGCATTCCCCTGCTCACACATCCATCGAGTCTTCAGTTTTCTCTTTGTCAAGTCCTTCTTATTTTTCGCACCCTAAGGATCTCTCTCTTCCTGATGTGATTCAAATCAGCCTGACAGCCTCCCTCCCTGCTCACCTGTGTCAATCAAGATAAAGTTTTCTCCCATAAATTTTAATCTTGAGTGATGCTGTTGGTCCAATTATATAAGCAAGATGCATGCTCCTTCATCTCCCCCCTTCTGAAACTTTTTGTTTTATGATTATTTTTTAAAGCTCTAACTATACATAGGACTGATATGAGCCTCTTATTTCTTTTTTTTTTTTTTTGGAATTAACATACAGTTTATTCTGGTGGTCATAATTTTGATCACATATGTGTTTTTATACAGGCTATTTTGGGCAATACAACATGAGGGAACAAACCAGCATAAGGACTGGTCAAGAACTGACTGATACAGTTAATTCTCCCCAACAACAAGCCTCTGCAGAAAAATCTTGAAAAGACCTGAGAAAAATATGCAAAGACATCTATGGCAGAATGCATAAACTGGGGTAGAGGGAGGGGCAAGGAGAGGGAAATGCATCCAAATTGGACTGAAAAATGATGCATGAAAATACAACAAAATCAATAAAATAAAATATTAAAAAAAAAAAAACCTTAAGCAATAATATCCTCTAACAATACTTTTATATATTATATATTTTTATTTATTTCTAGTAGAAGTGTTTGGTTAACACATATGTAAAATTTAGTTCAACTGAACAGAAACTACCCAATTTGGGAATCCATCCAAATTTCTTATGATTATAGCATATTACTATTTATGGTATCACTTTGGCCAAATCTTTCTTTTTAAGAAAAGCATACTGGTAGACACGAATAAAAATAAAGGATACGCTCTCTTTAAGAATGACTGTGTCTGCACCCCACCCCATGAAATTCCTTCTTTTACTTCATCTCTGTAGCTTTGGACTCATTTTTTTCAATTTTCATAGACAAATTTGTATTTCTTTCAATTACAAATGTCTCAGTATTTCAGTCGTCCCTGACATCTTTTCCAATGCAAGCCTGAAAGTCAGATTTTCAGTATTGCTTTTGCTGCAGTTGATATTACAGCTAATGTCTTTGTCTACATTTTTCATCTTTACACCCTAAATATTTTGCCATTGTTGTTGTTTTGCAGGCTGTTTTTCCATTCTCTAAAATACTTCATGTGTTGATAATATTTTCTAAGATTATCATTATTTCTAGCATTCTACACAGAAAAAGTAATGCATCTTCCACTATTTTCTAAGTTGCTGCTAACCTATTTTTAGAAAAGTTAGCATAATTAGGTGACTATATATATTAATCTGAATTTATTGTTTTTTGTCCAGAATAAATAAACACAGAAATTATTTAACATAGTAGGAATTTAATCATGTTCAATGTATGTGTTTTAAAATACACAAAACGGGGCTGGAGGATGGCTAGTGGTTAAGAGCGCGACCGCTTACAGAGGACCCGGGTTCGATCCCCAGCAACACATGGCGGCGAAAACAGTCTGAAACTCCAATTCAGGAGAACCCCGTTCCATGGGAATCCGAGACCTTCTTCTGGCCTCAGTGGCATTGCACGACACGGGTGCACAGACCTCAATGAGACAGACATCATTACAAGACAGAATAGAATAAATTAAATAAAATTAAAAAAAAATAAATCACCAAACAGCAGGCATGATGACACTTTTAATCTCAGCACTCATGCAGCAGATACAGGTGGATGTCTATGAGATGGAGGCCCACCTGATCTACATAGACAAGTTCAGTCCAGCTGGGGCTACAGGGAAAACTTGTCTCAACCAAAACAAAAACAAAAAAAGGAGTCTAAACACATGCATTTTAAATACAAGGTCCAAGAATTGCTCTACTTTAAAAAACACACATATACTTTAAATGTAAACCTTTGAGAATTTTCACTTCCTTTCATTTGGGAATTTCTGAGAGGGTTATATTTGTTTTGAAGTTGAGGCTCCTCATTTCATGGGGAACAAACACCTGCCACCATCTACCACCACCAGCCTAAAGAATTTAGAATCCCTGGGAAGTCAATTTAGACTCACATGCTCTTCATTATTTTATTTTATTTTTGCTTCTAAGTTATACTATACTATATATGTTTATATGTATGATATATATTATACAGATCAGAAAGAACAACCAGATGTGTTATTTTTAAGTTGCTTTTAGTTTCCATTTTCTGTTCTGAGTCAAAAAATAATAAATAATAAAATGAGCGTTGGTTTCCAAATCACAAACACCCCAGTCTGTAGATATCTTTAGAAACGTCAATGAATGCATCCACAGAGCAAGGACTATTTCTTTTGTATATCTCTAAATATAAAAATATCATTATCATCTGTAATATCTGTTATTTCTACATGGCCTTGGAATGGTATAGATGAAGAAAGGAAATAATGATTTCATAAGGAGATTTATAATTATGTAACTTAAAACTAGGACAATATCCTACAATTAACAGTCTGTTCTTGCTGAAAAGTGAAGGATAATTTATACCATGAATGAAAGTATGTATAATTTGTATAGGTATACAATTAATATCATACAAAAAATGAAACTTCCGACTCTCTTAAGACAAAACCCTATAGGAAGAGAATGCTTGCATGATAACACGATTATTGCCAAAAGAAAAGGCTCAATCTGATTTTACAAAACATATATTTTTTTTGCCATTGTTCCCAAGAGATGATAGCTGGGTTTATGTCTTCCAACAACATCAAGTGAGTGTTCTTGCAGAGGTCCGCTCAGCACAGCTCCAGAGCTCAAACACCCCACGGCAATCACAGTCACCCGAATACGTGGAGTGGGGGTGGGGGAAGAGCCCCCTTACAAAAAAAGAACTCTCAAGCAGAGAGCTAGTGCTTCGACTACAGCTTGTGTCTCAAGACTGCTGGTAATATTAGATTGAATGTATTGATTCCTACCACATGTGCCCACTACAAGAAGACTAACATTTCACTGAGAAATAGTAGCTTGTTTTCGCTAAAAGTTGTTTTTTGACAACTTCCGCAATATAATAGACTGTCTCATAATACCACATCTGTTTATTGGAGTAGAGGGAAGTGAGAGGCTGAAATATTTGAAGTACTCAACTAATGTTAAAATGATTAAAAATAAGCAGGCGTGTGGCGCACACCTGTAAATTCCAGCACTTGGGAGGCAGAGGCAGGGGATCTCTAGAGTTCAAGGCCAGCCCGTCCACAAGTGAGTTCGCAGCTGGGGCTACAGGGAGAAATTGTCTCAAAACGACCAAGAAAAAAAAAAAAAAGATTCAGATAGGGGCTGGAGAGATGGCTCCAGCGTTAAGGTGCGAGCTGCCCTCTTGCAGAGGACCCAGGTTCCATTCCCCAGCACCCACATGGTGGCTAAGAACCATCTTTAATCCAGTTCCAGGGAATCCGCAACACCTCTTCTACCTCCATGGCATTGCACGACACGGGTGCACCAACCTACATGCAGACAACACTCATACACATAAAAAATTTTTTTTAATGATTAAGATACCTTCATGACTTGAGAACTCTACAGAAAATCTAGGCAAATTTAAGGGCACAGGACATTCTGAATATATAAAGGTTACTGTTAGGTTTCTTGAAACTTCATTCACTGAAAAACTGGAAAAGAACTTGCCAATCACTGCTCAATGCACTTGGTCCACGGGTTAAAAAAAAAAAAAAAAAAAAACAACCTGGAGCTGAGAGTGCGCAGTTAGATGCCGACTGCTCTGCAGAGACTGGTTGATCCCCCACCACATTGGGTGAGAACCGTCTGTAAACTCCCAATTCCAGGAAACTCCAGTTCCAGGGGAATCCACACACTCTTCTGACCTCTGTGGCATTGCACGACTGGTGACACATAGAAGTAATCATACACAAAAAAAAATTAGGCGGGAGGATGGCCGCGTAAGAGCGCCGACGCTCTTACGAGGACCGGTTGATCCCAGCACCCACAGGGCTAGAACCGTTGTGACTCCATTCCAGGAGAACTCCAGTTCCAGGGGAATACAGACCCTCTGACCTCCGGGCATCGCATCGACACGGTGCCAACCTCATGCAGACATAATTCATCACATAAAAAATAAATAAATATCGATTTAAAAACAGAAATAAATTTAAATAATAATATAAACCTTAAAGCCATGTATTACTTAACGTGAAACTGTTTTTCCTTTTAAACTGCCAATCTACAGTTTTATGACAAGATTAATATGTAAATAATTATGAAAACTGTTCCATAATATTCTACACAACACAGCATTTCTGCCACTCAGGATAACCATAGCTGTAACTTCTTACCTCAAAATTTACTGATTTTTGTGGATTTCATACAAAGTACTTTATCATATTTAGACTCCTTCCCCTATTTGCATGGGTCTTACACAAACCCCAACACACACACACACACACACACATACACACTCATAGAGAGGATATCATATTTTCTCTCATCAAGTCCAATCTGAATCCTCAAATACCCTTCAGTGTGGGTCCTACATTGGAGCCTAGTTATACTACCCATGGTCATAATAGCCTTAAAGAACACTGACTGGCTCTCCCAGTAGCCACTGTTGCCAATATTCGTTCCTCTGCTAGGTTCAGAGCCGCTTAAGCCTTCCCTGCCTCGAGGCTGCAATCCCTCTGGCTTGAGTTTATGGGGCCTGTGCTGTTGTCACCACTGCTGGGAGTTCATCTGAGTAACGTCCCAGGCGTCTGGAAAACTCAGTTGCCTGTGGCCATCCTCCTCCGGCTCTTAGACGCCTTCCAACTCCTCTTTCTTTAAAGTTTCAATTTCTTGAGGCTGGTGAGATGTGGGTAAAGGCACCCGACCACCAACTGACAACCTGAGTAAAGAATGCTGATTGCAAGCTGCCTCCCCTGATGGACCATGGTGTAGAGAGAGAGAGAGAGAGAGAGAGAGAGAGAGAGAGAATAATTCTTAATTAAAATTTGAAAAATACGTTTTAAATTTAGATTTTCGGAGTGGCTCCAATCTCACTGAGCATGAGACACAAATACTTCAAGCTGAGGGCTGGAGGGATGGGTCAGTGTTAAGAGCACTGGTTGCTTTTTGCAAAGGACTTGGGTTTGATTTCCATCCACATGCCAGCTAATAACCATTGTAACTCTAGTTCCAGGGGATCAACACCCTTCCTGACTTCCAAAAGCTTTGGACTACATGGGCGCACTTACACCACTGCAGGCAATACACTCATACACTAAAATAAGAATAAAAAAATATTAAAAATAGCCACAACGCTCAGCTATTATTCACATTATTTTAATGAAGGCCTCGCAAGATCATCTTCAGTATCAATTTCCTCTACGTCATGAAAATTGACAAGATATGTAAATTAATTGTGTCTCTATAAAAGGGACATATCAGTAGGGCACTTGCCTATCATGTGTGAGGATCTGAGTCCATTTCAAGCACCAAAGAAATATAGGTAAATAGAATACCATTTCTACGACTTAATGTTTTGTGTAAAACAATAAGATATCTCACAGAAATTGCAGCTTAAATGCACTTGTGAAATATCATGCCTCTAGGTTAACCCGTGTTGTGAAAATACAGTGTATATAGTATTCTCTCTTTATTCAGGGATACATGGAAAAAGGAATGAATTTAATTATGCATATTGTGTTGTATATTCAGATGCACATATGTGAATGTATGTCCCCACAGAGTCCAGAAAAAGACATAGGATACATGATACTAGAGTCACAGACAGCTGTGAGTGCCCGACAGGGGTGCTTGGGCTGAACTCAGTCCTCTCCAGAGCAGTATGTGCTCTGAGCCATTTTCCAGTCCAAGGAATGAATTTAAAGAGGGAAGGAAGAGATAGGAACAGAAAAGAGTATGTTGACTGCATGAGGAAAAGCCACAAGGACAGTTAGCAGTTCTCACTATGAGGAAAGAGACAAGGAAGAGAATGCTATAGATGTGATCAGTAAAAGAATTGTAAAAATGAAAAAGTTTTATTTACTGTGCCACAATCACCCATTAATCAGAAATGTTTATCATGTTGCCAATACAGAGATATGGAATACAGTCTGCAAAATAGTTTCATATTTCACAGGTGTTAGTCAAATCATCAAACCCCAAAATACTGAATCAAAAGAATTTTAAAAAATGGCTGTTATTAGTTCCAGCTGTAAGTCTTTACATTCATACAATTTAACTTTCCCCCAAAATTGCAACTTTTTATGGGACACACTAAATCTCCTTTCCAGACTTATTCTCTTTCATTGCTAATATACTCACTTCTTACAATTTGCAAGAGAGTCCCCCAAATTTGTCTTCACTCGCGGAAGTGCTTCATGAAGACTCACATTGTTTGCCAAGAAATTAATTCTCAAGAACAGGCAGAGGTTCCTATACAAGTGCTAATGAATGCTTGGCTCCCACACGGCAATCCCCACACTGCAGCTCCCACACATCAGTGTTAATAAGTATTTAACAGCTTCAGGGAAGCCTCCTGAGTCGGGACAAAGCGCGAAGGAGGATGCTCTAATCATCAGCCCCTGTGGTTCTCAAACTCTGGGCTGTTTGGCATGTTCCAGAGTCACCTAGAGTGCTGCCTTACCAATGCTAAGGCCCCTTTAACAACAATTCTGATGCTGTGGATCTGGCATGAAGCCCAGAGATCTGCATTTAGGGGTCCATTTTCCTGTGTGTGTCTAATGCAGATCATTTGGACTCAATGATTGCCTTGTATTGTTCAGTGTTCGATTACCATCCTGGCATGATTAATTACAGCACCCCCTTTTATTCTCAAGCTACTCGGCTTCAGACAGACAATAAATAGTCACCAACACTGGACCCAACAGTATAAAGCAACCCATGCACACTACATTTTGAGCTGTCCTATCCTAGAGTGCCATTAAGGGGAGGAAGTGGTCCTATTTACCTGAAAATCACTTGAGACGCTCTTATCCCAGTACCGACTCACTTGGAAACTGTTTTCCACTGCCTACTGTCTGCTCTATGTTAATCTAGGCTCAGAGGACATAGCAAAGAAAGTATATAGCTTGTATTCTATAAGGTAGGCAGGGAAGGCCTGGATGAAGAAGTGACATCAAGGATAAAGAAGATGAAGCTTTAGAGTTTGATGCATATGAAACACAGATGCAGGTCAGTGTGACTCGGGGTAGAGTAGAAGAGAATGACGTCAGGAGAACCAGGCGCAGTGGTACCCTTTTCTGTGTACCAGTTCACTTTATATTTGCAGCTGCCCTATGAGAAGTGTATTCTTCTCACTTTTCAAAAGAGGAAAGGAAGACTTGGAGACTTGAAGGAACTTGACCAGAGGGCACAGGTGCCACATAAAGGAGAAAGAATTTGCATTTGGCCAATTTGATTTCAAAACCATTTCCTTAAAAAGGAGGCTATAGGGAGGTGGAGGGATGGCTCAGGATTATGAACACTGGCTGCTCTTGCAGAGGGACCTGGGTTCAATTTCCAGCCCCACNTCTCTCTCTCTCCTCTCTCTCCTCTCTGTCACCATCAACTCTTTTCATATCCTGTCAGCTCTGCTGGCCTTCAGGAGTTCTGTGGGTTTGGAGGCTGGGTTTATAGCCTCCCTCTTGGATTAAAGGTCAGGCTTGAGGCTTTCTGGCTCTCAGGGCGTTTTTCAGTTTGTCTTCTCTCCTTGTCTCAGTCAGTCAATTTTCTTCCAGAAAGAGCATGGATCTCTTGTGCTGTCCTCCCGCTGCTTGTCTGCAGCCTGTGCTGTTCCAGCATGCCACACTCCTGCTCGCCCTGGGTTTCCTACCATGCCCCCTCTTCAGCTGTGGGAATGCCCCATGATTGGACAGGAAGTCCTCTTATTGTGGGAGGCTTGTGATCTGTGATTGTTTCCATCTGAGAAGGTTTTTTTTTTTTTCAGGCCCTCTGGGCAGTTAGTTGTCCCCATTCTGAGTTCACTGGCCATCTCTTGGTAACGTTCCTTTTCCTCACAGCAGGGTCCATCTCCTTTCCTTGGGGTTGCCTGCAAGGCCACAGGAGAGTAGATTGGCCCTGACTCAGGAACCGCAAATGAGTCCCATCTCAAGGGTACCTTTGCTTCCTTACCGTGGGACTTGGGCTCACTTTCTTGGTTTTTCTGTCCTTCCCTGTCCTTAGACAATGGGTTACTATCTGACTACTGCACCCAGTTAAAACCAGCTGTGCAATGACTTTGAAGATGGCCTATTGGGATCTTACGCTTCCATCTGGGAGGGGTCACTCGTTTCATTATTATTTCAAGCAGATTTATGAGAAAAAGGCTCTCTCTCTCTCTCTCTCTCTCTCTCTCTCTCTCTCTCTCTGTGTGTGTGTGTGTGTGTGTGTGTGTGTGTGTGTGTGTGTGTGTGTGTATGAACTTGTTTGGTTGCAGTAATATTCTCTTTTACTAAACTGAGCTTGACAGAAGCCTAGTTTCTAATGCTGTGGTAGGCCAGGAAATAAATTTTACCTGAAATCCTGAAATAATGGTCCAAATTCTGAAATTCTGTGGTGTGAATTTAGGCCTCATCTCAGAGCTGTACAATATACGTCTTTCAGGGATGGAGGAGAAATATTGTCCTGATTCTTATATTATTTGGGTGGCGAAAGTTGGCAAAATGGCCTATATTAAATCTCATTTAAGAATCCTAACAGATAGTCCCAGTTTTAACTTAAAGTCTATTTCTTCTACCTCACAAAGCACAATTTTAATCCTGTGATGATCAAATGTAGTTAATTTTACTCATGTATATGCTTCTATGCCCCCAAATGAGAAAGAAATGTTGAGGGTTATTAATCAAGATTTTGGTAATATAAAAATAGGACTTTTCAATTTTAAAATTTGAAACACTTTAATATAACAAATGAGTTCCAAGTTTTGCTCAAAGCACAGGTTTTAAAATTTATAAAACAATTAATAGATTTTTGTCTTAACCATGTACATTATCCATGAGAAGACTGCTAGGAAGAAAGCAAGAGCTTAGTTTGTTTTGTCTTTTTGTAAACATCTGCCTTTAGATAATAGTAGTGACTTTTACTGTCAGATTATAAAACTGTAAGAGTGTCTGTTGTCATGCACTTTGTGAATGCACCTCTCTGGTTGTCAAAGTTTTAAATGTTGACTACAGGTTATACAATTTTGTACATTTCCTTTTCCATCTTTTAAACTTCTAATATATTTTAAGTGATATAGGAATAGTCAATAAACACTCAGTGTAAATTGTTCCATAGAGTTGAACATATTTGATGGAATAATAAATAACTTGGAAATTTGAGGTTTCACAGCATCAAAATTGAAGACAATTGTGCAAGTGGCTAGGCCCACACATTTGCAATGAGAAGGCTGGGGTGTTTCCAGTTTGTCCGATTTTCTTGTAGGTACTAAAAAATGTTATTCTGGCTATTTCTCCCTTCCTCTCCCTTCTCTATTCCCTTCCTTCCTTCCTTCCTTCCTTCCTTCCTTCCTTCCTTCCTTCCTTCCTTCCTTCCTTCCTTCCTTCCTTGCCCTTTTTTCATTGCTTTTTTTGGTAATGTGGGGCTTAGAGAAGGGTCTCATAATTTACACAAATCTAAATGAATGCAAAAAGCATGTTCGTTTACCATGTAGGTAGTTAAGATAGCTGTTGCTTGACAAGCTATAGGACTAAGAATCAGCTAATGAAGTGCAAATCTGCAAATCCATTTGTAATAGTCTGTCAAATAAGTGTACCTCTGTAGGACCTACCACTTCAGGCATGCATTTTCAATAATAAAATATATATATATATATTTGGTTCTAGTGGAAATAATTTTATCATTTAATGATAGTATTTTGTGATTCTGTATTATAAGTATTATAGAATATCAAGAACATTGTACACAAAATAGTTTAAAATTGAAGCTACACTAGACTTTCTGAGCAATAAAGCAATTTCTGTAACATGAGGTTATTGAAGTCATTTTCTTTGAAACAGCTAATGAATTAAAAGTCTAATCTCCAAGTAATTAATCTGTAATATTTGATTACTACCTAAAAATGCACACACAATTTTCGAATGGTTTGTAGGTCCAATTTTAGCCAATAAAATGAAGAGATATCATGGTCACCTGAAAGCATCTGTAACACAGCTGGAAATGCTTTTGCAAGGGCTGCTGAGAGACAGGGTCCTTGCCATTTCTTTCCATGATCACATAAAGAGGAGCCCAGGCATGTAGACACATGCGATCTCAACTATAGGAAGGAAGTTAAAATTTGTCTAAAGGTGCAGAATGAGGTAATTGCTTTTATTCTGTGACAAATATTTCCTGAATTTAGAATTATGAACACCTAATATAGGTCATAAGAAATTAAAAAGAACACTATGTAAACAATCCTTTAGCCAAACATAAATCTTTAATTACAGTAGATCCAGTGAAAAAAAGATTTATTATTTAAGAAAACACATTTCCACATTTTTTGATTTATACAATTCCTAGTAGGTAAACATAGTAGATTTAACATAGATTTACTTCTAACTTTTCCATATTTTAGAAGACCAGGCTATTATTATTACTATCTGTTTTCTTTAATAATAAGCATGGTAAACAACATGAAACTTACATGAAAATTTATTTTCCTCTATACATTTAACTATTATCATCATGTGATTATGCTCAATCCATACATATTTTTATACATATCCAAAACAAGCTACATGCTCCATTTTCTTCACTGTGAATGTGTGTTCTATGGGTAAACAATGCCAATATTACCTTGACTGGGTACAGAAATTGTTGGTATTAAACTGGTTTTTCAGTTTGCAGATGGAAAGGCGTGTCACCAGACCACATCAAAGGCCACACAGAGCTGTCCTTAAGCACATAAAAGGTTCCCTCTCTGTGGCCTTTAAGTTTTATGGCAGGTGCTATGTAGACTCCAGGTCACTGCTGAAGCCAGGGGAAGACTCCATCTACACTCGGTTGTCTTTGGCTCCTTTCATCTGTTTGGGAAGGTAGTCATCCTGGGTTAGAAAAGGGTTTTCAGTGGCTTGAACACTGGACATCAAGCCTCTCTGATTTCAGCTGCTCTCAGCATGGAGGCAGCCACCCTGGTCTCTCATGTTGGATACATCTGGGGAACAGAAAAATGATCCCTGTGTTAATATCATCAAGCACCTGTGAGGAAAGACTCCTAGAGCCTCTTCTTGTTCCTTCTTAAGATACAAGCACATAGGTAGTTTTGGTATACTTTTGGTATAAGTAATTCAGGATAACTCAGAAGAGGGGCAATTTCCAAATTCTAAAGCAATACTCATTTGTGTAGCACAGGGCAGACACATTTCTACAAAACAGAATAATGGAATTTCTATTTAAGCAACTAATACAGTAAATCCAGTTTCTTCTCTGTAAAGCCCACTGATATAATTATTCCCTTAATGAGATTTTTAAAAAACCTATATGGAGAATAATCTCTTTGCTATCAAATTAGGGGACAGTGATGGCTAATTTTTTGCTGATTAGAGAAATATATGAATTGTGTATAAAAACAAATACTTCCAATCTTCATTACATTTTTTCTTTACAATTTATCCAGCTATCTCTGTACCATGCCAGGGTTCATTAATTTAATTTTCCTTAACAAGTATATATTTCATATTGTCATAAGCAGAAGACCCATCTTGTTTAGTTGTTTCTACTTTATTATGACCAAACAAAATTTGTACAAGTAGTAATAAATGATCATGAAATCTGAAGTTTTTACTTTTTTGTCTAATGAATTAATATACTTACAGAATATGGTAAAAGTGTTTTGTGCTGCTTTGATCATTTACTTACATGTCATTAAGTAGTCCAAGGATTTTATTATGGAAGAGTTTTGTTTACAAATTAGACCAATGAACACGTTTCACACAGAATACCAGCATATATATTGTATTTTATTTCAGATGCACATGACACAACCTTAATATTACAGCTAGATGATTAAAAGAACATTACCTGAGCCACGAGAATCACTGAATGGGCTATGCTAAATTGGTTGTTTTCTGTTTTGTGATTAATTGTGCTTCTAAACCATATTTTAGTGTGCTTTGTTTTTCTGTCCCCAGTCATCTCATATTATTAAAGAGAAATTCTGCATATCTCTCCTGGAGTCCAATTAAGGATTTGCATCATGACTAGATTTTTCACTTTAATTACTGTATATAAAGTAGGTTTTGACTTATTTCCATATTTATCAAACTATGCAGAAGAAGCAAAATTCATCAAATAAACAGATATCTGTGGCTATAATTGCAGCCTGCATTGAGCATGTAGGAAGAAAACATGAGGGTCCAAATTTCATTATGTAGAACATAATAAACATCTGAATAATTAAACTGTGCGTAAATCATAGGCTTGGCAGTAATAAGAATTGGCGACACCTTCATTTGATCCAAAAATATTTTAAATATTTCTAAAAACACACCCCAAATATTAAACAAAAGTTAAGTTGAAAATACATTATCAGGTTTAAATAAAGCACTGGATAATACGCAGTCGTCATATTTTAAAATTATCATCAATGATAAGCTTTCTGTGTGCACAGTTTTTCAAAAGGCCTCCTATCTTCCCAATAAACAGAATAAAACAGAAAAGGAACTAATACTAGCAATTGGTTTAGATAATTCCCTTTGCATTTATTCTGTAAGCAAATGACACTAGGGAAGTGAACCATCAATTTCCAGGACCATGAAAAACATCTGGTTTTCTCACATTTATAATTTATGTATTTATTATTGAGAAAGGGTCTTACTATGTTGCTCTGGTTCTCAAATTCCTGGATTCATGTGAACTTCCTGTCTCAGCCTCCTAAAGTAATTGTAACTGCAGTGCCCACCATGGTGTCCACACAATATTTATAGTTTAAAACCTCAAATAAACATCTTCCTTAGAAATAGTTAGAATGGGTGGGAACATGGGTCTAGATTTGTTAAAAAAAATAAATTTATGTGAAAAAAAAGAAATAGTTAGACACAGCCCTTAAAATGTGTGTTTAAGTGTGTACTAAAGCATTTTCACATAATGAATTCAAGAGCATTATTTTTATTGTATTAACTTTAATGGGAAGTGAAGTAATATCCTAAGAAAGATATTATCAATTTATCAAAAACTGAAAATCTAGAACATTTAACTATGATTATTTAACTTTTAGGACAATTTAGGAGATTTCTATCTTTGGTTGTATTGTCTTCAGTTTCACAAGTGAATTTCAAAAATTTCAAAAGGATGTTTTAGTTTAAAAATTTTAGCACAGTCAAGCTCCTGACAAGGTATTCTAGTTACTGAGAGAGTTCTAGGGCTCTGAATTAATTTATCTCCTGAGCCCTGCTGTGACTGTGGCTGGTTACTCCTGAATTAGATACTAAGAACAAAGAGAGTGATGAACCTTGGTGGTTTCTTGCAGGTGAGCATTTATCATGTTCTGGTTTCTATGAGCTCCCAGAAGTGAGGACGTCTAGAAATTAGGATGTTTAATGTTTCCTGAAATCATCTATTTCTTTCTCAGTTGATAAAAGTTTTAATTAAAAAGCTTCAAATATCCCCCAAATCGCATGGATCTGGCCCTTCAAATGTAACTATAGTTAATCCCATCATGGTACCAGTTACGGCCCACTTTAAACCCTTGGGAAGTCTCAATATGCACCACACAGGCTCACCTACTTTATGGAATTCAGCATGGAAGTGCAGCGTGTGCTGTTTAATTTGGGGGAGGCTGAAGAAATAGGTTTGAGCTCACTCAATGAGTGACTGTGCACTTTTTTTATTAACAGCTCTGGTAATTGTGTGACTACTCAGTTTCCTTCAGTCCTCTGCAGACCTCCGTTCTGACTTCCTCCCTCTTTCCCTCCTAACACTTATCAGGATGTTTTTGAACAATGAAACACTGGATTATATGTAAACAAAATTAATTAGCCACAGCGGATTGAATCAGGTATAGATATATCAGGGGATGTTTAATATTGCTTCATCAGAAATAACTCATTGTCTGCCCTAAAATGTTTTCATGTTTTTACCACTTCTTTTTTATAGATGAAATGTAATTAATTATTTTTTTTTTGAGACAAGGCCTTGTGATATAGTGCAGGCTAACCTGAAACTCACCATCCTCCTACCCCACTCTCTCTTATGTTGGGATGACAAACATATACACCAAGCCCCACTGCAAATGAAATAGTTTTTGTCATACATTAAAAGGTCCTCATATCATGTAACCCAAATAGAAGGCTTCCAAAGTGTGTGTTTATGGCCAAATTGAAATATTGGTAAATTGTTAAAGCTGTAATTATGAGGATTGAATTTATAAATTCTACCAATACAAGTTATATTCTGAATAATGAAGTTGATATTATGAACAGAAAGCACTGTATGAGGCAAATTTTCATTTTATGGTTGAAGACAATTCCAGTGGGATGAATTGTGGAGGAGAAGGAGCTAGTACGATCAGCATCTATACGAACTGTGGAGGAGAAAGAGCTAGTATGATCAGCATCTATACTTGGCTGATAATTAAAATGAAATGTCTTCTCATTTCAATGTTGCTTTTGACTACAGTTATCATGTGAGAAATTAATGGTTTTTGAAAGATTTTAGTTTTGATTTATAAACTGGATTTGATTTGTGTAACATCCAGACTGAAGCTGAAAGTACATATTACCCCCCTTCTCAGGAACAGAGTGTTGCTGTTCATCTATAGAGTTACTCTTAACATATTGCCTGCTACCATCTAGAACACTTTACCTCAAAAAGGTGTATTTATTTTGTTTATTTTTCTTTGTTTCCCTATTCAAATCTTAGACTTTCAAATAGAGAGCAAATAGCTCTATAAGGAAACTGCTGGACTTTGCCCCTGATTCATAGCTTTAGAATCTGAGGAGTTAGGACTGTGGGACTTTCCCAACCTGGCTGCCAATTTTTAAAAATTTGCTTATTATAATGTATACAATATACAGTATAGAAGATGTACGATGGATAATTTTAGAACAATAAAATATGTGATATTCTTTAATATAACTTCCATATAGCCAATTGATTTTCATGTAGTGCTTTCTTGAGCCTTTGTTAAAAACTTATCTGGAGAAGCTGGAGAGTTGGCTCAGCAGCTAAGAGCATTGGCTAACAACCATCCATAATTCCAGTTTCAGGGGATCCAATGCTTTCTCCTGACTTCCAAGTACATTGAACTATACTGTTGGACCTACCTAAATGCAGGCAATATGCATAATATAAAAATAATAAACAGAATATTAAAAATTATCTGGAGCAAAATTAGGGTTGCAAAAGTTGAAGATACACGTTGAGAATGCACTTGTTAGGCTATGAGGTAATGTGTGTTGAATAGGATATAGAAAAACATGGAAGGGAATGCTTTCAATTTTTTTGTTATTCACAATGTAATGGCTTTAGTATTGATACGCTGTTAGTGTTAATCTGTATTAACAATGAGGAGATGATAAAATCAACAAAATATAGTAAACCTTTTGTTGGGTGTGGTCACATTTTTTCAAATTTCTTGGTACCAACACTCCTACCATGAGCAAATTCTAGCTACTGATTTAATCTAAGAGTGGTATCAGGAAGAGATAATAGTGAACCACAATTATGTAATACTTCTGGTATAAATTGGGTGTGATGGTGCATTGGTGCATGCAGTTAATCCTAGCACTTAAGAAGGCAGAGGCAGGTGGATCTCTGTGAGTTCAAGGCCAGCCTGTCTATGTAGCAAGTTGTAGTACAGCTGGGGCTACAGGGAGACACTGCTTCACAAAGACCAAAAAATATTTTTGCTATAGTGACTTAATAGGTATAAATAGCTTGCGAGTGATACACAATGTGAAAATTAAAAATGAAGAGTTTTGGGGATGGAGAAATGTCTCAGAGGTTAAGAGCACTGGCTGCTCTTGCAGAGGACTTGACTTGGATTCCATCGCCCACATGACAGGTTATAACTCTCTCCAACTTGAGTTCTAGTGGAATCCGAATCCCTCTTCTGACTTCCATGCACCACACAATGCCCTGAGGTACGTGCAAGCAATAATTAATACTCATAAAATAAAAATTAAAACAATAAAAATACTTTTAAAATATGAAGAGTTTCAAGTCAGGAAAGGGGTACATGGTTGTAACCTAAGCATTTTGGAGGTGAAGGCAGGAGGGTCAGAGGCTCAGGCCTATTCTGGGCCAGCTGCACAGTGAGTTTGAGGCTGGTCTTGTTATGTAAGACCCTGTCTCAACAAAAACAAAAACCAAAACCAAAACAAAAATAACCAACCAACAAACAATATCAGCATAATCAACAAGTACAAACAAAAAAAGTTTTAGGAACTTATGACCATTGTCAATGAGATGGATCAGTGGGTGAAGGCTTTTGCTGGTAAGCTGAGGACCTAAATTTGATCTCTGGGACCAACATGCAGGAGGGAGAGAACTCCTGTACTCCTGTAAGTTGTTCTTGTATCTACACACACACACACACACACACACACACACACACATAATAAAAATAACCAATTGCCTACAAATCTAAGACAATTTACACAGATACTTAAAATATATTTAACATAATTTTTTTTGGCCTTTCTGAGTCAGGGTCTCCCTTTAGTCATAGCTGAGGGAGCTCACTCAACATAGTTTGATTTTCAAATGATTTTTTTCGTTTTATGATTGTCTTACAAAATTCTTGAAAGTTTAATAATTTCAATTTAATGAAAGGAGAATCAGAAAATTAGAAAATTCTCAAGAGAGGAGACATATAGATGGATTACTATTATAATGAAATACACACATTTTACATTACGTTGGCATGTAACCTGTCATGCCTATGTAGTAACATATTTAAATAAAGACAATATAGCTCTTCTCCAGTGCCCTCAAGGCACACAGCTTTGTATTAAGTAGTTCTGAGAAATGGAGGAACATAACTGTTTTAAAAGCTTCTGACAGCCATAATCTATTTGTGGGAAAATAGATTAAACTCAAGAGCTTCTGTACAGTGAAAGAAACAATAAATGAAGTGAAGAGAAACCCCACAGAGTGGGAGGAAACCTTCACCAGTGATATATCTGACAGAGAGCATCAACACCCAGAGTATATAATCTTCTCAAAAAATGAAGAAGAAAGCAAACGAATCACTCAGAAGATGGAGTAAATAGCTGAACAGAGACTTCACAAATGACGAATTAAATATGGCTGAGAAACATCTTAAAAGTGTTCAACATTACTAATAATTAAGGAAATGCAAATTAAAACCACTTTAAGATATCATCTCACTCCAGTAAGACTGGCTAGGATCAAGAAAACACAAGATATCAAATTCTGGAGAGGTTGTGGGGAAAGGAGAACACTCATCCACTGCTGGTGGGAATGTAAACTTGTACAACCACTATGAAAAGCAGTGTGGCGAACCCTGAAAAGACTCAAAATGACCCTGCTATCTGACCCACTCATACCACTCTTCGGTATATACCCATAAGACTCATCCTACTGCAAGATACATGCACATCCAGGTTTATAGCTCTCTTCACAATAACCAAGAGCTGGAACCAACTCAAGTGCCCCTTAACTGATGAATGGATAAAGAAAATGTGGCACATCTACACAATGAAGCTCTGTGCAGTGGTAATGAAAGATGACATCATGAATTTTGCAGGTAAATGGATGGAACTAGAAGATATTATGCTAAGTGAAGTAACACAGTCCCAGAAAAAACAAAGGATGAGTGGTGTCCCTCATTTGTGGATGCTAGCACCAAATAGCTAGTTGTAAGGGAAACTGAGCAATGTTAATGTTATGGTTCTTTTTATCTGAAAGCAACCGTGCTCTTATGATGTCAATCCCTTAATGGGCTCTAGAATTAACCTACCACTTTTATGCAGATGTTTTAATTTTGGTATACATGGATGGAAGGTATGTATGCATATTTTAGAGTAATAAAAATTGAAAGGGAAAAATGTGAATCCTGAAATATGATCTGGAAATAACATACAGTTTATTTTCAGATGACATAATTTCATTATATATATGCAATACAAATTGGAGGGAACCACAATAATAAAAAAACTGGGACAAAGAACTGACTGAAACAGTAAAGTTCTCCTCAAAGCAATAATCCTATCCATAGAAAAACTTTAAAAAGACTCGGGAAAAAAATACAAGACTTGTGTAGCAGAATGCATGAACTCAGGTGGGGTGGGGGGCATAGAAAGGGGGAATGAGCCTAAACTGGACTGAAAAATGATGTATGAAATGCATAAAACTTCAGTAAAAAAAAGAAGTGAGAAAAAAGAAAGATAACACAGTGATTAATACAAAGGAAAAGTGTTGGGGTCAGAGACAAAGCACCTGCTGAGCATGTCTGAGCCCCTGGCTCTCACTGTAGCATGGGCTGAGCATGTCTGAGCCCCTGGCTTTCACTGTAGCATGACTATGAAGGTGACGTATTTTTGAAGATGTAGGACAAAACTAGCTGGCCAAATGCATGAAATCCAAAAGGTTTAACCATGGCATACTAAATTCAATGATATATTAAAACCCATGCATAGTCCAATGTTAGGATTTTTGTGGGTGTTGATTCACAGATCCTCGATTTTATCTTTTGAGCTATACCCTGTGATTTCACCCTCCCACAGAGCTTTTCCTTTAAGCTCTTTCTTTTGTGGTGTTTTAACCTCTTGCGCCTGCACTCCCTTCTCTGAGAGTAGGTCTGTTCTTGACCATCGTGGGCCATCTGGTTCTGTGGAGCAACAATGAAACATCAATCCCTTTAGGGCCAGAAGAAAATTAATTGGTTCCTGCATTTGTCTGTTTTGCAACAAATTTTCTTTGATAGTGTACTCCAGTGTTAAGAAGTGAAGATATGGAGGAGCTACACTCTCCCCCAAGGGGAAGTCCACTTACAAGGATCTCCCAGGATGTCACTGAGACTGAATGAAGTTACATACCACCTAAAAGTTAATAGAAAGTAAAAGGGACATTGAGACTACAAGAGAGGATGACAAACAGGTATGGTTTCTAAGCACTCCAGGCAAGTTTTGAAGGACTTAAGGTCTTAAGGTGTGTGTGTGTGTGTGTGTGTGTGTGTGTATGTGTATGTATGTGTGTATGTGTGTGTATGTGTGTATGTGTGTGTATGCATGTGTGTATGTGTGTGTATGTGTGTATGTGAACATGGCCCCTCCATCTGGCCCCAGGATACTGAAGTTAGAACTCATCCTTTAAGTTTTCTTTTTTTTTTTAATTTTTATTTTTTTTTATTTATTTCTGTATGTGTATGAATGTACTGTCTGCATGCAAGCTTGTGCACCCGTGTCGTGCAGTGCCGCGGAGGTCAGAAGAGGGTGTCGATTCTCCTGGAACTGGAGTTCTCCTGGAATTGGAGTTTCAGACGGTTCTCGGCCGCCATGTGGGTGCTGGGGATCGAACCCGGGTCCTCTGTAAGAGCGGTCAGCGCTCTTAACAGCTAGGCCATCTCTCCAGTGCATCCTTTAAGTTTTCAAACGTTCATGTAGTCCTTATACTTTCACATGAATTATTCTTGAATCTGTTCCGTCAGTGTTGTGGTATAGACCCTGGGCCTTGTGAGTGTTAGGCAAACACATCTCCAGTTCTTTCTTCACTGTTAGAACAAATAGCAGGCATGGTTCTAAGCTTTAGCACAGTGGAAGAACTGCCCCTGGCCTGACTGTGAAACAGTTCAGTATTTATCTTTGGTTTTCCTAAGTTCCATTTTCCATCTACATGGAAGTCACGTAGATTTCTTCAACTTGCTTCACTCCCTTTCCCTCCAAGGCTTTGGCATGCACTGTATGCTGTGTCTGAAGTATTTTCTCAGGCACTCTTTGCTTAGGAAATGTTAGCTTATTCTTTAGATTGTATTTTTTTCTAGATCTATGTGAGCTGTTTTGAATCACCCACCTGTTAACTCTGCTCTCTACATTTCTATGTGGTTCCTTGAGCTTAGTATCAACTGCCAGTCCATTTCCAGCTACATGACGGATGGAGGGTGTCTCCTTGGTATTTGTGTCAGTATCTGGAAGTGGAATACATTTTCCTTAAGTCAATGAACAATTTGGCTTAAGGGATAGAATCACTTGCAATATTGGCTGTGCATGAGGTTGACTGTTCTGGGCATTGTGGTACTCATCTGTAATCCCAGAAATTGGGATGTTGGAGTAGAAGGGTCACAAATTTAACACTAGTATAGGGTACAAAGTGAATTCCAGGCCAACCTAGGGCCACGATGAGACCCTGTCTTATAACAACCAACAAAACAAATTCCTAGTACTTTCCTTTTCTTGTGTGCTGAGTGTTGAATCCAGTGTCTTGTGTGTGCTAGGCCAACACTCTGACACTAAATTATAACTTTAACTATTTCTTCAGTTACTAATGTTCAGTTCTGAGATGTTTGAAGGAACAAAGCAGTAGATACATTGTTATCAGCTAATGGTTCCAAAGAAACGTGGAGTTTTATTTCATTCATGTGATAGTCCTCAAGAGTTGTTTTTTATTTTTTAAATTTATTTATTTTTATTATGTATATTGCCTCCATGTATGTAAGTGCACCTGTGTCATTCAAAGCCCATAGAGGTCAGAAAGAGTGCTGGATCCCTTGGAACTGGAGTTACAGCCGTAATCTGGGTGCTGGGACTCAAACCCCAGTCCTCTGTGAGGGGAGTCAATTCTCTTAACTGCTGAGCCTTCTCACTAGCATAGAATTAAATTTTGTTTATTTCTTTTTTTAAATGTTATGTGCATGAGTGTTTTTCCTATACGTATGTAAGTACACCTGTATGGTGTAAAGCAAGAGGTTTCCAGAAGAGTGTCAGATCCCCTGGAACTCAAGTTATAGAGGGTTGTTAGCCACTATGTGGTTCCTGGGAATCCAACTTTGGTCCTCTGGAAGAGCAGCCAGTTCTCTATCATTGAGCCATTTCTCCAGTCTTCAGAATGAATGCTTTTGAACAAGCATGGATATTTATCAGTCTTAGGTGATTACTACAGAACTGACATTTGTAAGAATATTTTTTAAAAGAGTATATTTTAAATAGACTTTTTAAAATTTTATTTATTTTTGTATGTGTATGAATGTACTGTCTGTATGTAGGTTTGTGCACCCGTGTTGTGCAATGCCGCGGAGGTCAGAAGAGGGTCTCAGATTCCCCTGGAACTGGAGTTCTCCTGGAATTGGAGTTACAGATAGTTCTTAGCCACCATGTGGGTGCTGGGGATTGAACCCGGGTCCTCTGCAAGAGCAGTCGGTGCTCTTAACCGCTAGGCTATCTCTCACGCCATCTAAGAAAAAATATATAAGTATATATATCTATATATCTATCTATATATATATATATTATATATTGGGTCTTTCGAGACAGGGTCTCCCTGTAGCCCAGTGTCCTGGAAAACTCACTGTGACAGGCTGGCTTGAACTACACCAAGATCTGCCTGCTCTGCCTCCCAAGTGCTAGGATTTAAGGAGTGGCCACCACGCCTGGCTTTAGGAATATTTTAATGGTCACCTCAAGTCATAAGCTTCCAAAGGAGACGCTAGTGGGAGAACAAGAAAGGTGGATGACAGGGGCGGGATAGGAGGGAAAATGTGGAAATTAGATAGGAAAGGAAATGAAAAGAGAGAAAAGAGGGTCTCAGGAGGATAGTAAAGTGTTTACAGGTGGGCCTTCCCTCAATCCATCCCAGTGCTTCATAAAATAACCTCTCCGCACCTTTTCCTCCCTCCATCCTTCCCTTCCCTTCCTTCCTTCCTTCCTTCCTTCCTTCCTTCCTTCCTTCCTTCCTTCCTTCCTTCCTTCCTCTACCTCTGGGCTACATTCCCATCAGTTACTTCTGATATATTTATCCAACATGTCTTTTTGTTCCTCCTATCATTAAACCAGCACAAAATTTTATTCTTACTCCAGCAAAGTATCCTATCCTATACACTTCTCTTTAAATCTGCTTTTCTAACTATAGCTTCACATACCTTGACATGCAGAACTAGCAATATCAAATATCTGTTTACAATGTCAACCATCAATGTATTCCAATTGCCCTTGAGATGGAGATCAAGACTTTGGACAGGAGCTAAAAGTTTGAGTGGGTGAGTTTGATCTACATTTCTAGTTTTATTTAATAATATCCCATGGCCACTGTTTCAATGTCTTTATCAACTCCAACAAAGCAACAGGTTTTTGTACAGGGCAATCACCTTAAAATCATTCCCAGGTAATCTTTAAATCTTAGTTCTAGTTTTATGAATCTAATTCTTTTTTTTTTTATATTGTTTTTTTTTAAATGTATTTTTTTTTTAATTTTTATTGATGCTTTTCTTAGTGCTATCTTTCACTCTTCAGGATACATTCCCAAATTGCATTTACATTTTAGTAGCAAATTCTTCTTCTCTTCTCTCCTCCCCTCCTCTCTTCTTTTATCTCTTCTTCCTTTTCCTTCTCTTCCCTGATCCTCCCCCTCCTCCTTTTGTCTTGTTGTTGTTCTTGCTGCTGCTACTGCTGCTGCTGTTTTCAATCCAGTGCTGAACAACTGGTCGACCACCCACCCAGTCCTCTACTATTGGCCATAAAACTTAACAGACATTACAATTGTAATTTTTGCATCCTTTCTCATCACTGTGTAATTAATGTCTGACTTCCCATTAGAGCCTAAGGCCTGTGAAGAGAGGAATTTTGCCTACATTTTTCTCATTGTTTATCCGTTGAATTTTGTATAACACATCAACTATACAGTAGGTTATACCTGTTTCTGAATAAATGAGTAATTTCTTCTCTTTTTGTTTTGTTTCCTTCCCTCATTTATCCCCTTTTCTTTTTTCTTTTTTTTTCTTTTCTCTTGTTTTTATTTCTTCCCTTTTCTACTTACTTTCTTTTCCTTTTCTTCATTTTTTTTTTTTTGTGGGACTGTGACCATGAGTAATGAATAACCTGACTAAATTTGGATTAATAAAAGAAAGGTGTGAAGAAGGGGGTTGTAGAAATGCTCAGGGGTTAAGAGCTCTGGCTGCTCTTGCAGAGGACCTGGTTTGGGTTCTCAGCACCACATGGAGGCTAACATTCCATTCATCTCTAACTACAGCTCCTAAAGATCCAGTCCCCTCTTCTGGCTTCCATGGGCACTGCATGCATGTAGGGCACTTCCACACATTCAGCCAAAACACATAAAATAAAAATAAACAAAAAAATGAAGAGAGAAAACAGGCAGTTAAATAAGATCAAGAAGTAATTAGTTTTTCCGGGCATGGTGGTGCACGCCTTTAATCCTAGCACTTGGGAGGCAGAGGCAGGTGGATCTTTGTGAGTTCAAGGCCAGTCTGGTCTACTTCTAGGACAGCTGGGGCTACAGGGAGACCCTGTCTTGAAAAAAACCAAAAAAAAAAAAAAAAAGAAGTAATTAGTTTTAAAAATCTAGTTTTTAGTTGTTTAAATGTTTATAATCATAGTGGGTAATATAGTATAGGCAATGTCCAATATTAATATAATTTATTTGAGCTTTGTCATCTAAAATATATCCTAGATTTATAAAAAAGAACAGCACACATGGTACAAACATTAACTTAGCAGTGTTTAAATATTTTAAAGATAGTCCAGTTCCTTTGCTTAAGGTCTATAAACACACCTTTTCCTACATTTTATTTCATCATTCTTCCTATTTTATAATAAGATCTTTGTTCAGATTACTTTTAGAAAAGCATATATTTCAAGATTTATTACACTGTTTGTAAATGCATATAGGCTTAGATTTCTACTTGAGAACTACAGACAGAACAATGTAGTGTGTTTGGAGATGATAAAAATAGTGTAATTTTATTTAGTTCACGGACAACACTGATAATCAAGGAAGCAAGTCTTTTGTACGTTAATCCTCATTTGCAGTTGTATTTTATTCTTTCATTTGTAAAAACTCAGTACCCCTTCAACTGGAGAATAGCTATTTAAATCAGACTCTGAATTGTACTACATTTCCAGAAGGTAAATTTGTAAGTTTTAGATAAATACCGTGTATTTTTGTTTAATCATCTCAAAATCTCTAACACAGAAGGGGAGAAGGTCAGCCTCCTGAGAGTGTGCTCAGGGGGGGCCTCTTGCCGGTTTTGGCAGCCCTTGCTCTAGTTCCCGTTTCTCTGTTTACCATGTGCCAAGCACTGGATCAACTTTCAAACACTTTATTATAGTTTAATGGAGGAATCATTAGTAGATGAGTTTAACAGATCCAAATGCTAGACACTCTGTGGCTTATTTTTCAAGATTAAAATAATGTCTCTTTCCAACCTTCAGTAGTTCAAAGCAAATTTGCATACAGCTGTATCCAGTTAAGTGCCTTTCAGACTTGTTACATTAAGAATGTACAAGCATTAAGAGTGCTTGTAATACAATTGACTTTAGGCTGAATTTTACATTAATGGCCTCCTTTGTTACTGAGCTGGCATTAAAGGCTTAAGTACAAGAAAACCCATGTACAAAGCATATCATTTTTATTTTAATTTAAATTCCCTATAAATGTCATGACTGAAACGTCCGTTATGCCATTTGGAATAAGTTTTTCGCCTAAAGCTTTTCGTAGCAAGAGACAAATATCAACAGAGTCCAGAAATGAGTTGCTCAGTATTGCTGAACAAACTGGTAGAGATGACAGCAACAGGAATCTTAACCACAGCGGCCAGGCACAGAAAGCTGAAGGGGTTTGGTCCTCTCTTATGGTGCTCTTAAGAAAAGGGCCATTAACACTGGCAAATAGAAGAAATGGCTGGGGTTGGAATGCCAACCATCACCACACAGGGATGAACAGATCAGGGATGTCACTGCCTCTGTCAGAGGAAGAAGTGATCTAAGCAGGCTGTGAAAGAAATCCTCTAGACACCACTCTTTAATAAAGTCCTGTATTCTTTGCTGTGTGTGGCATACCTCTGCTGATTAATGGAAGCTATTCCATCTATACAGGATCATAGAAATGATTGCGTATCCATGCAAGTAAAATTTACAGTTAACTTGAATGTCACTATTCTGTGATTCTATTCATGAAAAACCATGCCATTACTACCAACAAGGCTCCAGGATTGGACCCTGTGTGCCTTAGTATATTAGAAAACAGTGACTGTGATTGATGGCCTTTGATCTTGTAGTGTCCACTGTATTCCCAATTCTGAGTATTAATTCTCATTGAAAGTTACTCCAGTTAAGGACGTAAAAGGTGAAAGAAACTGCAGCGAGTCTTGTGATCACCTCTGGAAATGCAACCTATACGTTGGCATTTAAATATTTTCCCCTTTTTAAGTACTTTCCATTTTTTAGAAGTAAAGCCTCATAAAAATTTGATAATTGGGCTGGAGAGATGGCCTAGCGGTTGAGAGCATTGACCGCTCTTACAGAGGACCCGGGTTCGATCCCCAGCACCCACATGGCGGCTGAGAACCGTCTGAAACTCCAACTCCAGGAGAACTCCAGTTCCAGGGGAATCCGACACCCTCTTCTGACCTCCGCGGCATTGCACGACACGGGTGCACAAACCTACATGCAGACAGTACACTCATACACATACAAAAATAAATAAAATTAAATTAAAAATTACTATTTATTCATTTATTCTTTCATTCATTTTTTATTTAATTTTTATTTACTTATTTCTTTATTTTTCTTGTTTCTTTATTGTTAGGTTGTTATTTTATTTTTTATTGAAGAATACTAAATGAAAATAATAAATAAAAAGGAATAAATTAAAATGTCTTGTGTTAGTTATATATTTGTTTATTTATGTATGGTGTTTTTTTCTCTTGTTGTTTTTGTATTATCCAGGGTTGTGGGTGGAAGGAAGAACAAGGCCTATGCTTTAGTTCAGTTGGAAAGAAGAGTGCTGTGGTGTGGATTTTTTATTTTTATTTTTTTAGCCATATTACCCAGGTTGGGAGATATTTAAATGGTCCTAGGTTTGTTTCCTTTGCACAGAATTGGGAGCCAAATATTTTTCCAATGTGACCCAAAGGAGGCAGCCCTCTTGAAGTAGGCAGGGAAAAGGGGAGTATGCCTGGGAGATGGGATGGAGGCTGAGCATCTACAAAATCAGTCCTGACAAGCAGAGTAGGAAGCAGAATAGACAGGGTCAATCCTTGAGACCAAGGCGCATAGGTTCCTAGAGTTTCATGGTTAATCC
>VZQC01013003.1:3226356-3481088 GCA_009823505.1 Rhizomys pruinosus | reverse complement strand
TTTTTTTTTTTTTTTTTTTTTTAATTTTGGACAAATTTGGTTAAAATCAGTCCACATCTTTGGCAATTATAATGGGTGTATTCATGCTAAATGATGAACTGTGAAGTTGGTCTGATGGGTCTCTCTAGGCAGCTGGCTACTTTTCATTGCAGCAAGAGAAGAGGAGTGACATGAGTCGTGAAACTCTCACGCCTGGGACCAGGCTCATGAAGGTGCGAAGCCTCTCTTTGCCCAAGAAATAACTACACAATCTCTCAGTGCCCAAGTTTTTTATTTGTAAAATGGCAAGATAATAGGTATCTACTTCATGAGATAGTTTTGTGGATTAATTTAAGACAGTGTCCAGCACACTGCAGGTACTCTGTAAGTGCTTATTAAAGAGTTCCTGGGGAGATGGGGGGTAGCTCAGTGGTGGGGAATTCTTCTTCATGAAAGGGTGTGGGTTCACTTCCTAGCCCCTCAAAGGAAAAAAGCAAAAGACTTTCTGGCTTTCCTGTTAGAAGCAGAAATGAAGATAAGTCTGCAAGTGTTGTGCTCATGGCAAAACCTGAATGAGGAATTAAGACATCATGGAAACCTACTACATTTCTCCTTCGCTTTCATGATCTGTATGTAACAGTTTAAAAATATATAGATAATTTGAGAAAGGTTTTGAAATGCAGACTAAAGAATAATATATTTTTAAAATTATTTTTCAGTATTGAATGTGAAACCCAGGTCCTCACAGACGTTAGGCAAGTGATCTATTGCTGAGCAACATTACCAGCTCCAAGGTGTAAACTTTGGATAAAATTTTTCTGATGTGTATGATACATTTAACATGGGTGATACTGTTGTTCCCCAGTCACTCAACTTTCAGGATGGCATGTTTGGAAACCCATTATCTAGAATGAATGCCATATATCATTTGCCTGTTTGTTTTTGTTGTGCACCTCTAAAAGTGTAAAGTGGTGTAATGAAAGATATCTCCATCTAATTAGAAAAATGGGAAGGTACCGGAGAGTATGAAATGGGAATTAATTTCTTGATCTGAATCAGGGCTATTTTTCAGACAATAATGAATTATATTTTGTGTCAGTTAAGTTGAATTAATGTTTGTGTCAGACACAGTTTTGAATGGGAGAGCATGCTAAAGATAAGGATCTGGTCCCACAAGGGTGGACAGCCTTCCTGTTACATGATCACAGAGCAAGCACAAGGTAGTCATATGAAGGAAAGAACACATCTGCAGGAGGCAGAGGAGGTCTGAACTGCTGAAGGAAATTGTGGCAGATGAGCAAAGTAGAGATAGGAGGAGAGGACAGAATTCCAAGGAGAGGACAGTCAGTTAACCTTTTCATATAGTAAGATTAAAAAAAAAGTTTGCCTGACATTTGAAAACCTCTGAAGTAATTTATTGGAATAAAATTACCTTACATATAAAATTAAACATGCTGCCCCCTTCAGAGAACATTGAAGAAAGGAAATATGCCATATGTAACAAAATGCCAAGACTGAATACTCTTTTTTTTTAAATATTTTTTATTAATTTTATTTATTTCTGTATGTGTATGAATGTACTGTCTGCATGCAAGTCTGTGCACCTGTGTCGTGCAATGCCGCGGAGGTCAGAAGAGGGTGTCAGATTCCCCTGGAACTGGAGTTCTCCTGGAATTGGAGATTCAGACGGTTCTCGGCTGCCATGTGGGTGCTGGGGATCGAACCTGGGTCCTCTACAAGAGAGGTCGGCGCTCTTAACCACTAGGACATCTCTCCAGCCCAAGACTGAATACTCTTTTACAGCTTCAGGAACACTTGAAAACTGACGAACTCAGGGCACAGCAGGAGACTGAGTCAGGAAAGTGGTTGAGATATGAAGATTGTTCAACATGTTGTTTTAGATGTGGAAGCCTACAGATAGCAGAGGTTTTTACATAAACTCTGAAGGGCTGATCACTTGAGATGAACAGCCCTGAGCAACCCTTCTTTGTAGGACCCTGATTAAAAAGGAGCTGATTTCTTCCTCCCTTATTTTTTTTAATATTTTTTAAAATTTTATTTAATTCTGTATGTGTATGAGTGTACTGTCTGCATGTAGGTCTGTGTACCTATGCAATGACGCAGAGGTCAGAAGAGGGTGTTGGATTCCCCTGGAACTGGAGTTCCGGAATTGGAGTTTCAGATGGCTCTCGGCCGCCATGTGGGTGCTAGGGATTGAACCCAGGTCCTCTGCAAGATCGGTCGGCACTCTTAACCGCTAGGCCATCTCTCCAGCCCCTTTCCTCCCTTATTTTATAAACTGTTTTGACCTGAAAGTTCAGGAAGTATACCCTGCTGGAAGTAATATATAAAAGCATATGTCTCCACGTCCTTATCATTTATTTTGTCTTCTTGAGACAGGGTTTCCCTGTACCTCAGTTGGCCTGGAACTTGCTATGGAGATATGCCTGCCTCTGCATCCCAATTAAAGCTGTGTTCCACCACACCTGGCATCTACTTAATTTAACCTTTAGAAACTGAAAATCAAGCAGCCAAAGTGCTAATGACTTCAAGAACTCTAATTGGTTCTCAACAATATGTGAATTTATATGCCATTTTGTTATTTTCAAGTGAAGCTGGAACAAAATGGTGGAAGGGTATTAAAAAGTTTCATACACAGATCTATGAAATATGTAACTGTAATATTTTTTGCCAAGTTTAAAATTGTTTTCTTTTAAATAAAATAATTTCATCTTTTTTTTTTTTGCTTTTTTTTTTGGTCTTTTTGAGACAGGGTCTCCCTGTAGTCCCAATTGTCCTGGAACTCACTCAGTAGACCAGGCTGGCCTTGAACTCACAAAGATCTGCCTGCCTCTGCCTCCCAAGTGCTAGGATTAAAGGCGTGTGCCACCACGCCTGGCAATAATTTCATCTTTTTATTGTAGACAAAAGGAGAAGTGTAATCTGTAGCAACAAATGGGAGAAAGTTGTTCACTGAACTGTTTGAACATCTGCGGTGAGGACAGTGGCATCAGTGCCTGGCACTGGGCATCTTTGTGACTGAGCCAGTAGTGTGGCTGTGTGCAAGCCACTCACGGTCTCACTTATGGGAATGGTACTGATAGATTGCTTTGCACTCCAAATAAGGCTTTCTTTCCTGTAGTAATTCTGTTCCCTGTGGGAATATTCTTGTGAAATTTGAATGGCCTAATGATAAAACTTCAAGTCCAAGAACATTAGCATGCTAGGCTCTTCATTAGTGTACTGGAAGCATTTCAGCCTTCAGATGCTTGCATATCTATACTGGCTGCATGACTGCAGAAATTAAAAACAGAAAGCAGGTCCATTTCAGTTCTAGCTATATCTCTTTTTATGTATTTATCTGGATCTTATTTTTTTTTTATTTTATTTATTTTTGTATGTGTATGAATGTTCTGTCTGCATGTAGGTTTGTGCACCCATGTCGTGCAATGCCGCAGAGGTCAGAAGAGGGTGTTGGATTCCCCTGGAACTGGAGTTCTCCTGGAATTGGAGTTACAGATGGTTCTTAGCTGCCATGTGGGTGCTGGGGATCGAACTGGGGTCCTCTGTAAAAGCAGTTGGTACTCTTAACCACTAGGCTATCTCTCCAGCCCCTGCTTATTTGGATTTTAAATGTATGTTTATATTCCACTTTTTTTTTTTTTTTTGGTCTTTTTGAGACAGGGTCTCGCTGTAGCTCCAGCTGTCCTGAAACTCACTCTGTAGACCAGGCTGGTCTTGAACTCACAGAGATCCACCTGCCTCTGACTCCCAAGTGCTAGGATTAAAAGTGTGCGCCCACCCCCAGCCCCACATATTTTTAATACAGATGTAATATGTAATAGATCCTGCACCTGTCCACATCTGTTCTTTAAGATTCATATGTGTACATATATGAATATTTATTCCATTATTTTTGATGAATTCAGGAAGTGTGTGCATGTGTACACAGTTTTACTTCCGCTTTTCTCTTCAATCCCATCCAGTGCTATTGTTAACTCTTCCCTGTCTGGAATATGTGGCTTCTGGGCGCTATGGTTCACATCACTGGATAAAGCAGACAGATGGAACAAACTCAAAGCATGCTTGATGCTTCTTGGCTTTTTGTCTTTTGCTTTTCTCTGCGTTACTTCTCTTTGAGTCCTCTGATGTTTCTACTTTGGCCTCTTCTTTGGTGCGCTAGAGCTCAACTTTGTATATTTCTGTCTTCTTATCATTATGCACACTAATTAGGAAATAATTTGGTAGCAGGCTTCCTGGGCAACAGCCAGTGACCATCTGACCACGTTTGGATCACCCTGTTCATTCCAGTCTAGAGTTGCATGAGATGGGGACTTAGCTGAGGAGCACTGTGATGGCTCAACTATGAAAGCTCTCCCACTGATCGTGCTCATGTTCTGAGAGCCTGGTCCCCAGCTGGGGGCACTACTTTGAAGGCTCTGGAGCCTCTAGGAGGTGGAGACTGGCTAGGGGAGGTAAGTCATCAGGGCAGGCTTTTGAAGGCTACCCTGGCCCCTGGATCTCGTGTTCTTTGTTCCCTCATCAGTGCCTTTGGACAGGGGAGCACAGGCTTCCATTGCCAGACTGAGTTTCTATGTCTTCTCTATGATGTACTGAAACACTGCAACTGTGAGCCCAGGTAGCCTTTCTTCCTGTAAGCTTTTTGTACAATATTCTGTCCTATGATCAGAAAAGTGGTAATGAAGCCCTCTCTAGACCCTACTCTCCTCTTTAATATATAAGAAATCCAAGGTGGGCGTGGTGGCGCATGTCTTTAATCCTAGCACTTGGGAGGCAGAGGCAGGCGGATCTTTGTGAGTTCAAGGCCAGCCTGGTCTAAGTGAGTTCCAGGACAGCTGAGGCTACAGGGAGACCCTGTCTCNTCATGTGGTTGGACACTAACATTTGAGTTTATGTTCCTCTAATCCCAAAGTCAATGCTTTAGTGACTCAGTTTATTTTACTTGAGAGAACCTACATTTTCCCTCTCTAATAACCCAGTGGATGGAGGATGTGAAGCTGCATCTTGTAAGGAGGTATATAACCAAATATTGACTGGGAGACTCCTATCCCGCCACACTTTTCTTTCATGAGATACCATTTGGGAAAAGAAAAAAAAACATTCTCACTTTTATTACATTGAGAACAACTTAAAGGCTTAGGAAATAGAACATGTTCCCAACAAAGAATTCATGAGCAACAGAGTTCAGAAAGTTTAGGTTACAAGTCAATAACAATAACGAGATGCTATCTTTCTTCTGAGATGACCTAGATTGAAATCAAATGTTTCCCACTGCTGCGGAAGAGGACTGGACAGTACCAGGCAGCAGTATAGGGCTTGCTGACGTCCTTCTCAGAGAACCTTAGAAAACTTGAAAGCTTTGTGCTATAAAGTCAAGCTCAATTTCAATAATTAATCACTTAGGGTATAAAAATCGAGGTTCTTATTCGTATCTAGAAAACTTGACTTGAGTAACTAACAGTAGCATTCTTATTTTCATTTACTTGTTTGCTTTAGAAATTAAAATGTACTCTTCTGCTATTTCTTGAGAAGCAACATGAGAGCATGTATACACTCAGTTCAATGTGAACTAATGCGGTTATAATAACATGTGAACACATTTAAGTGTAGGAATTTTTATTGCTGGAATAAATCTGTTAAGTTTTTAGACAACAGGGGTTTTGTTTCAGAAACTACTTAAGTTTGGCTTCTTTCCCCAATGTGCCTAGGCTATCGCTTCTGAATAAAAATAATAACTAAGTCATGTGAAATCCTGTCTGAGTGATAGCATTTCTGGAAAAATGATTAACAGATTGTTTTATATATCCTAGACCTTTTTAAATTTTTGTATATTAATATCCCAGAAGGACTTAGATTTAAAAAATATCTGGATCCATTTGTTCAGCAATTTATTATGAAAAATTGTTCAAGGGCATATTTTTAATCTCCAACTTGACCTTGAGCCCTGTGTGGGTTTAGCCTTAAGTTGGATGCATACTTGTGTTCCCTGGGGGACACTGGCAAGTCATCCGATTATGGGATGGAGAGTGTATTCAGAGGATTTCATACCACATGGAGCTTCCTCAGGCCATAGAAGCAGTCTAGCCTGTGCTTGGGCCTGCTCTGCACAAATGTCCTCCAACATTTACACCACTCCCTGTTCATGAGACATACTCTGATGTTTTAAAAATCTTTTCCGTAAATAGCTTATAGCTGAAAAGGCTATTCTCCTAGAGTTCCACTGTACAAGAATCAAATCATTTCAGGGCTGGAGAGATGGCCTAGCGGTTAAGAGCGCCAACCGCTCTTGCAGAGGACCCGGGTTCGATCCCCAGCACCCACATGGCAGCTGACAGCCGTCTGAAACTCCAATTCCAGGAGAACTCCAGCTCCAGGGGAATCCTAGACTCTCTTCTGACCTCCGCGGCATTGCACGACACGGGTGCACAGACCTGCATTCAGACAGTACATTGATACACATACAGAAATAAAAAAAAAAAAAAGAATCAAATCATTTATTGTGATAAGAGATAGAAGATGTAGAGGACTGAAGGCTGAGGCATGGGTGCCAACCTTCAATCTCAGTGCTCAGGAGGCAGAAGCAGAAGATCTCTGGGAGTTTGAGGCCAGCCTGAACTAAGTCTGAGTTCTAGGCCAGCTGGGGCTTCAGGGAGAACTATCTCAAAAAACAAAACAAAACAAAAACCCCAAACCAAACCAGAGGATACTAGACCAGACCAAACTAATGTGTGCTTGAGAAGGACTGAGCACAATGCAGGCCAAGGTCTTCACTGGCCCCACCATACTGAGGTCGATTAGGTCACCCACCTTAGCTTGCTGATGCTTCAAGTTTCTTTCTTCTAAAACAAACAGAATTTCAGCGCTGAAATGAGGTCTTGGATTGGGCCAAGTTTCACAAAATAACTGTCCCTAGCAAGGAACAAGGTGCACAGATAATGTGCCAACGGGTAATTAGGAATAAGATGGGGAGGGGCTCAGCAGGTAAGAACACTGACTGTTCTTGCAGAGGACCTGGGTTCTGTTCCCAGCACCCACAGGATGGCTAACAACCATCTGTAACTCCAGTCCCAGGGGATCCAACACCTACTTCTGTTCTCTGTGGTTGTTGCATGCATGGGTGCATTTACATACAAGCAGGCAAAACACCCATGCACATAAAATAAAAATAAATAAAACATAAAATAAAAAGGAATATGATGAGGTTGGTAATCATTTGGAAAAACTATACAAAGTCAAAGACAGATAGTGGCTTTAGCTAGTGGCTGTTATTGGGCATCAGTCTACAGTTGATGGGATTTCTTTTTTGAGACTTCTTCTAGCTCCAGCTGATCTAGAACTCATGTCATCCAGGCTGGCCAGAGATTGGCCTGCCTCTACCTCCCAAGTGCTGGGATCAAAGATGTGTGCCACTATGTCTGACTTAAAAAAAAATGTATGAGTGTTTTGTCTGCATGTAAGCACACTGTGTGCACTCAGTACCTGAAGAGGACAGAAGGGGGCATCTGATTCCCGGGAACTGGAGTTACTGTTGGCTGTGAGCTGTCGTGTGGGCTGGGAACTGAATCACGGTCCTCTGCAAGAGCAGCTGGAGGTCTTAGCACCTGAGCCGTCTCTCCAGCCCTGACGATTTTATTCTTACGAGGAGATTTGCCATGAAGTGCCCTGGTTTCCATGTTTCCTAAATATATGGAGAAACACAGGAGCAGAGCTGAGTTTGGCCTGTGCCGGGCCATCTCTTAAAAGCAGTATTGCCCAGATACCAACTGCACAATGCTCTTCACATCTAACAGAACTCCCAGAGACCACTCTGTGGCTGTGCAGAAGGCTGCTGAAGGCATTTACTGCTTTTTTTTTTTTTTTCTTAAAATGCGTGACCACTTTGAATTTTGAGTCATAATTCTTTTAGACCTTGTGTGATAGCAGGGCCCTGGAGAGTGAAACATCTGTGAATTAGCTGGACTTAAAAAATAAAATTCTCCAAGAGTAAATTAAAGCCAAAAATAATAAACAACAGCTGAAAGTTAGTTAAATAAAAAGTATATATGTATAACTATGCAAAAAAGGGAAATAAAAAGAAAGCTAAAGACTCTTATAAACAGCTTTTCTCAGGATATTTTAATAATTGGCATATGTTCCTATATGTTCTTATATCATTAATAATATCAATATCATCTTTTAATAAAATACAACTTATAGAATAAATATGTCTAAAAGAAAAAAATATACTAAACCCACTATGCTTGGTGGAACACGCCTTTAATCCCAGCACTCGGGAGGCAGAGGCAGGCAGCTCTCTGTGAGTTTGAAGCCAGCCTGGTCTACATAGTGAGCTCTAGGCCAGCTGGGACTAAAGGGAGACCCTGTCTCAAAAGCTACAAAAAAGGTAAACCCAAAGATACTTCCTGCTCAGCCGTTAAAAATGTAGGAAGGTTATTGGTACTAGCATCCATATATGAGGGACACCATTTGTCATTTGTTTTTCTGGGACTGTGTTACTTCACTTAACATAATGTCTTCCAGCTCCATCCATTTACCTGCAAAGTTCATGATGTTGTCCCTCTTTACCGCTGCATAGAACTCCATTGTATACATGTACCACATTTTCTCTATCCACTCGTCAGTTGAGGGGCACCTGGGCTGGTTCCAGCTTTTTGCTATTGTGAACAGAGCTGCAATAAACATAGCTGTGCATGTATCTTTGCAGTAAGATGTGTCTTGTGGGTATATACCCAGGAGTGGTATGACTGGGTCAAATGGAAGGCTCGTTTTGAGTCTTCTAAGGGTTCTCCACACTGCTTTCCATAGTGGCTGTACCAGTTTACATTCCCACCAGCAATGGATGAGTGTTCCCCTTTCTCCACAACCTCTCCAACACTTGGTATCATTTGTGTTCTTACTCATGGATTATCACTTATAGCTAAAAAATAGAAAAAAAAAAAACCAACAACTGAGAGATATGCAGGACAGTCATGGCAGTATGCATGATCTCGGTTGGGGTGAGGGTGGGGGGGAAGGGAAGGGGAGATATACCTGAACTGAATTGGAAAATGATGTATGAAATGCACAGAGCATCAATAAAAAATGTTAAAAAAAAAGTAGGAAGGGCGTGGTGGCACATGCCTTTAATTCTAGCACTTGGGAGGCAGAGGCAGGTAGATCTTTGTGAGTTCAAGGCCATCCTGGTCTACAGAGTGAGTTCCAGGACAGCTGGGGCTACAGAGAGACCCTGTCTCGAAAAGACAAAAAAAAATAAAAAAAAAATTAAAAATGTAGGAAGGAGGGTTGAACAACTCTGTTTTGTGTACAAGTAACAGAGTAGTCCTGAAGAGTTCTACTCCAGGATGTTGCCTGCCACAGGTTCCAGTTTTCTCAGCTGTGAAGTGACAATGTTCACATCACCTTAGCAGCGCTGATGTGAGGAGGAGGTGGATGAGATGTGCACAAGAAGAGACTGGAAGAGTTCCTGTCTTGTCCACAGCACAAAAGGAGCCTATGTTTCACACATTCCTTACACCAGCTCAGACCTAACTACACTTGCTGTCATGAGGTAGTATCAATACAGTATCTATTTGTTATAGATTCAGTTGTTATGATACATTGAAATCATATGTATCATAATATGGTTGTCCCCAGCTCACAAGCTACCCATGCGTAATCCTACATAGCATAACTAGATACTATTTGGAAAAATATTGTTTCAGTACTAAACATGTACCTTCTTTTCTGTTGTTGCCCCAAGTAAAACATATTGCCTATTTATATAACATTTACATTTTTAGATATTACAAGTAATTTAGCGATGGCTTAAAATATATAAGAGAATACACATGAGTTATAAGCAAACATATCACCTTGGACATGGGAGTTGAGGATTCCAGGTTTTAGTATCTGAAATGGGGCAGAGAGCCGATTATATTCGTAAACGATTAGCAAGTTAGTCCTTTGGGGTTTTGATAACATTGTTCCTATCTATGGCTTTGTGGGTTTAAAGTGAGGATGATTGTCATTACTGTTACTAGGTGCTTGCACATCAAAATAGTGCTGATTATATTTAATATTGTCCATAGTAAGACAGTGTTCTGAACTGAAACATGTTTAATGTGGTAAATGCCTGTAATTAGTAGAGCAAAGGTCAAATAGTGAAACCATTAGGTCAAAACTTCAATGTCAGCAGTGGCACAGTCTCCTAATTTGGCACAATTATCTGGTCCATTGCCTTTTGCTGTGACAAGCTTGTCATGATATATGCAAGGCAAGGCTTAGCGAAGAGCATTTAATTACTGTTTCTTCATTTGCTCTTGTTGCAGGTTATAGTAACAAAAAGTAAAGTAATGACAAAGTCGCTCCTTATCTGAATTACTAATATCTAAAAACATGAAGTACAGATAGTACATATTGTGTTGTTTAATAAAGCACATGAAAACTATCCTCTCCCAGTTGTGGTGGCATGGTTAATTTTAACATTCTGAAATGTACTAATCACATAGAAGTGTTTAATGCAACACATTAAAGTTAGATGCTATAAATTCTATTGACTCCACATTTTCAGTTTTGAATAGGCTGAACTCCCCACTATGAATGAAACGACTAGACAGGAGTTTATGAGCAACGTTTTGCGGTTTTACAAATGTGTATTCAATTTCTTTTGGACTGGTCTTACATTAAGAATTCTATGTAAGCCGGGCGTGGTGGCGCACGCCGTTAATCCTAGCACTCTGGAGGCAGAGGCAGGAGGATCTTTGTGAGTTCAAGGCCAGCCTGGTCTACAGAGTGAGTTCCAGGACAGCTGGGGCTACAGGGAGACCCTGTCTCAAAAAAAGCAAAAAAAAACCCAAAAAACAAAAAACAAAAAGAATTCTATGTAAACTACATTTTATGCATACAAACTTTATCATTATCCTTTGTATATTTTTTCCTCTGAAAATTATTCATTTAAAAGTTTTATTAATTAGTTAATTAATTAATTAATTTTTATGAATGTACTGTCTGCATGCAGGTCTGTGCACCCGTGTAGTGCAAGAGGGTGTTGGATTCCTGTGGAACTGGAGTTCTCCTGGAATTGGAGTTACAGACGGCTCTCAGCCGCCAAGTGGATGCTGGGGATCGAACCCGGGTCCTCTGCAAGAGCAGTCGGTTCTCTTAACCGCTAGGCCATCTCTCCAGCCCTCATTTTTGTTTTAAATAAGCTTTTCTTAACTTTTAAGATTTTATTATCAGTGTGTGTGTGTGTGTGTGTGTGTGTGTGTGTGTGTGTGTGTGTGTTTGCTATAATATACATATGGAAATAAGAAGACTCTGCATGTCAGCTCTCTCTTTTGACTGTGGGTTCAGGAATGAAACTCAGATTGTCAGGCTTGTATTGCTTTTTACCTCTGGACCATCTTGCTAACCCTAAAATAATTTGTTTTGACTTCAAGAACATAAGCGAGTCCTGGGAAGCAGGTGCAACACCTCCAACTCTTCCTTTAGCAAGCTGTTTCTTGTGACTAATTTTCTGAAAATTTTATTTCATTCTATTATTAGACAAATCTATAGAATAAATCTATTTTTTGAAATAGCATTAAGTATGATTAGAAGTTGTACGTAATTTATTTTGTATTTCACATTTTGTGATTTTCCATAAGAGGTTAAGATTATGTTTGTAATTAAATAGTTTGAGAAATTGTTATTGTACTATACTGTTAACTAGCTGAGCGATTGGTCCTGTAAACTGATTTATCTCTAAAATCTGTGCTTGCTCATATTCCTGTGGTTGTGAATGGCAGAATCTGTGACTGCAGGACGGGCCTGTCTGCCTTTACTTGGCCTACCCATCCCTTACTTGCCTTCTGCCCCACCCCCCTCCTGGGCAAGACTGTCTGTCTCTTCTTACTTGCTTCCTGACTTCAGTCTCAGTGATATTCAGCTCTGAAATGGACTGCTACTTCCCTTCCTTAACCCGCATTTAATCAGAGCCTGGCAGAGTGCTCACTGCAACTCCCTTTCTTGGAAGAAATGTTAACATTGTGCAGACAGAATAAATACTTCTGCTTCTTGCTGTCCTGGTCACCAGGCTCCCCATTGCAGTCTTCTAGCACACAGCAAGAGAATAGCATAGACTTGTTGAATAAATGAATATGCCAACATTTAATTCAAAGAATGCTAGAAAAATAAGATACTAGTAAGTTATCGTTAGGCAAATATTATTTACAAGATCTTAAGTTTTAAAATAAAAATATTTTAGGTTGTAAAATGTATACAGAAACACAAAAATGCACTTTTTTTTTTTTGGTCTTTTCGAGACAGGGTCTCCCTGTAGCCCCAGCTGTCCTGGAACTCACTCTGTAGACCAGGCTGGCCTTGAACTCACAAAGATCCGCCTGCCTCAGCCTCCCAAGTGCTAGGATTAAAGGCGTGCGCCACCATGCCCGGCGTTAACTTCTATGCTCATGGCAAAGACTAGTACTCAGGTATAAATGCCAGCTGTGCACTCATGAGCTACAGGACGGAAAGTACTTGAATGGTTAAAATCTTCATAAAGTGGACATGAGAACCTCTCCTAGTGTTGTGAAGCTTAAATAGGATAAAGTCTCTATGGTGACGTTGCTGTTGCTGTGTGGCGTGAGGTAATGAAATCTTGTGCTCATTCCTTTCCTTTCTCTCTCTGCCTCCCTCCCTTCCTTCCCTCCCTCTGTCCACCCCTCCTTTCCTTTTTTCCCTCCTCCCACTCTCTCTTTACAAAATTGTCCTCCTGTAGGAAGGTGAGCACTAGCCACTCGTAGAGAAGGTGCCGAGAAACTCATTTGGAGAAATTGGCAGTTTATTTATGCTGGTGACTCAAAATGAACTTCCTACCAAATAACTGGAGCCCCCCCCCCAGTTTATTTTCTTCACGGTTTTGATCCACCTTGCCCTACCCCCATGTTCAACTGTTATAGTATTGGTCGGTTTAAGTTGCAGCCTTCATGATTGCTAACACAAGTGCTTATGTTCCCTAAGACCATTTGGGAGGAAATTTCTTCTGCACACATGTTTGCAGAAGCAGATATTTAAGGCAGGAGCTGAGATATTTTTTAGCAGGGTTTATTGCAGATGTCTCAGCAAACAAATGTTCCACTAGATAACTGTAGTGATTGTTTCTCAAGATAGCTTTCTCCATTAAAAAATTATTTTATTTTACATATATGAGTATATTGCCTGCATGCATGTAAGTACATCTGTGTGGTGCAGTGCTAAGGGAGGGCAGAAGAGTGTGTCAGATCTCCTGGAGCTGGAGTTATCAACAGTCGTTAGCTGCCATGTGGGTGCTGGGAACATAGCTGAGTTTTTTGTAAGAGCAGCCAGTGCTCTACCTGCTGGGCCATTTCCCCAGGCCCACTTCTCCCCTTAAACTTTGATTTCTTTTCCAACACAAATTTTAGGAAGCCTTCATAGAATTACTCTAAGTTTAGTATTATGCCCTAAAGTCCAGGCACAAATCAATATCAGACTCACAGAAAAATGCTATGGGTATATTTTGTTTCCCTTTCAGTCCAGTAGAGTGTCAGAACTGCAGCATCTGGCATCTGTTAGAGGAACTGAAATGCCAAGTAGCCAGTGTGGCCACATTCCCTTCGTCAGAAGTGCAGTGCTCTCTACAGAAGTCATAACTCTTATGTTCTTGAGGAGGAACAGCTTACACTCCAAGAAGCACACCATAAACTGTCCTTTTGTGACTTTGGGCAGCTGCACAGGAGTGATGTGGCCCTTCCTGAATTCTAATGTGTAATTCTTTCTCTTAAAAGAACTTAAACAAAAGAACCTCAAGAACCCACATGCCTGGATAAGTTCCTCAGTGGTTTAGTGAGTTTTTCAGACTTGGCAAGCTTAAAGCTTGCATCTGTCAGTTGTGAGTAGGGGATCCAAAAGTATTGATTATAACCCCGATATACATTTATTAAAACCTTGTCATCTAAAATACTTCATTCAGTATTTGATATTTTTTCCATATTGTTAAAATTCCCTGGTGAGGATAGGAATTTGGAATATAATCTGGCAGTGAGCTACCCAAACTCAACTCAATGTACCCCCCACCCCCAATCTTGGAAGCTTCTCAATATGCACAAATTTTAGGAAACATTTTAAATGCTCAGGACATTTTTGACGTAGCTTAATGTAGTTCTCAACGCTGGCTACTTGATCCCCTCATAACCGAAAGGTCTTCTCAGCCTTTCAGAGCTATATAAACGCGGATGTGTATAAATTGTGAACAATGGAGCGTTTAGCATAGACACAAAGGAAGATGTTCAGGACCAGAATGTGGAATTTGATACTGAAAGGGAGGATGCACACACACAAATAAGCAGAGGAGGGCAATTAATGAATAAAACATCCTCTCAGAAGTGCAGACAAATCAGTTGCACCATGTTAAAGCTGTTGCTGGGCAGCATATCTTTTCACAATAAACACTTGTGAGTCAAATAACTCAGGGAGACACAGAATTTTCAAATGTAACTGCTGTCAGGGCAAGCCTGCAGGGCAGAGGTGGCAAGCAGCCCTGTGCATGGTGCAAGGAATGCTTCTGCTCTTCTAACAGCTCTTTGCACCACACCATTTGTTTTTGTCTCTTCATGGAATTCCTGGTGGTTGTCTGAATCCCTCTTTATCTTGCAAAGGATGCAGACACAGATCAGGAACACATTCTTCATGGTCTTGGGCTGGGAGAATGAGGGTATCTCCGCCGGCTTAGGTGTGGAATGTGCAATATTTTTAGAGGGCTTTGTAAATGTGAACTGCTGGAGCATCCAGAAGTCTGTGTTGGTGCCAGAGAAAGCAAAATACGAAACAAAACCCCAGCTTCATTAATAAAATCAGTTACGCAATCAAAGAAAATGCTCTAAATCTCGAGGTCAAATCTCTTCCAGTTAGTCAGCAGGAAAGACAGTGAAGCACTTTGGTAATGAATGCACATCGGGAATAGAGATTGTCTTGGAAGGTGAGCTGAGCTGCCTGCCAGGCCACCCATCTCTGTATTAGCAGTGAAGGCTGGAAAAGCAGATTTTCAAACAGTGACTTGTTGTCTGATATTCCTGGCACAAATACAAAAACATACTTCCAACCCAAATTTATGGCACCATAATATATTCCGTCCAAGCTTTCCAGATCCTTCTGATTGCCAAATGTGACCGAAGCATAGTCATAGCGACTGAACAAATTAAATGTTCAGTTACAGAGGAGCTAAAAAAAAAAAAAAGCGAGGGAGGGGAAGAAATAGACCCAGACTGGAAATAAATTAATGCCGCATCAGGCGTTTTAGTGTGAAAGCTCCCAGGCAGGCCTGAGAGGCTGCAGGTCTCTGCCGGGGGGAGCGGCCTCTCCTGCAGGACTTACCCGCAGCTCTCCAGCTCCTCTGTAGCCTTCGCCCCAGCCGCCACCTTCGGAATCATCATAGATTTTGTCACATCATGCTTTGAAACATATTTTGCAATAGGTAGATAAGAAACGTGACAAAATATTTTGTTCCTTTAAGATAAATATGATTTGATTATTTTCCAGGTGTATTAGATATAATTTAATATGCTTATCATAGATCTTTACCCCACTGGCTAAATGTTAAGCTTTTAAAATATACTTGAAGAGATGTTTAAATACAGCCATTATTCATATTTTTAGTGTACTAATTTTAAACATTTGATTTCTTTTTAAATAATACAATGATTTCCTTTTGGGGGAAGTATCAATTAAAGGATAAGACTGAAAAGCAATAATTCTGAAGGGGACAAAGTGTGAGCTTATTTGCTAGCTTGAAAATATTAAAGGTGGATGTGACACTTAGAGTTTACAAATTCCAGTTATTCTGTATAAGTCTGCAAAGTGACAAGGCCCACTCAATAGGAGGAAGTCCCGCCTGGTTCTGTAAACCTTGCCAACTCTCAGGGGCTGGAGAAGTCATAGACTAGAGGAGAACATACTGCTGTAATTTTCCTAAACCCAAATAGTTTCTACCTGTATTTTAAGTACTTATTTTTATACCCACAGATGAGTGTAGCTCTCACCCCTCATCAAAGAAGCTTCTTTTTTTTTTTTTTATAGCAGATGGAGATACAGAAATCCACACCTGACCAAAATGCTGGGAATTAGTAACCATGGGTGACTGGCCGATTTGGCACGTCTGCAATGGACTCCTGCGCTAAGGCCTGTCAGGGGCTGTCATGGAGGAGTGGGCAGAAAGATGGTATGAGCCAGAAACTAGGACACTTGCTGTGAGATAATTTCTTCTAGACATGACAGGGAAGCTCTACTCATGAAGGCTCAACAATATGGCTTCCTAAAGAAGACCTTCTTGATGGCAGTATCAGTGGGCATGCGATTGCAGATGGGGGAAAATTCTTAAGAGCCCACCCCTAGATGAAGGTTTACAGGCAATCAACAGCTGAAGAGAGGAGGAGGATTAGGACAGGCTCCCTGATAGGTTATCCAATCCCAGATGGTTAGCTTTAAACACATGTACATAGGAACAACACTAGTAGGTTGTATATACCCATATGACATATGTGTAATATGTTCATATGTAACAGTAATTAAAGAGGAAGCCATGAATTTGAAAAGGAGGACATGGGAGGATTAGAGGAGGAGAAGGATGGAAATTATATCAATACTCATTTATGAAATTCTCAAATAAATAAAAATTTAAACTAAACCAAAAAATTCTCAAGAGAGACCCTACAATGCTATGTGACCTGTTTAAGCTAATCAGTGTTTTTTTTTTTTTTTTATCAGTGGACTCTAAAACATAGAGCCTGGTTTTTCCCCTTAGCAAAATTTTCTTGTAATTATTTTAGCTATTTCATGTTGAAATGCGACAGAACTTTAAAGAAAACATTTTCAAAACTTGACAGCAAAGAGTAGAGCTACAGTGCCACCTAAAAATACAAATCTGCATTTCATAATTATTTTTTAAAGTTTATTGAGGAAGGAATTCTATCTGAATGTGTATCTCAAATATAAAAATGCAGATTAGCTGGGCAGGTGACAACACCTTTAATCCTAGCACTCAGGGGGGTAGAGGCAAGTAGATCTCTGTGAGTTATAGGCTAGCCAGGGCTACATAAGTAAGATTGTGTTAAGTTCAAATTAACAAATGCTCAACACTGAGGTCCTTATGTACCTGTTGTTCCTGTTCACATTCCTGAGAGTAGTCATGCATTATCATAAAACTTTTCCTTTAGTGTTAGAAAAAGATTTGGAAATGTCGTTAAATTGAACTTCAAATGCTGTTGGTTATTGATGGGTATTTGTTGGTGATGCCTAATAATGTAGTATTAAGCTGATTATTCTACAAATACAGAGGATTTTCCTTGGATCATTTATTCACTCTCATCAAAGTATACTGTTCACTTGGCTTGAGTTCCTTATCTTAAACCATTAATGTGGGGCAAGGCACTAAACATATTTATGAAGGAGATGGAGATAATGACAGTAGCTATAAACCTTAACCCATGGGATAATGGAAGCCGTCAATAGGAACTTACTGTAAATTTTAAAGTGCCATGTAAGCATACGTACGTTGCTTATATGCAAAAACAAGGTAGCAAAAGAAAACACAGAGCTTTGTTCATTTGGTCTCAGAGAGGAAGAAACCAGTGTGGGGAGGAATTCTAAAACCTTAACATTAGTCAAATACTTCTGGCTCTCCTTCATCACTTACCTGCATGTTTAAATATATTGGCCCCCGTTTCTTCGTGTATGTCCATGAAGGCTTTCTATAATGAGCAGCCACCTGTATAAAAAAAATAAAAATAAGATTTAAAATGTGCATTCTGAATAGTTGAAAATTTTCACTCCAAATTATCCTTCAATAGAAATAGTAATTAATTCTGTTAACAGAAATTCATATCATTGTAACAATTTCAGCCTGTCTTTCGTAACTGCATGTCTCTCCTATTGCTTTAAAGCTAATTTAGGCCACATTATATACAAAATTAAATCTTACTTTTATAGCTACACCCTTGGGGTTCAATGAAAAGGCTTTATGAGCTAGAAATTAAAAGTACTGGTTGAAAATACTATTACATTATACTAGCTATTATTAAGGCAATTTACAAAGTTGGTGCTAAAACTATGCACATTTTTCATTGTTAGCCCTCATATATTCAGAGCCCATGGGACTGTTTGGTATATAATTTGGCAAATAAAATCAACTGAAAGGTAAACAGCAAGTCAGTGGCATTTATCACAAAAGAAAATTACAGCATACTAACGTCAACATTTATTTAACCCAGTATTGTTATGAATTACACATTTATATCAGAGCCATGCTTTGCCATTCCATGCAGCCACATTTCTCAGCTTTGAGGGATGTGTTTTTTAACCTGGAAATGGGAGGAAATGAAGAAATACATAGAAATACATATTTATTAGAATCAACACCCTTTTAAGCCACTCATATTACAGGGTAGTACTTCATAAAAGTCTCATAAGCTCCAGATGCATTTGTAAAGCGTTTTATCATTTAGGAGGAATCACTGAATTGAAAATTAGGTTTCAGCAGATAGTATGGTGACACAGATCGTTCCCTTCAAAGAGTCAAGGAGGCTGATAATATTTAACCCACTCTAATATCATGAAACATATGCAAAAGTGTTTTGTCATAGATTTTAAATTTCTGTGTTGGGTTTATTGACAGCTATTTCAAATGATTCCATAAATTGTTGTGGAAAAATATTTAGAAAAGTCAAGGAAGCTTTGAGCCATTCCTGAATCTATTTCATGAAGTTTTGGTGCTTCATAATTCTACGGTACCTATAATAAAATCTCCATTATTGAGACAACAATATTTATCTAGAAAAAAAAATAGATTTTTTTTTTGAAAATAATAGTTTATCTGTTTGAAAAGAAGTTAGATTTTGAATTTTTATGTTACTGGATCCATATGCAAGATTTCTATACAAAATTTCTTCTGCTCACTATGGCTTATACTTTGGGACAGGTCACCCATAACTCTATTGTACATTACTAAAAATAAAGTAAAACAATAAGCAAAATCTTCATTTTGTCTCAATTATCAGAGTTGAAAGAAACAGTGAAATGTTTTAGAGTCTAGGGGAAGTGGTAAGAGTAAAGAGAATGGGGTGTTTTCCAAGTTAAGGGAGTGCGAGTTTTAAGACGCATTTGTTTTTATTTTATGTGTATGAGTGCTTCCCTGAATGTATATGCACACCACATGTGTGCCTGGTGCCCGCAGAAGCCAGAACATGGCATCATCAGATGGTGATGAGTCATCATCTGGGCATAGGGGACCAAACCCAGGTCCTCTGTAAGAGCAGCAAGTTGTTAGCAACTGAGTCATCTCTCCAGCCCTGGAAAGTGCAATCTTTTGTGAGATTATGATACTTGTTTGGTTAACGTGGTAGAAACAACAATTCCTGTAGCTGCCACTATGTGAACTGGGCCGGATACAATATGACAGAAAATCATGGGTTTGTAATGAACAAAATGAAGAGCCTTGTAGGAATATTAAGGTACAAGGAAAGCAAGAAATCTGGAACCCACTGTTGAGGCTGAATCAAGTCCCTTTAAAGGAGGAGTTCGTCAGATCAGAGTAACAGGGAACAGCGCCTGAAAACTAAACATTAAAAAAAGCTAAACTGTGTGTGACTTTCTGGATGTGATTAAGGGTGCCATAAGTGGTCAAAATTTCCCACAACTCTACAAGATTTATGGCCAATGTGCAATAAACAGTGTGAAAATCAGCCACATGTTGTTCGTTGATACTTTAGTAAAATATATTTGTGATTGAACCCGAGGTTTTGGACACGTCAGAAAAGTGTAGTATAACTGAGGTTCACCAAAACCAACATTTTAGTAGATTTTTGTCTAATAGGTAACTCTTAGTGAGGACAAATTAAGGCATATGAATGATACATGTTTTGCTTAAAGTATAACAGCCATGGACTTGAAATTATTTGCTTGGAAAAGCTGAACAGTTTTCTTTACTGGATTTCCATATTTATAAATACAGCAAACAATGAATTTACCTAATTTGATTTCATGAAAAGTAATTCAATTTTATGATGTCTACAATAATTGAATTTATCAGGGCTCATAAATTATGGCACTAGAATAAAGCATATTAATGTGTGACATTTTAATTTAAATTCCTCTGTAAAAGAGGATTTTTACAAAAATTAAATCTCAGCAAGATTTTTGCATAACTTTATGCTTAGCACTATTGTTTTTGCACAAGAATTAAAGGTTGGGTGTAAACTTTGGCTAATTCTATATAAATGCTAGCAATATATTATTTATTTTAAACACTCTGGTCATTCAAACAATATTTGAAGCTGTTAACCAAGGATTTTGTTTGATCTAAGAAGTAGGACTGAAGACCAAATCCCTGTATTTATGGTGAAAAAGAAGATAGCCATAAAATTAACATTTAATTCCCTAAACAATTATTATATCCCTAAACAATTAGTTCACATACTTTTCTGGTGTCTGTAAATGAATGATTTTAAAATATGACTAATAAGTAAGTGGGGGGAGGAAGACTACATTACTTAGGAATTTTATTAGGCTGTCAATTTAAATACTCATTCCTCAGGCAAACGGCAACTTCACATTTAAATAAATGTATATTAAACACTTCAAATTGATAGCATCAAGTCTTCCCTGGGGTATGGTTCATTTAGACTTTTCTAGAATACTACTGCAGAGCATGACATTACACTGCATTAATCTAGTATATTAATATCTTTAATTATAAATTCACCCTTGAGAGGCAAAGGTATGTCTGATGTGTTTAGAGAAGAAGATCAAAACTAATGCACGAAGTGATAAAACTATTATTTTACTATCAGGAAACATATGCTTCAATGTAAATTGTATCAATTGTTTCAAAGCTGATTATTAAAACGATAAAACCCCCAAATTTTCTCCAGTAACCTTATGTTAATGGTATTTAACATAAGAATCATTAGCTGATTGAATGTAATCATACATTCACACCAGAATTCACAATCAAAATGCAAGAATATTTGTTGTATATAATTGGTGTCAGGGTAGGAACTAGTTATGGTGTTACAGCACATCATTTTTGTACATATCAGGAAATCAAATTATAAAAGGAAGTTGAGATAGATTCAGTCTGATATAGGGGTATTTCTTTTTTGAAAGCTTAGTTTTTAAAACTTCAAATTACATAGAACTTGTCTGACACTAATTTCAAATTAATACTAGCAGAGCAACAACCAGCTATTCTTAGGGTGCATATTTAGAACTTTCATAACAGGAAGATCTTTACTAGAAGAAAAAGTACACTCACATACTGCCAGGAGGCAAATTATTTTGAATTTCTAGATTTGAAGACCGATGGAATGGTATGGTTTGCTTAAAATGTTAATGCATTATTTTCCACATGACCTTTTTCAAAATCTAGGTAGAGAGGATACCTAAAAATAATTTCTACATTGTTTATCTACTCTCATATCTAGGTTATTTGTAATAAGTAGCATATAAATATTGTGTTAAATGAAAGTATCAGGAGTGAAGACATTTCAGATAAAAATGCTCAGACACAATTGCAGATAAGCATTTTTAGTTAAAGTTAACAACCTTATTTGATAGACTTTTATGTTTGTGAATATATCCTACCTGTCCAAATGTTTACTTCCAATCTGACAGTCAATCCTAAATTAATTGAATATATGTACCCAAGTTGATTAAAAAAAACATACCAATGAATTCAGATTAGTTTGTAAAATGTTAATGCAAATCAAATTTGGATTCCCCTGACTTTGAACATCCACTTGTCTAGACTCACCCACCTGCTGTCATGTGTTAATTTTTTTAAAGCTTCATCTATTTGCAAAAAGGAAAGAAATTGGTATTGTCTTGTGTTGTTTCATCCTTAAAGTGAAACCATTTGCAAGAAAATTATAGGTCCCCAGTGCTGAGCTTCTTTGCATATTAATTTTGTTAGCCTAGCCTCCTGTGGTCTTTAGTTCTGGAAGCCCTATTAGATAATACACAGAATAAATTTTTCCCTTGTATCTTTGAGTTGGGAGAAAATAGATCCATTTTCTCTTAAAACTGAAATTTGCAGTAACAGTCACGCATATATTCTCCTATTTTACAAATAGAGATTTATTTAATTAAGTATATTAAGTACTATAGAAGTCAATATTAGTTATATTCCTGAAACCCCAGTTCTTGAGAATATATATTAATACTAAATAAAGACAAGTATTATGCAATGTTCTAAACTAGTTAATGCACTGCCATGAAATGTGAACTTTGGATACAAGTGTGAAAGCATAAACATATATTTTCACTGTAAATAACTTACAGTTCAAACAGGTTAGGAAATCAAAACTTGCTGTATATTGGAATATGATGCTATAAAAATTAAGAATATGTTTTACTTGAAATCTCCCATTGCTAGGGACACAGACAACAGCAATAAGACTACCTGTGTTTACTTCTTATAGTTCCTTATGTGACACCTTTATCTTTCTTAAGCAGTGCTCATGTTTACTTATATTATTTATGTGAAAGTCTCCAAGCTTGGAAGTTCTGAAAACAGATTTAGCAACTGAATAAAACAACAAAGATAGAATATACATGAAGGTGAATAGGGAATCACATTGCCACAGGTTGTTTTGTTGTCATTGTTGAAAATTCAAATAGTAAGGATTAAAGCCCAGTGTGCGTCTTTAAACCCAGCACTCCAGAGGCAGAGTCAGGCAGATCTCTGAGTTCAAGGCCAGCCTGGTCTACATAGTGGGTTCCTGGACAGCTGGAGCTACATAGTGAGTTTCAGGACAGCTGAAACCCTGTCTCAAAAAAGACCAAAAGAAAAGTTCAACTAGTAAGGATTAAGAATTTTTCATCAATTTCGGAAGTTTTCTCTTTGAAATATTGATAGTATTTATAGCGAAAGTACCACTGTCTGCAAGAAGATGAACCCTGTGTGCTATTAAGAAAAAGTCCAGATTGGGCTAGAGAGGTGGCTTAGCAGTCAAGAGCACCGACTACTCTTCTGGGGGACCTAGGTGTGGTTCCCAGACCCTACAGGCTTGTACTGCCAGTTTCAGGTGATCTGACACCCTCTTCTGATCTCTGCGGGCATCATGTGCGTGTGGTGCACTGATGTATGTGTGGTCATGCAGTGCTCATACACATACAAAATTAAAAAATTAAAAAAAGAAAAAGTTCAAGGACTACTTTAAAATTATTACCCTTATCGCTATTTATTATTATTATTATTATTATTATTATTATTATTATTATTATTAGTGTGTGTATTTGTGATGGAGGACAAGTTGGTGGATCCGGCTGTCTCCTTCCATCTTCCTGTGGGGTCTGCGTCTTCTGGGGATAGTACTCAGGCTTGTGCAGCAAATACCTTTACTTGTTGAGCCATCTCCCAGGACCCAGGAGCTCATTTTGGAGGATTTCTCCAAATCTCAGGATAACTTTGCTTGTCAGGATTATTCTACTATCAAAGCAAGACAGAAACAAGAAAACCATTCTCTAACTAAATTATATTCTTTTTGCATCAATGAAGATTTACACTAATGAAGATAGTATGATAGATTTTTTTGCAGTTATAATTTATAACTTGGGAAGTTATAGATTTAAGTGAGAATATAATAAGAAAAAACAGAAAATTTTAACTTAAAACATGTTTCTAACACTATTTAAAACTGTACATTCATACACATACAGAAATAAAAAAAAAAAACTGTAAGTCGGGTGTGGTGGCGCATGCCTTTAGTCCCAGCACTCGGGAGGCAGAGGCTGGTGGATCTCCATGAGTTCAAGGCCAGCCTGGTCTACAGAGTGAGTTCCAGGACAGCTGGGACTACAGGGAGACCCTGTTTTGAAAAGGCAAAAAAAAAAAGAAAAAAAAAAAGAAAAGAAAAAAACCCCAAAAACAAAAAACAAACAAAAAAAAAACCTGTGAGTATATTGTTTAAACACTCTGTGAGCTTCTTAAGAATTGATACTCTGTATAGTCTAAGTAGGTCAAAGTGGAGAGAAGACAAGGAGCGGCTGCTGCTATTTCAGTCCATATGGATCTCAAGCCATTGGTCTGTGTGAAGACAGGTATACTGATGCAAAAATTAAAATGGACTTTATATGAAATTACATTTCAAAATATCCAATGAATACTTTATTGCAAATGGAGTAACTCTTATTCCATGTCTAAAATATTTCCTAGCTACAGTAAGCAGTGCAATGGATTGTATGCAATTTAGGGATAAGCTAAGATATAATATACAGAAGTATGATTAAGAGAAATTGAGTACTACATTCAGTTTTAGTGCACATATGAGCCAAATAGTGAGGAATGAAAATTACAACCTTTTGGTTTCTAAACTTTTAATGGTTTGCTTTCCTGCTATCGAAATAGTGTTCTATTAAAAAGTTCATAGATATCACAATTATAACAGCAGTTTAATAACATGTTCTTCTATGCTCCCTAATTTTATTGCTTTGTTTATAGAACTGTTGAAGAAAACATTATCTAGAAAAAATATTTTAACATTTCTATAACTGATAAAAACATAGAAGGATGACATTTTGTTAGTTTATTTGAAACACTTTAAAGAATGATGCACAGGTTTCTTTAGCTACTTTGTTGCTGTCTTACAACAGAAATGATAGAAAAATAGGCTAACCTGGGTTCTTTCCCCTGAACCTTTCTCCCAAGGCCTGCAGTGGGCACAGACCCTACCTAGTTGTGCTTTAATTTTTTTTTTTTTTGTATGTGTACGAATGTACTGTCTGCATGCAGGTTTGTGCACCCGTGTCATGCAATACCGCGGAGGTCAGAAGAGGGTCTCGGATTCCCCTGGAACTGGAGTTCTCCTGGAATTGGAGTTACAGATGGTTCTCAGCCGCCATGTGGGTGCTGGGGATCGAACCCGGGTCCTCTGCAAGAGCAGTCGGCGCTCTTAACCGCTAGGCCATCTCTCCAGCCCCTAGTTGTGCTTTAAAGTAGCAAATAATTTCACAATTTGGGGTGGATTTATAATAAATGTTCTCTTATTGATCCCAACACTAGGATAAAGGCATGAAATTTGTGATGTGGTTATAGTTTTTAATAGAAAATATAGTATTTTGATACATATAAAGGCAGACCTTGGTATTTGAAACCTTAAAACAGATTAAAAAAAATAATTTTTATGGTGGGCCTGGAACTTGCTATGTAGACCAGGCTGGCCTCCAATTCATAGGAATCCTAGTGCCTCTACCTCCAGAGCGTTTTAGGTTATAGAACTTAAAATCGAAACCAAAGCCTCATTTCCATTTCCTATCAAGTGTTCTTTCTACTTTATCATGATCTACACTACTACGTTAGCTGCCCTTTCTGTCACTGCCATGACCAAGGCAATTTAAGACTGAAGAGTTTATTTAGCTAACAGCTTAAACTGGCTCAAGAGTCGATTATGGAAGGGAGGGAAGCAAGGCAATAGAGCTGGCTGAAGAAAAAGGCAGAGCGCATCTTCCAGCAGGCACAGGAACCTGAGAGAAACTGGAAGTGAAACGTGGCTCTGACTCTCAAAGCTGCCCTCAGGGAAGTGCTTCCTCCAGCATGCCCACCGTGACCTTCCCCAAACAGCACCAGGAACTGAGGATTTAGTGTCAAAGTCTCGGAGCCTACGGGGCACACATTCCAACCACCATACTATGGTAGGCACTAAAACAGATTTTTAAAAGTTATTTATTTATTTATTTATTTATTTATTTATTATTTTTTATGTGTATGAGTGTACTGTCTGCATGTAGGTAGGTGCACCCGTGTGGTGCAATGCCGCAGAGGTCAGAAGAGGGCATCAGATTCCCCAGGAACTGGAGTTAAAGATGGTTCTTGCTGGGCGTGGTGGCGCACGTCGTTAATCCTAGCACTTGGGAGCAGAGGCAGGTGGATCTTTGTGAGTTCAAGGCCAGCCTGGTCTACAGAGTGAGTTCCAGGACAGCTGAGGCTACAGGGAGACCCTGTCTCAAAAAGACAAGGAAAAAAAAAAAAAAGATGGTTCTTAGCCGCCATGTGGGTGCTAGGGACTGAACCTCTGTCCTCTGCAAGAGCAGTCGGCCATCTCTCCAGTCCCTAAAATAATTTTTTTTTAATTAATTTAGATGGTGACAGCATATGTACATGTGAAGAAAAGCAAGTTTCTCTCCTACACATACAGCTGCCAGCAAGGTCAAAAATTTGAGCCAGGAGTAGTGGTGCAAGCCTTTAGTCCCAGCACTAAGGAGGGAGGCAAAGACAGGTGTATCTCTGTGAGTGCAAGGTCAGCCTGGTCTACAGAGAGAGTTCCAGGCCAGCTGGGGTACAGGGAGACCCTGTGTCAAAAAGACAAAAAAAAAATTGAACAAATCTCACGTGTTTTTCATTGCCATAATACTTATAAGTTTGACTCTAAAAAACTAGGTTGTACTTCATATATGTTTGCTCTGACTCCTCTCAAAAAAGAAACAAAAACAAAACACAGAACAAAACAGAAAGGAAAAGTGAGGGAGGGAAGTAGAGAGGCAGAAAGAGGAGGGAAGAGAAGGGAAGAGAAGGGAAGAGAAGGGAAGAATCTGGGGAGTTTCCTTGCTTTTTCCATTATCTGGGGACCCAGCAAGCAGTTTCCACCAGTGTGGCAAGGAGGGGGTCTTTAACAGACGCTAAATCTTGATCTCATACTTCGGAACATTGAGAACTGTAACCAATAATAAGAAAACTGTGTTAGGCATGTTGGCACAGGCTTTTAGTTGTAGGACTCAGGAGGCGCAGGGGCAGGCACATCTCTGTGAGTTCAAGGCCAGCCTAGCCTGTAGTAGCCAGTATGCTGAGAATTATATAGGGAGTTTCAGGCCAGCTGGTGCAAAAAGGGAGACCCTGCCTAAAAACAACGACAACAACAACTAATAAATAAATAAATAGTTACTGATAATTCCAACATGGCTGCAAATTCATCTTAGTATGGATACCTTATTTACATTTGAATTGTTTGAACAAAATAATCAACACTAGATTATTTACTCCCACAATCATGCTTGATTTATCATGCCACCCCATGACAACCCATGTTTGATCCCTGGAACCCATGTGGTGGAAGGAGAACACTGCCTCACAGACCAACGAGCCTGGTTTGTGCAGCCACAAACAACAGACAGACCTTGTCTCAGACATTGGGAAAGTGATGACAGATGATACCTGAGGTTGTCCTCTAACAACAACACGTCCACAGTAACAGCCCCCCCACCCGCCGCCACACACATACACAGACATACAGACACACACGTACACATGCTCACACAAACTCTTTTCTTTTAAGTGTAGAATTCTCAGTGTAAAACAGTCTTCTTTTATAATGTTTTGATTTTACATTGTGTGTGTGTGTGTGTGTGTGTGTGTGTGTGTATGCACATGCCTGTGCAGGTTGGAGGACAACTTGAGGGATGCAGCTTTCTTTTTTCACCATATATGTTCAGGGTAAGGAACTCGGGCTGTCTGGCTTGTGTGCTTCAACTAGAATGGCACGAAATCACACTGTGGTTTGATTTGTATTTCCTGTGGAGAATGTTTACCAGGATTCCATATATGCAGCTCCCTTCTGCATAATTCTTTCAAGACGTGTCTAAGAACTTCTCTTTCTAACCAGCTGAGAATGTAGCTCAGCAGTAGAGTGATAGCATGCTTTAGGACCCGGGTTCAGTCCCCTACATGAAAATACATAAAAACAACCAACAATATTTTTGTTTCTCATTATAATGATCTCAGTAATTAATTTCCATATGCCTTAGAGCAAAGCCAACAGAACATGCGTATTTTATGAACAAGATGATCCCAATGCACGTACTCAAGATAGGTAGAAAATGCAGTAGATGACAAGCAGCAGAGAAACAAAACATGCCAGACAATAGAAACGCTGCACAGGAGTGCCCACGCCAGGTCCTGTCCTCGCACGAACAATGCTTCCACTAATAACGCATCCAGCTGCTCCGAGTGGCTTCCAAATCCTCACTTGATTAATTTATTCTTGGGTTCTTAAGTGACATGAATGTGTTTTGAAGTTGATTTCTAAAACACATCTATATGTTGAGCAATTAAAATCTCCAATGATAAATTATTTTTGTTGAGTTACAGTGCTTCATTTCAAAGCTCCTTAAATACTTGGAGAAATAATATGCTGAAAATGGTGTCAGACATTAATTAGCTCATATGTATATTAGAGATTAGAGTTTCCTGTTTGATGCATATTAAAGACATTTTGAAAAACAAGTTCTTGTCACATATATTTGCGATCATATTTTTATTTATTTATTTACTTATTTATTTATTTATATGAAAGTACTGTCTGCATGTAGGTCTGTGCAACCATGTCATGCAATGCTGCGGAATTCAGAAGAGGGTGTCGGATTCCCCTGGAACTGGAGTTCTCCTGGAATTGGAGTTACAGATGGTTCTCAGCCACCATGTGGGTGCTAGGGATTGAACCCGGGTCCTTTGCAAGAGCAATTGGTGCTCTTAACTAGTAGGCTATCTCTCCAGCCCCTGTGATCATATTGACACACAAAATTAGTCTTAGTATACACATGTACTAAAAATTATTAATAAACAGTATCATGATACAGGTAGTTTTCTTTGTTATTTCTATGCTGTTTTTAGATATATTAATTCTAATTGTTACATCAATGTTTATTTTTATTGTAATTCAACTCCTTATTGTCAGGTAGATATATAAATGGTTGACAGATATAGAGTGCATTTCTTTTGTTTTCCATTACTTAAAATATATGGTAATAAGTAGTTTAATACACATTTTCCTTTTCTAATGAGCAGGAATTTTTCCAGATGATATTTCTAGAAGTAGAATGTCATGATTTATAGGATCCATACATGTTCAAGTACACAAGCTAGCTATCCAAATTCTGAGGTTTTTCCATCAGGTAAATATATAATTCGATTCAGTTTCACTTCTGATTATTAAGTAAAGTAGTTCATAACTGTGTTGGCAATTTGAAGTATATTCTGTGAATGGCCTGTCCAGACCCTTTATCGTACTGTTTCACTGTCTTTCATAAACAGCCATTGAATGTCATTACATATTCTGATTTGAATTCTTTGCAATTTATAGTTATTGAGGATCTTTTCAGCTTTAAAAACTTTGTGGTTGCTCCTTTGAAAAGACTATATTATATTGATACTATATTCAAGTGTACTATCATTTTTAAACTTTTGCTTTGTATCTGTACTTTCTATCTTGATAAATAAAGCCTTGCTTTCTTTGCTGTAAAAACTTTGCTTTAAATATATGACAGGAAAAAGATCTCTTTGTTGGTCTGAATGAAATATTCCCTACCCTGGGCAGTCTCCTGCTGGTTTTTTTTTTTTTTAAACAAAACAAAAACATGATGCTTTATGCAAGGATCTTGCAACAATATCAAAGGCATCCTAGAGGAGAGTAAGACCAGTTTTCCTTCAGAATGCAAGGTTTAGAGAGTGTATGAATCTTCTCTAAGATTTTACTTATTTTTGAAGAGAAATTGTTTTGTGGAATAATGTAAAATGTTATGCAGGAATCTTATGAAATTTCCAATTTCAGTAGGTTGTCCTGAATTTTGTGGTTTAAACAATTTTAATTTATTTTTATTTTGTTTTCATGTATATATGAGTATACCCACATGTATGCATGTGTCTGGGGGGTGGGCAAGAAGAGGGTGTTAGATTCACTGAAGGTATTGTTACAGGAAGTTGTGAGTTGTCTAACATGGGTACTGGAAAGCGGACTGGAGCTCTCTGTGAGACCAGCAAGTGCTCTTAACCACGGAGCCATCCCCAACTCTCTAGACCCCAGTGTTGTGTTGTACTATGCCATTTAGTGATCAGAAAGCTCTGTAACCCATCTTACACACCGGAAGTAATATTTACTATCGAGACGTTTTACTGTCACTGGGGAATCCCAGCTGACCTCCTGCTTGTCTAAAAGCCTCACTTTTCTGATATGAAAATAAAAATCCTTCCAGTTCTTAAAGCCCATTGAACTTTGATGCAACAAATTATAAGATACAAATACTCCATTGAAAACACAAAAATAAGCTCTTGAGCTCCTTTTATTGCTTAAAACAAAGGGAAGGGCCAGGAAATCCATAGCAGGGTAAGAAACCCAAGGAAGAGACTTGTTTTCTTGATTTTTTTTTTTTATGTATATGAGTGTGTTTCTTCATGTATGTAAGTGCACCAGTGTTCTGCAGTGTTGGTGGAGGTCAGCAGAGGGCAATAGATCCCCTGAAATCCCTGGAACTACAGTTATAGACAGTTGTTAGCCGCCATGTGGAGTGCTGGAAATTGAACTCTGATCCTCTGCAAGAGCATCCAGTATTCCTAACTGCTGAGCCATCTCTCCAGCTCTAAGGAGAAAAAGATTTGTGAAAGGAAAGGCGCTTCTGAAATCTATGTAAGAGTCCAAGGTGGAGATGAAGAGATGGCTCCATGGTTAAGAATGTACAAACTCGGGGCTGGAGAGATGGCCTAGTGGTTAAGTGTGCCAACTGATCTTGCAGATGACCCGGGTTCAATCCCCAGCACCCACATGGCGGCTGAGAACCGTCTGTAACTTCAATTCCAGGAGAACTCCAGTTCCAGGGGAATCTGACACCCTCTTCTGACCTCCGCGGCATTGCACGACACGGGTGCACAAACCTACATGCAGACGGTACACTCATACATGTAAAAAACTAAATAAATAAAAAGTTAAAAAAAAGAAAGTAAAATTAAAAAAAATATAGAACAGTTCTATATTTTAGATTAATATTCAGGGACTAAGCACTTTTGGCACTTCTGAAAAGTGTTTATTTATTAAAGATTCTAAAAAAAATTATATGTGTGAGGTTATGTGCAGGTGAGTGCAGTGCCTGTGCAGTTCAGAGGAATGAGTTGGGTCCCCCGGAGATGGAGTTACAGGTGGTCGTGAGCCATGCAGAGTAGGTATTGCGAACTAAATTTGGCTTCTCCACAAGAACAGCATCCAGTCTTACCAGCTGAACTATCTATCCAGCCCCATGAAAAGTCCCTTACAGAAATGTCCAAAATTTGGCAGGAACATAGCGTGTTTGGATAATCATTTATTTTTTCAATACTGAGTATTTATAAGGAGAATAAAAATGGTCCCATACTGGGCAAATATTGCTCTTGCCCTCCTGGCCTTTGGAATGAAGCAGAGAAAACAGATATGAAATAGTTAATCGCAAGTGTAATCAAAATACAAAAAGAAATATACAGAGTGTTATATAAGCATATGGCAAAACTTAATCTGCTCTGAAGGTGTTAGAGAAAGAAGTTTTAGCTAAGCATATGGAGGTGGAGGAAAGTAAGTATTTCAGGAAAACTTGAGAGGTTAATGATGACATTTGCCAATTGGTTACATGCTGTGGAGGGCTGGGGTAGGGAGAGAAGCAGGATTCTTGTCCTTCTGGCTCGAATAATTACAGGGATGCCATTTTTGCACTTACAAGATAAGGAGCCCAGGAAGGTTGAGAATCAAGGAGGCAAAGGAATGAGATATTTTGCCTACAAGGCGAGGCACCTAAGAGTGATGTCATGTAGATGGTTTCTCTAGATTATTAGTACACAGATGACAAAAACAAAAGAGAAATGGCACAGCAGTTAGAGAGAGCCAGGGGAGGACAGAGGAAAACACGGAAAGGCTTTCGAAAGGAGGGGTACGCTCAGCTGCAGTAGATATCCAGAGGTTACATAACTAAGATTGAAAAGAATTCTGTGTTACTCAATGCATAATACTATCCTGGTTTTCTCCTTGCAACTGAGCACTTCAAAACCTAGACAAAATAATTTATTTCTAGAACCTGGAGAGATGGCTCAGAAGTTAAGACCACTGGGTGCTCTTGCAGAGGACCCAGATTTAGTTCCCAGCATCTATATGGCAGCTAACAACCATCTGTAACTCCAGTTTCAGGGGATCCAACACCCTCGTCTGACTTCTGTGGGCATTTAACGACACATGTGCAATTAATAATAATAACACGACATAAATAAATAAAAAATAATAACGACACATGTACAGGTAATACACTCATATACATGAAGTAAAATAATAGGGTCTAAAGAGATGGTTTAGAAGTTCAGAACACTGGCTCCTCTTGCAGAGGTCCTGGGTTCAATTCCCAGCACCCACATGGCAGCTGAGGACCATATATAATTCCCATTCCAGGAGATCCGATGCCCTCTTCTGACCTCCACGAGCATTGCACAACACGAGTGCATTTACACATATGCAGGCCATACACACATAAAATAAAATAAAAATATTAAAAAATAAATAAGATGTTTTAAAAAGGCCAAAACATAATTTATTACTATAAACCATATTTTTGTATATTTCAGATTTACTTCATGTATCACTAGTAGTCTCACAATATCATCAAAAAATCTGTATTTTATTGAAAATTACTCCAAGATTGTATTGTACAACTTGATTTCTATTATCTTATCTATCTGTACAAGTTATTTACCAGTCTACACATATTTGGATCAGATCTGAATGTCTTATTATCCACCCTGAAATATTATTGGAGAACTGGGAGAACATCAGCAAGGTTTCAAGTCATTTTAATAAAAATGACATTGTACTGAATCTAGACATGTTAGAAGAGGCTCCTGATCTTCAATGAAATGTTCAAGAATGGAATTCTCATTAACTTTGAGCTCCCTCCAGCTGTCCCTTTGATAACGCTGGCTTCCTTCCCCACCATGTGGTTTCAGCCCACTGACCCATGCGATCCATGGTGTGACTGCACATGTGAAGGCTGAAATCAAAGTTGGTGAACAGTGGGCTGTGCAATTTCAGATGAACCTCTGCAGACTCAATGTTTTTCTTAGCCTTTGTTGAGTAAGGGCACATCATGATTTTCTTTTCTCTAGTTACTTATCCAGATGATGGAATCACATGTTCTGTGTTTGCTTTGATTTTAAAGACATTTGAATTGTCCATGTAACAGGAATCTAAACTCCATATGAGGTGGTTACACATCATTTTTTTTGAAGACAATGGTGATCATTGTTAAAATAGCACTAAGAGTTTTAGCACTACATTTTAAAATTGAAGATACCATCATCTTCTGAGCATTTAAATTTCAAGAAACAGAAAAGTAATGGAAGCCCATGGAGACAGGAAATATTACTTAGGTTTGAGTTTTAAGACAAGGTCTCCTCTGTAACGCATGCTGACCTTGGACTGATGATCCTCAGCTTCAGAGTCAGTATCTGGGATTACACATGTGCAATGCCTCTGGTTAAAAACGTTGCACGTTTAAAGAAAAAAGCTGAGCATGGTTGTGCACGCCTTTAATCCTAGCACTTGGGAGGCAGAGGCAGGCGGATCGCTGTGAGTTCAAGGCCATCCTGGTCTACATAGCGAGCTCCAGGACAGCTGGGACTAAAGGGAGACCCTGTCTCAAAAAGACAAAAAAAAATGTTTAACGTTTTGATCAGTTCCCTTTCTGTAGAAAGGGTTGGCCTATGAAGTGATCAGTACCTATACAAGGAAAGACTGGATGAATAAAAGAATGAATGAATGAAGAACAAAGACAGGACCCTCACTAAGCGATAGAAAATTACAATACATTTCTGAACCTTTAACTTTTTATCATATAACTCTGGGAACATGTAGCTAATATGTCTTTTTCCTTTAATACTTTTGTTTCCTGGTTGGGAACTTCTAATATTGACCATTTGAAATAATGTAAAAAATATGTTTTAGCTGATAGTGCATGCTTTTAATTCCAACATTTGGGAGGTAGAAGCAGGCAGATCTCTGTGAGTTCAAGGATAACCTGGTCTACATAGTGAGTTCCAGGCCAGCCAGAGTTATATAGTGAAATCTCATCTCTATTTTTTTTTTACATTTGTGAATGTGTGTTTGTGGGTGGGGGCATGATGCACATGTGGAGGTCAATGGACAATGTGTTTCCTTCCACCACGTGTGTCCTGAAGGTCTTGAACTCCAGTCAGCAGGCTTGGTGGAAAGCCAGGATTCATAGCTGGAAAAGGTTGATGACTTCTTTTCTCTGCCAGTAATATGCACAGACCTTACAGTACCATGAAAGCTGTAGGGATAAGGTCAGTACCAGCTTGATTTCTCCTTGTTTGTTCTGTGACTCAGGTATGTAGTGTCCTCAGCAAGCAAGAGTCTTACTATCAAGCTCTGCTGGGTAACCAGTGTAATGGCAGTAGCCATACTGTTTGAGAATCTATGGGATCTCTCTGGCTAACAACTCCAAAAGAGGAAGTCCATTTCTGACACTGGGTTTTTTAGTTTTTAGCCTGTGGTATCTATTTGGGAGCATTTAACCACTCTAATAGGATGGCTACAATTACACTCTTTTTATTTTGAATATGAATATATTGAAAGAAGCTTCCATAGCAGGCTTCTGTGAGTCTTTCAAAAGGCCTTTAGTGTTAGTTGGTCCTCTTCCTTCCTCTCCTGCTCTCCCTTCCCTTCCCTCACTTCATTATTCTGACCTGTCCCTCATTCCCCTTTCAAATTTTTATCACTACATTCTCTCTCTGACCCATGAACCACACCTATGGCCCCTTCTACTTTCTTGATCGCTAAGAATTTTTCAACTGAAACATGCCAATCTAAAGATTCAAAACTAACATCCACCTAGGGGAGAGAACATGTGAACCTCTTGGTTTCCTCACTTAGGGTGATTGTCTTCAGTTCTGTCCATTTAACTCTCCATCCCATAAGTTCATTTTTCTTAACATATGAATAATATTTCATCATGTAAATGTAACATACTTTCATTGTCTATTCCTCATTTGATGGAAATCTAGGTTTTCTTCATTTCCTGGATATTATGAGTATGGCAGCCATGAACATAGATGAACAGATATCTGTAGTAGGATATACAGTGGTTGGCTGGATCATGAGGGAGATCTATTTCTAGATTTTTGAGGAGCCTTCACACTCGTTTCCATAATGGCTGTACCAACTTGTACTCCCTCTGGCATGAATACATGTTTCCCTTTCTCCACATCTTTACCAACATTTTTTATCATTTGGTTTTGGGATGCTATTCATTCTGACTTTAGGGCTAAGTAGTTGTTTTTTGATGGTTAAAAATATTGAACATTTGGGGGCTGGAGAGATGACTCATCAGCTAAGAGCACAGGCTACTGTTGCAGATGACTTGGGTTCAGTTCCTGGCACCCACATGGTGGCTAACAAACAACGGTAATTCCAGTTCCAAGAGGATTTGTTGCCTCTTCTGGTCTCAGGGGTAGTGTGTGCATAGATGTGCATATGTGCATGCAGGCAAAACACTCATCTACATGAAATAAAAAGAAATTAGTGGTTTAAAATTTAAAAAGGCATTGAATATTCAGAAAAATGTTTATCAGCCATTTATGTTTCATCATTTGAGAACTCTATGTTTAGCTCCTTGCCCCAATTTTTAACTAGTTGCTTTTTCTTGATATTTAGATATTTTTTTTTAATTTTTATTTATTTCTGTATGTGTACGAATGTACTGTCTGCATGCAAGTCTGTGCACCCGTGTCGTGCAATGCCGCGGAGGTCAGAAGTGGGTGTCGGATTCCCCTGGAGCTGGAGTTCTCCTGGAATTGGAGTTTCAGACGGTTCTCAGCCGCCATGTGGGGGCGGGGGGTCGAACCCGAGGTCCTCTGCAAGAGCGTGTCGGCGCTCTTGGAACCGCTAGGCCATCTCTCCAGCCCGATATGGAGATATTTGGGGATCAGATAGCGATCGCGATTCATAATGCGAGAGCGATAGCTAGAGCGAGAGCTGAGAGCCGGATAGCTAGCGATGTCTGATCTAGTCGAGGATATTATAGATATATGATCTCATGATAGAGAGAGAGAGAGAGAGAGAGAGAGGAAAGGGTTTATTCACTCACATCTCTCGGGTCACAGTTCATCACTCAGGGCAGGAACCTGGAGCCAGGAGCTGAAGTGCAGGCCATGGATGAATGCTTCTTACTGGTTTGCTCCCCTGGCCCATACTCAGCCTGCTTTCTTATACAATATACAACAACCTGCCCAGGGGATGCAGATGTGTAACTGGTGAAGATCTATTAGTCTGTTGCTTGCCTCTTCACTCTAATGCTGGTGTCCTTTGAATTACAGAAATATTTTAGTTTCATGAGGTCCCATTTGTCAGTCGCTGGTCTTAAAGCCTGTGCTATTGGGATCCTGTTCAGAAAGTCCTTGGAAGAGACCATTTTGAGGATATGAACTGCATGCCAATAGCATTACAAGGTAACTTCTCAACACACTGTGAGGAAAATGCGATATTGGTGGGAATTATAGATGATTTAATGCGAAGTCTACTCACAAAATGTTTCAGGCAGCAGTTATTTTTAGGAAAAGTGCCATACATACAGTATCACGAGGATATTATGTAAAATGTTAATTATAAACTTCAAAATGGCTAAATATTTAAAGTGATTTAATAAGTATTTATTGAGCATTAGTCCAGACACTACTGATACAGGAATAAACACAAGTAGCAAGTTATCTTCATAGAATTTCCTCTTTTTCCTTCCAGCTCCCCAGTCCCTTGTTTCCATCCATTTGCTCATAAGTGTTTGACTCTTTGGAGTGATTACCAGTTTCAAAATAAACACAAGAACACACTGTGGGTGCTGCCACCCACGCCTTGGTGCACCTACAACAACAATAAGTGGACACTTGCTGTTCTCCTACCATGGCACTTTGAAAACTCTTTGAAATAAGTTGTTTCTTCTCTCTCCTAGAAATGAGCAGATAGTAATAAATACCTTCAGAGCTTTGAAGAACACTATAGAGATTCACATATAAACTCCTGTGTATGGCGCGGTATGCAGTGCTCAGCGATTGCTAACTGTAGACATCTGCTCCAGGCAGGATGTAGATTCCTAATATGGCAATAACCATATTACTATTCCACTCATATTTCTGTGCTGACATGTATGTATCCACTTCTCTAACATGCTTGATGGATACATTTATGTATCCTCTTCTCTAACATGCTTGATGGATACATGTATGTATCTAGTTCTCTAACATGCTTGGCAAGGCCATTCTAATTTTTGTATAAAAGTCTTCATATAAAGACATATTTGTACATGCCTACATTTGAGTTGTTTCTTGTGCATTTTAAAATGACTTCTATCAAGTTGATTTGACAAATTAAGAAATGCACATCTAAGTGAGATTGTCATCATCTTAACACCTACAGAAATAGTCATGTCTGATATTTCTGAATATTCTGTTTTCTCAGTATGTGGTACACATTTATCTGGCTAAAATTATTGGTATACTCACCTTATTTTTCCAGTATCTCTATACTGTAAAGAGAAGGATTATTTGGAATGGTGGGATAGAAAATCTAGCTGTGTTAGAAAAGCAATTTGGGATTTATTTATTCATACATTTTTTGTCTTTTTGAGACAGGGTCTCCCTGTAGCCCCAGTTGTCCTGGAACTCACTATGTATACCAGGCTGGCCTTGAACTCACAGATATTCTCCTGCCTCTGCCTCCCAGTGCTGGCATTAAAGGTGTGCACCACCATGGCTGGCTTAGTAAGGCTGTGAGAATAAACAATGATTGGAGAGACTTCAGGAGAGGTGCTTATTTAAATGTATTTTATTTCTGTCCTTTCAAATCCTTTCCTTCCCCTCCCTTCCCTTCCCCTCCCCTCCCCTCTCCTCCCCTCCCCTCTCCTCCTCTCCCCTCTCCTCCTCTCTCTTCCCCTCTCTTTCCCTTTTTTATTATTTTACTTGATTTCAGGATAAATAAGTACATTTTCTTTGTGTGTGTGTGTGTGTGTGTGTTTTAAAAATGAGGATTTCTATCTTCTTTGCTACCACCAAGGTCTTAAGCTACCACCTGTCATCTCAGTAATTTAATGATGCAACATATCAGATTTACCAGACTCTGGGCTTTGAATTGTTGTAATTTGAGTCCACTATGGCTACAGAAAGAGACTTTAAGTGAGTTTAGATGATGTTATTTGGCCCTCTGGAACTGCAAACAGGTTTGACCATCTGCACCATGGCTTCCCCTACTGATAGGATATTGTGAGTGGTTACCAGGTTCATCAAAAGTCTTTCCCTAAGGTCTGGGAAAAACAATGTTGGTGTAGAGAAGTTTTAAGGAAGCTTGCCCCAATCAGTGTGTCTGTTTTCTTTATGGTGAACCCATATGGTAACAACAGGGACAGGGTTTTCCCCTGCTTAACACGGATCTCCTTAAGAATGCTCACATCTCCATAGCAAAATGCTTTCCATAAAAGCTTCGTTCCACCAATAGAATTGAAAAACTAGATCATAGCCAATGACAGTATAAATTGTAAAAGCAATCCACACATCTTCAACAGTGCCAGTGTGGTGAGGTTATGAAGGTACAGGCCAGGAAAGGCACAGTACAAATTGATACCTCAGCACACCCAAATGGACCAGAGTCCACACCATTCTGTGACTATCAGAAGGGGAAATACAATCAATATGTAATTACAGCCTTAATACTTAGAGTTTTACCAATAGAATTACACACGATTTACATATCATAAGGTGCACAGGCAGACCTAAATCTTTATGAATCATATATTGATTGAATATTTGTTGTAGACTTTCTTGAAATGTCTGTTAGAATTCTACTATAAATCCATTGGGGCCTAGGCTTTTATTTAGCTGGGACTGTTTCAACTACCTTATATGCTATATGTCTGTTTAAGCTATTGATCACTTCTTGGTTTGGCTTTGTCAATTCCCATGATTTAAGATATTCATCTATTTCTTTTAGGTTTTCTTTTTTTTTTTTTTTTTTTTTTTTTGAGACAGGGTCTCCCTGTAGCCCCAGCTGTCCTGGAACTCGCTCTGTAGACCAGGCCGGCCTTGAACTCACAAAGATCCGCCTGCCTCTGCCTCCCAAGTGGTAGGATTAAAGGCGTGCACCACCACGCCTGGCTCTTTTAGGTTTTCAAACTTAATAGAATATAGGTTTTAAAAGTATTCCCTTATAATGTTCCAGATCTTTTTGTTCTTTCTTGTGATGTTCCCCCATTCACCTCAGTCAGAAGTTTATCCTTATATTTTTGGAGTTCTTTGTGTGTTCTTTAAATTCGTGAATTCTTGGATAATATTTATGATTATTCTTTTAAATTCTGTGTCCTGGGTTATGTCTACTAGCCAGCAGGCGCCTCACAATTTGGGAGTCTTGCTAGGCAGAGGATTGACTCAGGTGCTTCCAGGCAGTCTGCAAAGGTCTGGGCCCATACTAAAATTCAGGGGGGGGGATCTATCCCTGTAGCAGCAGGAGGGGCTTTAGATGATCTCATGGCTGTGGGATGAGCAGGCACAATTTGAGAAGCTCACCACCACTTGGAGGCTGGACTGGATTCAGGCATTCTCAGACTGGTTAGAAATGACCAGACCCCTTCACCACATGGAGACCAGATTCAGACACTCTCAGGCAGGTTGGAAATTGATGTATAAGTATATGATATATTACTTTTAAGGGAAGGTTTAATGGTGAATTTTATTGAGAGGCTTTCATATTTAAGACTAAAATTATTTTTAAAAGTAGGATATGACTTATGTTTGAAGCATTATTTCCTTTTCAAAATAATTTCATAACAAATCGCCAAAGCCTTGGGAGTATACAACGTGAGTTCATTCTCCCATATTCTGGAGCCAGAATTTACCTGAGCTCCTTCACAGGCTCGGGGGCACAGTGTCTTTCTCAATCTCCCAGTTTTTTTTTTTTTTAACTCTCTGGGTCCACTTGGCCCAGCCTGCAGCATGTATTGCCTTGCTCTCCTCTGTGTCTCCCCTGTACGTGCTTACTGGACCATTTAACACTGTCTTCAGGAGCCATGTGGATGATCTATGGTGATACCAGGTAGATTCTCTTCAACTGTCTTTCTAAACAGGTTCATGTTTACACATTCTGCAGGTAAGAGATGGAATATCTGCTGTGGTAACAACTCAAACTACCGATATAGTTATGACTATAGTACACTGGTAGAGTTGATTAAATATGCTTAAAAGTAATTTTTTTGCATAGAACAAAAGGTGTTTGGTTTATGTAACAATTTATGATTATTTTCTAACTAGCTTTCTAAAACAAATGTAATATTCAATCTTCAATACTTCTACTCCAAGGATACTTAGTAAATAATTTTGCTGTTAGATTTATGTTGTTTTGGGAGGAGTGTTATTTTGATTGACAAGATATGCCTACATCTTCTCCAGTATCCTACAGAACATGTACAAGTAGATCAGAAAGTATGAATAATTTAGGCAACCAATAATGATATTTTTGGCACCACAGTTTTTCTTGTATCCACATGGGCCTTTACAAATTTTATTTATCATTTGTGAAGGTTTCTTTTTACTAAAAATATTTTTAAAGCAAAGTTTGTCTTAGGTAGTCCAGGCTGGTCAGAAATTCCCAGTTCTCCTACCTCAGAATTTTAAGACACATACATTAACAGTTTTCATAGGTGACACTTATGAATGGAACCTAATTTTCATAAATTAAAACATTTTTGACATCTTATAGGATGAACAAGTGTCCTTCAAATGAGATGTTGATTAACATTAAAAATTGTAATATTAAGAATACTAGAATAGAATTTGATTTGGTTAAAACATCACAAAGAAAAATCATTCTTGATTTTATAAAGCTGTCACTTTCCAAGAACAGAGAGAGATATAAAAATAATACCGCATTGACTGATATTACTATAGATATAGCTCAAAATTTATTTCTCTGTTTTCCTCAGTCCTAAGATTTATGAGAAAAAATAATGCTCTTTTTTAAAAGCACATGAAAACATACATCAACATACTATGTAATTTAGGAAAAACTCCACCAGAAAACTTCTAGAAAAGATTAAGAGTTTCAGTAAAGTGATAGGCTACAAAATTAACCTAGAAAAATCAGTAGCCTTTCTTTACACCAAAAATAAACAAGTGGAAAAGGAATATAAGAAGATCTTCCCACTCACAATAGCCTAAAAAATAATAAGATACCTGGGAACAAACCTAACCAAAGAGACCAAAGATCTCTACAACAAAAATTTTAAACCCCTGAAGGAGATTGAAAATGGCATCAAAAGATGGAAATACCTCCCATGCTCATGGATTGGAAAAATTAATATAGTAAAATTGTCCAATTTACTCAAATTGATATACAGATTCAATGAAATCCCAATCAAAATCCCCATGAATTTCTTCACAGACTTGGGAAAAAAAATCCTTAAATTCATATGGAAAAACAAAAGACCCCAAATAGCTAAAGCAATCCTGAGTGAAAAGTACAATATGGGGGGGACTGCTCTACTAGACTTCAAGCTATATTACAGGGCCATAGTCTGAAGACAGCCTGGTACTAGCACAAAAACAGACCCATTGACCAATGGAACAAAATTGAATATCCAAACTTGAGCTCATACAATTTCAGCCACCTCATATTTGACAAAGGGGCAAAAAGACTTCAGTGGAGGAAAGATAGCATCTTCAGCAAATGGTGCTGGCAAAACTGGATCACCATTTGTAGAAGAACAAAATTAAACCCCTACCTCTCACCCTGTACAAAAATCAACTCCAAGTGGATCAAAGATCTCAACCTGAAACCTGAAACCCTGAAGGTGATAGAAGAAAAAGTTGGCAACAACCTACAAGACATAGGTGTAGGAACTTTCTAAATCAGACAGCAGCTGCTCAGGAAATAAGGTCAACAGTCAACAAATGGGACCTCATAAAACTCAAAAGCTTCTGTACAGCGAAAGAAACAATCAAGGAAGTGAAGAGAAAACCCACAGAGTGGGAGGAAATCTTCACCAGTGATACATCTGACAGAGCATTAATATCCAGAATATATAGACTACTCAAAAAACAAAGAAGTAAGGAATATAAAGTTAAATGTCTTTTCACTTGTATGCAAGCTTACTATTAAACTGTGAATCCCTAAATGTGTTTTGAAATTAATCTATAGTTTTTTTTTTCAGACTTTGTAAACCTGAAAAAAGTAATCAATAAAATATATATTTTTTTCTGGTATTTCTGTGACAGGGTTTCCCTTTAGTCGCAACTGGCCTGGAGCTCACTATGTAGACGAGGCTGACTTTGATCTCAGAGAGATCCCCCTGGCTCTGCCTTCTTGAGTGCTGGGATTAAAGGTGTGCAGCACCACACCTGGCTAAATAAAATATTTCTTTAAAAATTAGAATGTTATTCCTCATGAAGAGAAAATTTTCACATGTCAAAGGTACTCACAATTGAAACCATATTATGTTTTAATAAAATGCCACCCTTTAGTTTAAAATAAATAATTTAATATTCCTAAACAGTGGTAAGCACCTCTCTTTACATAATGACTAACTTATAAAAGTAATGGTTTTAGATAGCATGTTAATCAATTTGATATTAAACTAACATTGTTTTCCCAGGTTAAAAAAATTCATTTTTTCAATTTGATCATTTTCTTGAACAAGATCATGAGAAAAGACAACTTGATTCTTTTCATCACTGCTATGTCCTAAATATCACACTGAAATTTATCTTTAGTGCTTTCAGTTATGTGTATCTGTGACTGTCGGCAGGTATGTGCAGCTGAGCCTAGTGCCTGCCGAGGTATGCGCAGCTGAGCCTAGTGCCCGCAGAGCCAGAGGCATGGGATGCCTTGGAGCTGGAGTTACAGGTGCTTGGGAGGCTCCTGAAATGTGTGCTGAGAAGCAGAGGTCCTGTGCATGGGCAGGAAGTGTGGGTGACAGTTCAGCTGTCTCTTCAGCCCTACCTTGATCTTGTGAGGGTCTTGTCAACAATATTGGTCACCAGGTAGCACTAATAAGAGCCAATGGGTTAGGTGAGGGAGAGAAGGGAGAGGGAGAAGGAAGAGGGGGAGAGGGAGGAGAGGGGGAGAAGGGGAGGGGGAGGGGGAGGAGGGAGAAGGAGGATAGGAGGGAGGGAGGGACGGAGAGGGAGGGAGAGAGAAAAGAGAGGGAGAGGAAGAGAGGGAGGGAAAGGGAGGGAGGGAGAGGGAGAGAGGGAGAAAGGGAGGGAGAGGGAGAGAAGGAGGGAAAGGGAGGGAGGGAGAGGGGGAGGGAGAGGGGGATAGAGAGGGAGAGAGGGAGGGAAAGGGAGGGAGGGAGAGGGGGAGGGAAGAGGAATGTGAGAAGGGGAAATAGGGTGATGAGGTGAAGAGCATCCTGGAGGAGGAGAAGCAGGAGTTGTGGTACCTAAGTGATCAAGAGGTAGGACTGGAGAGATGGTTCAGCTGCACAATAACCTTGCCAGTTAAGCGCTGGTAATTGACTGCTGCCTGCCCAGAGCTCACTTCTCCCGCCAGAGTTGAGAGCAGTCTAATTTATGGAGCAAACTGCCCAGAGCTAGCGCACAGCTAGGAGTTGATAAGCGAAGTCCTCAGATCCCTCGGGCAGGCTCCACATGGCGCTGTCTGTGGCAGGGTGGAGCAGGGAGTTCTGCAGCCTTGGTGCTCCTGGGGGTTCTGTTGGGGAAGCAAGTTTGTAAGTTCTTTCCTGGCAGCTCCCTCAGCCCATGCTCACCGGGACCTCTCCCGGTCCTGCAGAGTGGCTGTAGAAGCAGCATTGCCCTGGTAGGTTTGGCTGTTCTTTCTCTCGGCCAGCTTTATTTAGTGGGCAGGGCAGAGGGTGTCCAGCTGGGTAAGGATTCTCCACTCTCCTTCCAGCTTTTCTACAGAGCTCTCCCTTGGCTTGCTAGGTACACTGATAAACCTCACCTCTTGTAGGATAAGGGCATGTTATCAACTGCCTTGTCTCTCACTGCGTTTCCGTGGTGAGGCTTCTAGTCTGCCATCTTATCTGGAAGTTCTCTGCCAACACTTATCATAGATTTTTATAGTACTTTTCCATTCAGCGTATTGCCATGTACAAGCTTATTTTCAGTTTGTCACAATTTACTTCTCATTTTGAGAACCAAAGGGTGTGAAGTTATTGAGGAGGTGAGTAGTAGAACTTGGTTTTCTTTTTCCAAAGGAAACTTTGAGTACTATACATCCTTATAGGAGGATGCGGAAGTGAAGAAACTACAGCTTTGGTTTCTTGATGTGTAATTAGGCTGAGAAGAGTATTCTGCCTGGAACATCACCAGAGCTGTCAGTGTTTTGGAAGGACGTTGCTAGGTGAGTATTTGTGGATCCTGAAAGGCCCAGCTTCCTTTGCAGCTTGTCCATAGGCCCATGATACGACAGGAAAATAACAATAATGGAATAACAAAGGAATGTTTATCATGATGGGTTGGGGTAGTGAGTTCAGTGCCCAATGGATACCACACATATAAAACTACAGGAGTGGCTTCTTAGCAATACTGTTACACACGTTGGAGATTTTGGTGAATGAATTACTATACAGTAGGTATAACACACACACACACACACACACACACACACATATATATATATATAAGTGTATGGCCATTAAAAATAAACTACTATAAAAAGGAAAGACCAAAGTTAAAGAACATTGAAGACATGCTATTTGGAGTCTATTGAGAGCAAGAAATCTAGATTAAGTTGGGAAGTTGCATAACATCTGGGTCTTTAAATTTCTTTTGGATTTTATTTATTTTATTTTATTGAGTGTTTTGCCTGCATATATGTAAATACACTTGTGCATACAATGCCCACAGAGTGCAGAAGAAGGTGTCAGATCCACAGGATCTGTAGTTAAGGACTGTTGTTAGCTGCCATGTGGGTGCTGATTACTGAGTCTTCAGCAAGAGTAATCAGTGTTAACCACTAAGCCATTTCCTCAGCTCCAATATCTGGATCTTGAGGTTAGCCTCTTCCAGAAGGAAGTGAATGTGTAATAGAGTGCTGTACAGGTACAGAGTCAGACATGGACTTATTGAAACATAGTTTTCACTTTGTATCAAGATTTATCAAGTATTAGTGGTGTGAGTGTATTTGTGTGTAAAATTTGTTACCTTACAAATGAGGGTTTGAATTCTAGGAATGTTTCTGCAGCCGTAGTTTTGCTCTGTAGTATGTATTACTTGATTTTTTTCTCTTAGTGTCTTAGATTTCAATCTCAATATGCTGTCTGGATGCTCCTATGCTTAGAGAATTGCAAGATGTTACAATCACCACTGCAAATATTATAAAACATAATAGTTTGTTTTACATAATTATGTAATAAAAATTTCAAGGCAGATGCTCTAAAAAAACCCGAAAGCATCAAACCTCAGGAATCCCGCCTGTGCTCTAAACTAATAAGGTCTGTACTCTGCATCCCTGGCCTACGTGATTTTATTTTGCATCTTTCTGAAACAGAAGGAAAATATGCTTTGTATCTCAGGAGAGTCAAAACAAAGCAAACATTGTTTTTCCAATCCCTCTTTTCTTTATTTCCAACCCTAGGTTCTTTAAACTGTTTTCTTTGTGTTCTGCACTACGCTCCCAAAGCAGGCAATCTCAACTTTATAATCAATGCTTGGTTGACATAATCCATGAAAGCTAATTTTACCCATTATTCAGTATGTCACTGGTGACTTAAACTGCCATTGTTAAAAATCCCAGTGGCAGGCAGAGGAAATCAGCTTTCCAGGTGTTGGTCAGGTAGTCTAAGAGACTCCTCAAATAATTTATTATTGTTATTTTTGTCTTTTCAAGACAGGGTCTTCCTGTAGCCCCAGCTGACCTGGAACTCACTCTGTAGACCAGGCTGCCCTGGAACTCACAGAGAGCCACCTGTCTCTGCCTCCAGAGTGCTAGGATTAAAGGTGTGTACCACCATGCCAGGCGAGACTCCCCAAATAATACAAGCTATTGTTTTTGCCCTTGGTTTCCCCCTAGACCTCAAAGATAGGACTCTATTGTTGAAAATACCATACAGTTTGGACACAGGACTTGGAGAAGTCCAGCTATAATTGATCTGGAAGACTCTTCCTTAAGGATTAGCTCTCATAGTACTGGAAGGAACTATGCAACTTGGCAAGGGAAAAAAGTAACCAATATTCCCACAGCTAAAGCCTACAAACTGTAGCAAAGAATCTTATTTTGACAATAGATGGAAATTATTACAAAGTTATGCAAGTGATCAAAATTAAGAGAATAAACAACTCTGTGGTGATCAGATACAACTGATATATCTACAGTGCAGATATATAAGGCTCAGGGATTGTCACTGAAGAGGGAGCAGGTTGTAAAAGCCAGAGGACCAGGGCTCCTGATGCAAATGTCTTCTAGACATGTCAGGGAAGCTGTAATCACAGACTCTCAACAATATGGTTGCTTAACAAGACCTGCAGAATGATATCTGTCAACATCAATGCAGACAGGGAGAATTACACAAGAAAATTACCCCAAGAGGAAGATCTATAGGCTATTGATGGATCCTGAAGGAGAGTTCCTTTCAAGGACTACTTCCCTGATAGGTTGACAAATTCCCAAGTGGTCAGCCTGAAATACATGAACACTCATGGACCACTAAACAGACTCAGTGAAATTATCTATCATTTGTCTGTCTGTCTGTTTATTCATTCATCCATCCATTCATTCATTCATCTAACTATAAATGTATGTATGTATGTATATGTAACAAAAGTAATCAAAGAAAAGAACAAGATTGAAAGAGGATTAGGGGACGCAGAGGAAGCTGAAGGAGTAGTGGTAGAAATGATGTAAATATAGTACTTAGGCATGAAAGTTTGAAAAAATTACAAAATGCCATTGATAAAAACATTTATCCTTAGGGTGGATAGATGGTTCAGTGGTTAAGAGTGCTTACTGCCCTTGTAGAAGACCTGGGTTTCAATATTTGCCCCACCAAATATCTTAAAAATAAGAATTAAGAAATTGTTAAATTGTATAAGCCATGTAATGGAAAGTAGAAGTTGTAGTTTTTAAGAATTAGATTTTTTTTTCCTTTTTTTTCTTTTCGAGACAGGGTCTCTCTGTAGCCCCAGCTGTCCTGGAACTCACTCTGTAGACCAGGCCGGCCTTGAACTCACAAAGATCCGCCTGCCTCTGCCTCCCAAGTGCTAGGATTAAAGGCGTGCGCCACCACGCCCGGCTAAGAATTAGATTTTGAGAGTTCTCTTAAATCTCAGAACCCCAGTTTGGAGTGTCCCTGAGTGAGAAATTCTTGCTGTATCCATCCATGATCTTAAGGACTGCAGCTCTTTTTTTAAATTTTATTTATTTTTGTATGTGTATGAATGTACTGTCTGCATGCAGGTCTGTGCGCNACTGTCAGCCCATGAAAGGAAACAGCCAGAATTGACCAGAATCCAAGTCAACAGCTCCAGAGAGAGAGGACAGTTTTACTTCTCATCCACCTGTGCCCCTTTTCTAAGCCTAGGGAACAATCTGCGGAAGAGGGGGCGTGGTAGAATGTAAAGGCTGCGATTGGGGTGAATGGTGAAACTACAGCAATGTAGTCTGGACACTCATTTGATCAACTTGATTGAACAAACAACCTGTCACCCCCCACTGAATGGTGGGACTGTGGGGGTTTGGGCACAACAGTCTGTAGATTGGTTTTGCACGAAGGATGCTTATACTCATGGATTATCACTTATAGCTAAAAAATGAAAAAAAAAAACTGAAAGATGTAGGACAGTTATGGCAGAATACATGATCTGGGATGGGGTGGGGGTGGGTGGGAAGGGAAAGGGAAATATGCCTGATCTGAATTGGAAAATGATGTACGAAATGCACAAACCATCAATAAAAATTAAATTAAAAAAATTTTAGTCACAATATTTTTAAATGCATGAATATTGTTTCCTATCATGTCTTCTTTTAATTACTTCCTATGTAAATTTAGGTGAATTAATGAACTTCCCTAGACTTGAGTTTTCTAGTTTTTGACATATAGTTTATATGAGGTGGCATGTCAGGACCTTGCTAGATATACAATGTCTTGCACATGTAGTGACACTCAAGATTGTTACTCAGAACATTTAAGAACCAATGTACCAAACTATGGAAACTCAGATACCTTGAGTCACAGTCACATGTGACTATGTTGGTTGGTAGTATGTACACACAGACTGTGCTGGTGCAGATGAGAACTGTTCCCGTCCTCTGAAAGAGCCTTTGCTTCCTTCAGGGCTCTATCTCTTTTATGATGATTTGCTCTGAACAGAGGAATGTGCCTGGATGGTACATTTGTACACAAAAGCGAAGATGAATTAGCAGGCAGAGGTGGGGTGCTGGAAGGCACAAGGACAGTTCCCCCTAGACCACTAGCTTGGCTCAACATGGAGGATTGACCTGATTGGCCAAAGGTGCAGTGGCTTAGTCACAGAACTTTGTTACTTCGCCTTGTAAGTATGCTGATCAATACAGCCGTCTTCTACCACTAGTCCCAGACTAGCTGAAAACCAGTTCTGGCCACTTACTCACCTTTCTCCTAGGCTCAGCTTCAATTCTTTTCAAGTGATTCTTCACAAAAATAGTGTGACATTCTTTCCTAACTAGATGAATTGAATAATCTCTAAACATGTACAACTTAAAAAAGAAAACGAATATTTATTTAGAATCTTAAACACTGCAGACACAATGACTAAGAAGATAACATTCCATTTCTGTGACTTTGAAGCTTCCTGTAGATAAGAGGGAAGAGAACACTGGCTCAGGTAGAATGACTGCTTCAGGTGAAAGTAGAGAATAAGTCTCCTCGGTCTCTGGTACGTCTAAGAGTGACCAGACTGACATTTCCTGGGTCGTATATAACTGCCTAGAACATATGTCTTACTTTAAAAGTCTGTGTATCTAGCAACTGTCTGTCTCGGTAGATAGAGTGAGCAAATCCACCCACATGATACGGCAGGAAGACAAATCTTCAACTGTTTGCCAAGTCTGTGATTATACAATGAGGATACTTTCCTTAGCTATTTTCTGTAATCTACCACTGACAAACAGGGAAAGACAGAGGAAAAAAAAATACTCAGAGTGGACCTGGATCTAACCTCCACAAAAGGGAAATAAGATCCACCTGTGCATAGTGCAGGGAAAACCCCAACATCTAAGTATCCTCCGCAATGAAGTGCTGTGTGATTTGGTGCCCTAAACCTTCTAAGGTGAGTCTACTTGAAATGGGTTTAGTTAGGACATTAAATTATCATTTTCCGTGAAAACTTCTGAGCTGTGTTGGAGAAGATGGCATTGTGTGAAGGAGTATTTCTTTAAGACAAGCATTCTGATTACTTCACAGTTTTGTGAAATATTAGATACAATCAACTGAAAATACTTCACAAACAAAAATGTGGGATGAAAAGAATGGTGAATGTTTTCTAATTCATGGCAGATGGACACCCTGGAATTTGAGATGGACTTACTTTCTTAGCAAGAATAGAGGACTTGTGGTGGTCAGAACCTTGGTGCTTCAACAGTATAAAGAAGTATGTGTTTCTGTAATTGTATATGAATAATACCTCATGTATGAATGAATACCTTTTGTAGTTCTTCAAATGTCTTTTGAAGTAAATACAAGGGCTGAGTTGGATATAATTTTTAAATCAGCTCTTTCCAATGGCCAAAGTGACAATATAAAGTTACCAAACAGTACTGTTTTTTTCAAAAAAATTGGCAAAAGAAAAGTAACAATTTTTAATAACTTTAATGTAGAGCTTATTTTATCTCATTATTCTTTAAAAATCGTGAATTGTAAAATCCATATTGTTAAAATTATTAAAAATCAGCTATTAGGTATATTGGTATGGAGTAGGTTTTAAATTATAATTAATTATAATCAAATCCATAGAAAGCAAAGGTTAGGGAGCTCTCCTTACTTATTCCCAGGACATACTGTATAAATTTGTAGATATTTATACATCTTATTTACCGAAGGAAAATAACACTCTAATATTGTGCTGGATAGCTTTAGTGTCAATTTGACACACCTGGGTTGAGGGAGCCTCAATTGGGGAATTGGCTCCATTGGATTGGCCTGTGGCTACAACTGTGGAGTATTGTCTTGATTGCCAGGCAATGTGGGAGGGCCCAGCCCACAATCAGTAGTGCCACCCTGGGCAGATTGTTGTGTACTGTATAAGAAGGTGGGCTGGGCATGAGCCAGGGGAGCAAGCCAGTAAATGGCATTCTTCAATGGCCTGTGCTTCAGCTCCTGCCTCCAGGTTCCTGCCTTGAGCTCCCTAAGTGGTGAACTGTGACCCAGGAGATGTGAGCTGAATAAACCCTTTCCTCCCCTGTTGGTGTTGGTCAGAGTGTTTTGTCACAGCAATGGAAGAGAAACTAGAACAGAAATTGTACCNACTTTTGAAAGCAGAGGTCTAAGGGCCAGGACATAGATCAGTTGGTAAAGTCCTTGCCATACAGCATGGGAACCCTCATAAGAAAGCTGAGTGTGGTGGTTCATACCTATTATCCCAACATTGGCAAAGCAGAGGCAAGTGGATTACTGAGGCTCCTTGACCTTTTCTACTCAAGTGAGCTCTAGGCCAATGAGACATTTTTCTTTTTTTTTTTTTTTTGGTCTTTTCGAGACAGGGTCTCCCCGTAGCCCCAGCTGTCCTGGAACTCACATTGTAGACCAGGCTGGCCTTGAACTCACAAAGATCCGCCTGCCTCTGCCTCCCAAGTGCTAGGATTAAAGGCGTGCGCCACCACGCCCGGCTAAAATAGGATTTTTTAAAGTAGAGTTAAAACTATGACAGAATGCACGAAATCCCTGGTGGTCTATGAGAAAGTTCAGATAGGAGAAGAGGTCTCAATATGATTAAGATGTATTAAATGCATAAATATTCAATAAAAATATAGAAAATATGTGTCACAAAAAATTAAAAAAAAAAAAAAAAGCTGGGCATGGTGGCACATACCTTTAATCCCAGCACTTGGGAGGCAGAGGCAGGTGGATCTCTGTGAGTTCAAGGCCAGCCTGGTCTACACAGTGAGTTCCAGGACAGCTGGGGCTACAGGGAGACCCTGTCTCAAAAAGACCCCCCCAAAAATTAGAAAAGAAAATATGCATCAGAAAATACATAAAATTAACATAATCATTAATAGTAAAAACGCATGTACTTACAAAAGGATAAAGACATCTAATCTGTCTATCCCAAGCACTCCTGCATGTGAGACTGCTCCCTGAGGCTTGGCCAGCACACCTGGTATCACACTCTTAGACAATGACTTTTCCTGTCCCAGCAGCCATTAGTTTCACAGCTGTGGCTGGTGCTTCATGCCCAGCTTGCCATCGGTGCTGATGTTCGTCTGCCTTGGGCTGCACAGGGGCTTTGCATGCTGCCACAGTGCCCTGAGTTCCCCTGGGCAGCATCCCACAATGTCCAGAAAACATGGTTCTTGTATTCTTGTACCACCTTTGTGAGCAGAGCATGATGTAGATAATTTATAGATATATATCATATTGTCATATATTATATAATACAAAATTTAAACATATAATCACAGAAAATTAAGCAAAAAATTTTACAATTTTGTACAGATTTGTTTTTGCATTTCTTTTTTTCATGTATGACTACAATGTGTTTTGAGCATAGCCACCACCTTCGACTTTGCCCCTTTCCCTCCCCTCTGAGATTTATGCCCTCATCTATGATCATTATCTCTGCCTATTGTCTATCTATCTATCTATCTATCTATCTATCTATCTATCTATCATCTCTACCCATCATCTATCAATCTATCTATCATCTATCTAATCTATCAATCATCTATCTAACATCTATCTAACTCTATCTAATCTATCATCTATCTTTACCTATCATCTATCTATATATCATCTATCTAATGTATCAATCATCCATCTATCATCTATCTATCTATCTATCTATCTATTATCTATCCATCTATCTAATCAATCATCTATCCATCTAATCTATTCTATCTACTATCTATCTATCTATCTATCTTATCTATCTAATCTATCAATCATATATCTATCATCTATCTATTATCTATCTGTCTGTCTGTCTAACTATCTATCTAACTAATCTATCAATCATCTATCTATCATCTATCATCTGTCTATCTATCTATCATCTATCTATCTATCTATTATCTATCTATCTATCTATCTATCGATCTATCTATCTATCTCTATCTATAGAGTCTAATTCATGTCACCCACATTCACACAGGTTTATGGCTGACCTTTTGGGCATGGACAACCTAACATGGGGCCTTTCCCTCAGCAGCTGTCCACTGTCTGTAGCTCCTCAGTTAGGGGTGGAGTCTTGTGAACCTATATCTGCTCCAACGTTGACAGTTGTGGATTTGTGCAGATTTTGTGAGGCAAACACAGCTGCCAAGAATTCATGGGTGGGATGTCTAGGTCATTTCAGGAAGACACTATCTCACAGCAGGCATCCTGGGTCTTACAGACTTTCTGCCTCCCTCTTTCATGATGTTCCTTGAGCTTTGGGTATAGGGATGATGGTATAGATGTCCCATTTGGGTATGGGCACTCTGATTCTCTTCTCATTGACCAGTTGTGTTCTCTGTAATACAGCTTCTGTCAATTGCAAACAGAGATTCTTTGATAGGGGTGGGTAAGAGCTAAAGTTACCCATGGGTATAATATCTGTGGGTATGTTAATTTATTTTAAAAATATTTTGTCTATTATTATTTTGCATATATGAGTGCATTGGATGCATGTATGTAAATGCATCCATGTTATGCAATGCTGGCAGAGGTCAGAAGAAGGAATCAGATCCTCTGGAACTGTAGTTATGGACAGTTGTTAGCTGCCATGCAGGTGCTGGGAATCGAACCCAGGTCCTCTGAAAGAGCAGCCAGTGCTTTAAATTAGGCCATCTCTCCAGTCCTCTCTGGGTATGTTCAGAAGGATACTATCTCAATTTAACAAAATGAAAGTAGTAGATTTTCCTCTAGGCTGTATAACCTCTTTAGCCTTGGGTTCTTGGCTAGTTTGAGTACCAGGTATGACTTCCTTTCTATTTGGAGGGCCTCAAGTCCAATTAGAGAGCTATTGGTAACTAGTGTACCATTGAACTTTTATTGGTGGTCCTTAGTGTAGTTCACAGGATTTACAGCTGGGTAGGACGGTGGAGACCTTTTCTCCCCTGACAGCCTACATAGCACATTCTGACTCTATGAGAGCTTACAACCAGGGAGGAGGCTTCTAGGTTAGTATTGGCTTTATTTCTCCAAGTCCTGCAAATGAATTGCATGGTATCTTCATTGGGGGAGTTTCATCTTTAAGTTCTGGTAGCAACCAAGTGCACAACAAGAGCCTGCGGTGTTTTGGGAGTCTCTCGGCTATCCCTGACCAATAATTCCATGGGAGGTATCCCATGCCTGACACTGGACTTTCAGTTCAATAGCCTATGGCTTCGGTTAAGAGCACCGATCACTCTTACAGAGGGCCTGGGATCGATCCCCAGAACCCACATGGAGGCCGAGAACTGTCTGAAACTCCAATTCCAGGAGAACTCCAGTTCCAGGGGAATCCAACACCCTCTTCTGACCTCCACAGCATTGCACAACATGGGTGCACAAACTTGCATGCAGACAGTACATTCATACACATACAGAAATAAATAAAAATTAAAAAAAAATTAAAATGCAAAAAAGATATATGTGTAGATATAGGATGTATGCATTTTTTAAATTGATAGATTGTGTATTTCATTCATTATTCTTCAGTCCAATTTAGACACATTCCCCTCTCTCTGCCCCCATCCTACCTGTTTTCATGCCTTCTGCCATACATGTCTTGCATCTTTCTCTCAGTCTTTCCAAAGTTTTTTCCTGTAGAGGCTTGTTGTTTTTGGCAGAGTTTAACTGTATCATTCAGTTCTTTATCCCAGTATTTACGTTGTTGTTTTTCACTCCACTTTGTATTGCTCCAATAGATGCCTATATAATCATTGCATATGCATCAAAATTATGACCTCTGAGAATAAACTGTATTTTAATGCGAAAATATGTTTAGGAATTCACATTTTCCCCTTTAATTTTATATTACTCTAAAGTTTGAATACATGCCTTCCACCCATATATGGTAATTTCAGAGTCTGAAAATAAGTGGTAGGTCAATTCTAGACCCCATTAAGAGATTTACATTATAACAACACAGTTGCTTTCAGATAAAAAGAAATATAACAATAATGTTGTTCAGCTTGCCTATCAACTGGAGATTTGGTGTTAGCATCCACAAATGAGGGAAAACATTTGTCATTTGTTTTTCTGGGACTGTGTTACTTCACTTAGCATAATGCCTTCGAGTTCCATCCATTTACCTGCAAAGTTCATTATGTCATCTTTCTTTACTGCTGAATAGTACTCCATTGTGTAGATTTACCACATTTTTTTCATCCGCTCATCTGTTGAGGGGCATTTGGGTTGGTTCCAGCTCCTGACTATTGTGAAGAGAGCTGCAGTAAACATGAATGTGCACGTATCTTTGCGGTAGGATGAGTCTTGTGGGTATATAGCCAGGAATGGTATGGCTGGGTTGGGTGGCAGGCTCATTTTGAGTCTTTTAAGGCTTCTCCATGTGCTTTTCATAATGGTTGTACAAGTTTACATTCCCACCAGCAGTGGATGAGTGTTTCCTTTCCCTGTAACCTTTCCATCACTTGGTGTCTTTTTGTTTTCTTGATCTTAGCCAGTCATATAGGAGTGAGATGATATCTGATAGTTTTAAATTTGTATTTCCTTAATTATTACTGATGTTGAACACTTTTTAAGATGTTTCTCAGCCATCTTTACTTCCTCACTGGTGAAGTCTCTGTTCAGCTCTTTACTCCATCTTTTGAGTAGGTGTTCTAGTTTGTCTTCAATTGCTGTGACAAAATACTCTGACCGAGACCAACTTGGGGAGGAAAGGGTTTATTCAGCTTACATCTTCTGGGTCACAGTTCATCACTTAGGGAGCCCAAGGCAGGAACTCAGGGCAGGAACTTTTAGGCAGGAGCTGAAGCACAGGCCATGGAGGAATGCTATTTACTGGCTTGCTCCCCTGGCCCATGCCCAGCCTGCCCTCCTATATGGTACACAACAACCTGCCCAGGGTGGCACCACCCATAGTGGGCTGGGCCCTCTCACATTGCTCAACAGTCAAGACAATACTCCACAGATGTGGCCACAGGCCAATCCAATGGAGCCAGTTCCCCAATTGAGGCTCCCTCAACCCAGGTGTGTCAAGTTGAAACTAAAGCTATCCAGCACAGTAGGTCACTTGTTTTCTTGCTTCTTTGTTTTTTGAGTACTCTATATATTCTTGACCTTAATCCTCCATCAGATTTATCACTGGTGAAGATTTCTTCCTACTCTGTGGGTTTTCTCTTCTCTTCACTTCCTTGTTTCTTTTTTTTTTTAATTTAATTTATTTATTTATATGTATGAATGTACTGTCTGCATGCAAGTCTGTGCACCCGTGTTGTGCAATGCCGCGGAGGTCAGAAGAGGGTGTTGGATTCCCCTGGAACTGGAGTTCTCCTGGAATTGGAGTTGCAGATGGTTCTCAGCTGCCATGTGGGTGCTGGGGATCAAATCCGGGTCCTCTGCAAGAGCAGTTGGTGCTCTTAACTGGTAGGCCATCTCTCCAGCCCCCTTGATTGTTTCTTTAGCTGTACAAAATCTTTTTAGTTTAATGAGGTCCCATATGTCAACTGTTGACCTTATTTCCTGTGCAGCTGCTGTCTGATTTAGAAAGACTTTTCCTATGCTTATGTCTTGTAGGTTGTTGTCAACTTTTTCTTCTATCACCTTCAGGGTTTTGGGTTTCACATTGAGATCTTTTATCCACTTGGAGTTGGTTTTTTTACAGGGTGAGAGGTAGGGGTTTAATTTTGTTCTACAAATGGTGATCCAGTTTTACCAGCACCATTTGCTGAAGATTCTATCCTTCCTCCATAGAGCTCTTTTTGCCCTCTTTTTAATTTATGAGATGGCTGAAATTGTATCAACTCATTTTTGGATTATCAATTTTCTTCCATTGGTCAGTGGGTCTGGTTTTGTGCCAGTACCAGGCTGTCTTTATGACTATAGCCCTGTAATATAGCTTGAAGTCTGGTAGAGCAATCCCCCCAGTACTGAATTTTTCACTCAAGGTTGCTTTAGCTATTTGGGGTCTTTTGTTTTTCCATATGAATTTAAGGATTTCTTTTCCAAGTCTGTGAAGAAACTCATGGGGATTTTGATTGGGATTGCATTGAATTTGTATATCAATTTGGGTAAAATGGACATTTTTACTATATTATTTTTTTCCAGTCCATGAGCATGGGAGGTCTTTCCATCTTTTGATGTCATTTTCAATCTCCTTCTTTGGGGGTTTAAAATTTTTGTTGTATGGATCTTTGGTATCATTGGTTATGTTTGTTACCATGTATTTTCGAGGCTACTGTGAGTGGGAAGATCTTCTTATATTCCTTCTCCAATTGTTTATTATTGGTGTAAAGAAAGGCTACTGATTTTTCTAGGTTAATTTTGTATCCTGCCACTTTACTGAAACTCGTAATCATTTCTAGTTTCTAGGAGTTTTCTGGTGGAGATTTTAGCATCTCTTAGGTAAACTATCATATCATCTGCAGAAAGGGATAGTTTAGCTTCCTCTTTTCTGATTAGTACTCCTTTAATTTCCTTCTCTTTTCTTATTGCCCTAGCAAGGTTTTTGAGCACTATGTTGAAGAGGAATGGTGATAAGGGGCAACCTTGCTGGTTTCCCACCTTTAAGGGGAATGCTTCCAGTTTCTCTCCATTTAGGATGAGATTGGCAGTGGGTTTGCTATATATGGCTTTGTTCATCGTGAGGAATGTTCCCTTTAATCCAATTCCCTCTAGAACTTTAAACATGAGGGGATGCTGGATCTTGTCAAAGGCTTGTTCTGGATCAATTGAGATGATCATGTGGTTTTTAATGATTCTGTTTCCTAATCCATTCTCCCAGTCTATGTCTTTTGATTAGGGAGTTTAGATCATTAATATTTAAGGATATTATTGAAAGATGTGTCTTGCTTCCTTTCACCTTATTTTTTGTTTGCATTGTTTTTCTAGGTTTGTATTTACTCTGTTATGCTTTTGTTAATTTCTCTTTAATTGCGTGGGGACAGTTGCTCCTTTCTGCTGTTCTTTGGGTTGTGTCATAGATTTTCTGAAGTATTGGTTTTTTTAGACATGTATTCTTTCATTTTATTTATGTCATGAAAGATTTTTCTTTCTCCAACTCTAATTGACATTTTTGCTGGGTATAGTATTCTGGGTTGGCATCTAAAGTCATTTAGCACTGTGAATACTTCAGTCCACCTTTTTCTGGCTTTCATAGTTTGTACTGTGAAGTCAGCTATGATTCTGATGGGTTTCCCCTTATATGTAACTTGTTTTTCTCTTGTGGCTTTCAGTATTTTGTCTTTGTTTTGAGCATCTAGTGTTTTAACAATTATATGGTGCAGGGAATTTCTTTTCTGGTCCTGTCTCTTTAGTGTTCTATGTGTTTCTTGTGTTTGTATGGGTTTGTCTTTTTTCAGTTTGGGGAAATTTTCTTCTATTATCCTGTTGAAAATCTGGTCAATAGCTTTGTCTTGTGATTCTTCTCCTTCCTCTATCCCTATGATGCAGAAGTCTGTTTTTTTTCATAGTGTCCCACATTTCCTGATTGTTCCACTCTTGTGTTTTTTTTTTTAATTTTTCATAATCTTTACTTGAGCATTCTAGTTGGTCCATGTTATCCTGCAGGTCTATTATTCTCTTTTCTGTTTCTTCCATTCTGCTTCTGAGGCTTTTCCCCATCCTTTCCTGTTGATTAGATGAATGTTCAATTTCCTTTTTCATTTCATTTTTGTGATTTCTTTGGTATTTCCACTTCCTTCTGGAGCATGTCATTCTCATCTTATAGCTCCTTGGTTCTTCAGTCAGCTTTTTTTCCCATTTTATCCTGGGATCTTTTCAGCTGTTCGACTTCCTTCTGGAGTCTTTGTCTCCCTCTAGGTCCTTTTTTCATTTTCTCCCTTTAGTTCTCTGATTTGTTCTTTCTATTGTTTGATTTCTTTGAAAATGTCTAGAATTGTTCTTCTAAGGTCCATGTCTTGGTTTTCTTTCACCGAGATCTCATTGTAGGAATTTTCTGTAGGATTGGTAGGGCTTGGTGTGGATTTGTTATGAGCTTTTCCCATGTTGTTTTATTCTTTGTGTCTTCGGCATGTGGATTTGTTTTTTGTTGTTGTTCTTGTTGTTGATTTATTTCTTTGTTTGTTTGGATTCTGGTGCCTCAACATTGGCTGTACAGACTAGAATCACTAATACTCTGCCTGCTAGATCTTCCACACCACAGATCCACCAGTTTGGAGGGAGGGTTGGTACTTTGGCCCATGTGCTGATACCCTGTTTGATCTGCTGGCCATGAGTCTTTGTCCACTAGCACTGCTGGCTGGAACCTGAAGCTGGGAGGTTTCTGCATGATACCAAGCCTCCATGGGAGGCATAATGCACCAAGCCAGGTGGGCCTCATGGGTATATGCTGGTGTTGTGCTGGCTGCAAGTCTCTGTCAACCCATGCCACACACTGGGCACATGCTGGTCTGCATCCACCAAGGCTGTGCTGGAACCCGAAGCTGGTAGGTTTCAGGGAAATGCCAAACCTCCTTGGCCATGGGTGTGCACAAAGCCCCAAGGGAGGTGGGCTTCACCTGGGTGCTTGCTGGTGTTGTTCTGGATGTGAATCTACATCTGCTCATGCCAAGACCTGGGCACATGCTGGTCTGCATCCAACCATGCTGTCTATATGCGTTTTTATGAAAGTATATAAAAGAGGCCTTTTCAAATATCCTTGGTGATATTTACCCCCACCCTGTTCTTGCTCTGAGTTACTCTGTCCTCCTCCCTATGTAAGTTTCCTCTCCAAGAATGTCAAGAGTTTCAGGTCTTACATTAAGGTCAGTGATCAGCCTGGAATTGACTTTTGTATAAAATTATCCAGTTTCCAAATGCTGGAGAGGTTGCAGCAAAAGGAGAACACTCATCCACTGCTGATGGGAATGCAAACTCATACAAACAATCATGTAAGGCAGTGTGGAGAACCCTTAAAAGACTCAAAATGAACCTACCCCCTGACCCAGCCATACCACTTCTGGGTATATGGCCACAAGACGCATCCTACCGCAAAGATACATGCACAGCCATGTTTATAGTGGCTCTCTTCACAATAGCAAAGAGCTGGAACCAACCCAAGTGCCCTTCAACCAATGAGTGCATAGAGAAAAATGTGGTACCTCTACACAATGGAGTTCTATGCAGTGGTAAAAAGAAAGATGATATCATGAAATTTGCAGGTAAATGGATGGAACTAGAAGATATTATGTTAAATGAAGTTACACAGCCCCAGAAAAGCAAAAGATGAAAAACAAAAGATGAATGGTATCCCTCATCTGTGGATGCTAGCACCAAGTACCTATTTCTAAGGCAAATTGAGCAACATTAATGCTATATTCCTCACAATCTGAACACAATTTTACTCTTATATTATGAATCCCTAGACAGGTCCTAGAACTAACGTACCACTTATTTTCAGACTATGGATTTTTGGTATATGATGGTGGACATATATACATATTACATTGTAACATGAAATTAAAATGGAAAAAGGTGAATCAAGAAATATGATATGGAAATAACAGTTTGTTTTCCAGAAGGTACAATTTTAGTATAGGTCTGATTTATCAGGCTGGTGTAACTTAGACTTTCTGGGTGCTTAATGACCATACTTAATGCCCATACCGATTTGGCTGAGGGACGTAAGGGATAACTTTGTTCCTTGCTTGCAGAGGTCAACTGAGACATCAGTCACTATATTGGATAAGGGCCGGGTGAGGACCTTGTTTATTACAGAGATGCTTTGAGTATCTCTGAATTTGGTATAATTATGGCTGTATATATGTCATATATAGTCTTTATTATGTAAAAGTATGTTCTTTCCATTAGTTTCTTCGGGGTTTTTATAATGAAATGATGTTGGACTTTGTCAACATTTGTTTAATGATATGATCATATGTGATTTATGTCATTGGGTCTGTTTATATGACATATCACACATTGATTTGTATGTGTTAAACCACCCTTACAGCCCTGGAATGAATTCTACTTGGCCATGATTTGTGGTCTAGATATGTTCTAGAACTTGGTTTCCAAGTTTTTTGAGAATTTTTGTTTTTGTGCTTATCAGGCTGATTGTTATAATTTTCTTTTTTTGTGTGGGTTCTTTATCTGGTTTGATTTTAAGGAAACACAACTTTGGTACTATCTCTTCTTCCTATATATCACTTTCACATCTTTGTGTTTGTTTTGTTTATTTTTTATTTCTTTCTGTTGTTGCTGTTGAGACCTACAGAGTTTAAACTGAATCATTGGGCGATCCTGGGTTTGAACTATCTTTTGGATCCTATGGGGCTCTTCCATAACTGAAGACAATTAGTGCTCTTCCTCCAGTGTTGTTGTTCAATGTCTTTGAGTCATGAGTGATCACATTCCACACGCTGTTCTTCTCTTCTTGGCTCAGCTCCAGGACTTGTCTCCTGCCTGCAGGCTGACAGTCTCTAGGCTTAGCTCTCAAAAGAATCGGGGAGGGAAAACTGCAGGAGATTACCCGTGGAAAATGAACAGACTCACACACAGAGAGTCGGGAAGATAGTAACTCTGTTTATTTTCTGTCAGTGAGGTCTTTATATTGAAGGCTACTGTGCTCTGGGCAAGGAAGTGGTGGGAAGGTGGAAGGGAGGAGCGAGCCACCTTGGCTCTAATGGGGGGAGCTGCAGAGCTCCTGTTTGTGCAACGGGTAACTAGAGGTGGGGCATTTTGCTTAATGCCTCAAGGGAAGGGGCCATCTGGTTCTGGAACTTTGCAGAAATAGGGCGAAGCAATAATCATTGTAATATCCTGGACCTTCCTGCTACAGATAACCCACAGAGGCAACTGAATGCCCACAGAGATATTAGATAACCAGAGATCTTCTGGGACAAGTCTTACAAGTTCTTGCTTCAAGCCACACACAAAGTTTTTCCCACAACATCTCTGTTGTTTTTTAATTAAAATGAAGCAGTAATGTCAAAATCCTCTAGGGGGTCCCCTGGGATGGCCTGGTATTGGACTAGAACTGTCTTGGCCACGACCTCAGTGAGTGTATTGATTCCCTTTTTGATAAGCCAGAGGACACAGGGTGCGATAGTCAGGAGGACTCCTAGGGTGAAAATGGGTCCCAGTAAGGAAAGTAGTCAGGGGTTTGGAAAAGCATGGGACAGAAACTTGTGGGGAGTACTTTGTGTGGAGTTCTTTTCTGAGGTCCTTTAGGATTTTAACATTTTGCTCGACAATACCAGACTCATTTACATAAAAACAGCATTCCTCCCCCAGGAACATGCAGGTTCCTCCATTTTCTGCAGTTAACAAGTCCAGAGCTCACTGGTTTTGCATCACCACCTCAACCAGAGAAATTATCTGTCTCTGGAGTGATTCAAGGTTATTTGTTGTGGACACCATTGCCTCATCAATATAATTTTGGAAGTCTGCTTCCATGTTGTAAACCCTTGCTACGGCTCTGCCCACAGTTCCCTTCAGTGTCTTAGAGAGAATGATTGCCTAGGCTGACCAGAAGTGGGATGAATATCTCTTTTGATGGTCTGGGTCTGATTGCAGCATCCAAGCGACTTCCTCCTTCTCATAAAGGAAGAGCTGGGGAGTGATAATCACCAACAAACAAATTCCAGAACCAAAAGCATTTGCACAGAGGGATGCGGTTCCAGAGGAAGAATAGGGATTTGACACACAGGGTCCTGTCAAGAGGAACACTTCGGAGGCACCTGAGTTCTGGGGCTGCTGCAGCTCTCACTAAACAAATAAGAAGTGTAGTGAGTCAGTCAAAGAGACAAATGCTGTGAAACACCAGCTCTGTCTCCATGGGGCAGATTCCTGTAAAGAGGAATTAGAAGGAACAGCAGTGAAAAGAGAGTGTGTAAGGGATACACAGAATAAACGTTGGGAGACATTAGGGTGGATGGTGTAGTTGAGGAGATCTCTGGCATATTCAATATGCTGGGGCCATATTACAGTGAACTGCAGCTTTCCTTCCATTTGGATTCCTGTAACAGAATGTGAGATTGAGTGAGTATGGGCTGAGGAGCTAGAACAAGCTGGTGAGAGATGTGGATATCTGCAGCAGGATACCAGGCATTGCTGTAAGAGTAGAGTTTTCCCTGGTCTACAGAGTGAGTTCCAGGACAGCTGGGGCTACAGGGAGACCCTATCTCAAAAAGACCAAAAAAAAAAAAAAAAGAGTAGAGTTTTCCCTGCACTCCAGCTCTCCATCAGTCACTCCAGGGGTCCTGTATATTAATTTTAGACTGGTTATTTTGGATTTGGAACAGGCTTCTTGGACTGCAAACACTGTAAGACCAGAAACTGCAACCGCCATAAGTATCAGCTTCCTGTAAACACTGTCCTTTATCTGCAAAGCAGATAAAGAGTGCCTGAGAGGTAGTGGTGGAATTGGGAAACACAAGGATTGTGATTGCCTTGCTGCAGCCTTGCAAAGGACAGTCGCTGGTTCCAATTACCTGATTTGTTCCTTCCTAAGTGTGTCTGACAAAGAACCCATGAATGTGACATTTCTGGCCAGAATCCAAATGGGTCTTGGACAATCCTGTGGGAAGATGCAAGCAATGCTCCTCCCAGTTGTGAACAGTGGATCAGGTCCTTTCTAGTGATTGTCTATTCTTATCATAGCAGCTAAGGAATCCATTTCACTTAGGAATTCCCCCTATGGGCGTGTGCAGCCACTCTAGTACTCCCATGGATTGTAAAGAACTCTAATGAGTGTAGGGGTAGTGATATAACTAAGCAACTGTACAGGCAGGGAGGGTGTAAAACGTGCTAAAGCCATGCTCTGGAGAACCTGGTTGACTTCAGCTAGAGCTTCTGCGGGTTCTGCTCTGAGCTTTTGCTTGGAAGCTGGGTTCCTGTCACCTGAAGAAGATCAAAGAGAAGCTGTAGTGTTGTCATGGGGATCGACAGCCATGGGTGGAGCCAGTTAAGATTTCTTAGGAAGGACTGAAGGGATGCTAGTGTGAGCGTGGGAGGAAGGGAGAGTACAGATTTGAGTGGCCTCACTGTTGTGAGAGAAATTTCAGTGCCTCAGAAACGAATTGGGGGAATCATTTGAAGTTTAGCATGTGCTATTTTAAATCCAAAAGCTTCTAAGGATGGTACAAGCCTGTCCTTTAAAGTTGCTGGGTCAGTTGCTAATTTGTCCCAAACTAAGACATCATCCATATAATGGAAGACTTGCAGACCTTGTTCCATGTGGAGTTTAAGGGCTGCCACTACAGCCTCTTGGCAGAGCGTTGGGCTGTTGGCCATGCCTTGAGGCAGGATGGTTCACTCGTAATGAGTTGCTGGACCTGAGTTGTTAATTATAGGGACTGAGAAAGCAAACCACTTGCAATCCTCAATGTGGAGGGGAATTAAAAAGAAACAGTCTTTGATATCTAAGGTTAGCAGAGGTGTATTAGCTGGGATAGCAGAGGCAAGGGGGAGACCCTTTTGTGGAGACCCCCATATATGCATAGTCCAGTTAATGGCTCACAGGTCTTATAGGAGATGCCAACCTCCTGTTGCCTTTTTTATGACAAACACAGGGGTGTTCCAGGGACTGCAAGATGGACAGATGTGTCCCAATGAATATTGCTCCTTGACTAAGTCTTGGAGAGCTTGTAACTTCTCCCCTGGTAAGGGCCACTGCTCAATCCAAACTGGATCATCTGACTTCCAGTCCAAACGAGGGGGAGCATATTCTTCAGTGACCCTCAGGATTGGGGGTGCTTCTTGCTGAGATGATGGAGGAATTTTCCTCTAGTTAAATGGTCTGTCTGGGCATGGTTGGTCTCATTTAGAGTGGCAATAACCACATCCAAAGCCTCCAAAATATCTCACCCTAGCAGATTGATATTAGTGGGTGCTATTAATGGGCGAATTTGACCTGTGTTTCCATCAGGGTCCTCCCAGGTGTAAACATTTTTAATTATGTAAGACTGTGAGGGTCCTCCTATTCTTATAAGTTTAGGTCCTGGAAGCAAGGGCCAGTCAGTAGAGATTTCTTGCTGTTTTATAATTGTTCTGTCTGCCCGTGTATCTATCGAACATTTAAAAGGCTTCCCCCCAATTTTAATTTTCAATGCAGGATATGAGCCTTCTGAAATAGGTACTGCCCAGAAGGTGCATACTGACTCTTTTTCCCCCTTTTTTCCCTGGGCTAGGAGCTACCCACCTAGGAGTTTAAAGGTGACATTTTTTTTGCCATCTTTATCATAGTTTGAGTGGCAATCTTTCCTCCAATGCTATCCTTTTTTACATTGGGGGGTAGAGAACGTGCGGGGAGCATTCAGAAGGCCCTCTGGGAGAGACTGGTGCTTTCGGACACTGTTTTTTCCAATGACCTCTGTCTCCACAGTTAAAACATTTCTCGCTGTTGTGCAGGTAGCCCACCTCGGCCTGCACCATCCAACGCTAGGACCATAGAGAGGAGCCGCGTGCATGGATAGAAAGTCAGCCAGTGGCACACACTACCTGTGCCCAGCCACCAAGGCCCGCCTCAGCCTGCACCAAACAATGCTAGGACCATAGAGAGGAACTGTGCATGGACAGAAGGTGAGCCAGCAATGCACAATACCTGTGCTCAGCCACCAAGGCACATCTGTGTTGTGCAGGTAGCCTGCTGGTGGCCCACCTCAGCAGGTGCCATCCAATGCTAGGACCATAGAGAAGAACTGCGTGCGTGGACAGAAGGTGAGTCAGCGGCACACACTACTTGTGCCCAGCCGCCAAGGCCCGTCTGTGTTCTGTAGGCGACTGGCTGGCGGCCCACCTCGGCAGGAGCCATCCAATGCTAGGACCATAGAGAGGAACTGAGTGCATGGATAGAAGGTAAGCCAGTGACACACACTATCTGTGCCCAGCTACCTGTGCCCAGCCACCAAGGTCTGTCTGTATTGTGCAGGCGGCCGGCTGGCGGCCCACCTTGGCAGGAGCCATCCAATGCTAGGACCATAGAGAGGAACCGCATGCATGGATAGAAGGTCAGCCAGCGGCACACACTATCTGTGCCCAACCACCCAGGTGGGAACCACCTGGGCCAAAGGATTCAACCCCGCACCCCCAGCTCAAGCTACTAATACTGAGGTGGAAAGTGTAAACTGCTGGTGCTGGTTTAAAGGTGTTGGGAAGATACAGCAGTGTCAGTGATTGGAGGCTGCATAGCCAAAACTGAGGAAGAAACCAACAGGAAGCAAACTGAGTGACCAACCAACCCCCCATTGCAACATTTGAGATTAGCAACAGAAGGCAAACAAATAAAGGGGGAAAACAACAACAAAAATACACATTCCAAAAACAGAACGGAAAAACAACAATATGGGAAAAGTTCAAAATAAATCCCCACTGAACCCAACAACTCCTGTAGAAGATCCCAACAAAGAGATCTCTCTGGAAGGGAACCAAGACACCGACCTTAGAAGAACAAAATTAAACTCCTATTTCTCACCTTGTATAAAAACCAACTCCAAGTGGATCAAAGATCTCAATGTGAAGCCTGAAACCCTGAAGGTGATAAAAGAAAAATTTGGCAACAACCTACAAGACATAGGTGTAGGAGGAGATTTTCTAAACCAGACAGCAGCCGCATGGGAAGTAAGGTCAACAGTTGACAAGTGAGACCTCATAAAACTCAAAAGCTCTGTACAGTGAAAGAAACAATCAAGGAGGTGAAGAGAAAACTCACAGAGTGGGAAGAAATCTTTACCAGTGACACATCTGACAGAGCATTAATGTCAAGATTATATAAACTACTCAAAAAACAAAGAAGAAGGCAAATGACCTACTCAAAAGATGGAGTAAAGAACTGAGCAGAGTCTTCACCAGTGAGGAATGAAGGATGGCTGAGAAATATCTTAAAAAGTGTTCATCATTAATAATTAAGGAAATGCAAAGTAAAACTACTCTCAGACATCATCTCACTCCAGTAAGGCTAGTTAAGATCAAGAAAACAAAAGACAATAGATGCTGGAAGGTTTGTGGAGAAAGGGGAACACTCATCCACTGCTGGTGGGAATATAAATTTGTAGAACCACTATGGAAAGCAATGTGGAGAACCCTTAAAAGACTCAGAATGAGTTTACCATCTGACCCAATCATACCACTCCTGGGTATATACCCTAAAGACTCATCCTACTGCAAAGATATATGCACATCCATGTTTATTGCAGCTCTATTCACAATAGTGAAGAGCTGGAACCAACCCATATGCCCCTCAACAGATGAGTGGATGACAAAAATGTGGTACATCTACACAATGGAGTACTATTCAGCAGTAAAGAAGGATGGCATTATGAACTTTGCAGGTAAATGGATGGAGCTCGAAGCCATTATGCTGAGTGAGGTGACACAGTCCCAGAAAGACAAAAGAAGAATGGTTTCCCTCATTTGTGGATGCTAACAGCAAATCCTCCAGATGAAATGCAAGCTGAACAACAGTATGGTTATATTTTTGGTTTATCTGTAAGCAACTATGTTGTCATAATGTGAATCCCTCAATGGGCTCTAGAATCCACCCACCAATTATTTTCAGAGTCTGTAATTACTGTATATGGGTGGAGAGTATGTATCCATATTTTAGAATAACATGAAATTAACAGAGAAAAATGTGAATTCCTAAGCATAAAAATAGAGAAAGATGCAGGACAGTTATGATACAGTACATGATCTGGGATGGTTTGGGGTGGGGGTGAGGGGAAAGCATAGGGGAATATGCCTGAACAGAAATGAAAAATGATATATGAAATACATAAAACATCAATAAAAAATTTTTCATTGGTGGTGACAGTAGCTGCAAAGGATTGAGCTAGCTAATTAGCTTTGTGGGAGGCTGTGCCCACGTCCTGAGTTGCCACTATCCATCTGTCATAATGGTCATCTTTTAAGCCCTGGCATGCTTGTTTGTATTCTGAATTCTTTCTTTCCCAAACAATATTTTTAAGGAGCATCTCTCTGACTGCAGAGTTGGGTATCTTTCTTTCTAGTCTGCTTTTGATTCTTAAGATAAAGTCAGACAGGGGTTCCTCAGGATTTGCCTAGGAAATAATAAGGAGGAACTGGCCTGGGATTCAGTGGGTGGTATAATTTGATCCCAGGCCTGTTGGGTGCAAAGGTGGACCTGGTCAAAATACCCTGGAGCCAGTCCAGCCTGCTATGTCCATGTGCTAAAATCTCCCTCTCCAAAGAGCTATTCATAACCCCAGTCTCTATTATGGTGCCCTTGATTTCTCTGAACCTGTTGGAGACAATCGTCTCTGTAAAGTGCTTCCAATTGTAAGAATAGTGGACTTGGAAGTGAAGATCTACAGATATCTCTACAGTACTGGGGAGTGTTAAGAGAAGTGTGAAAGCTCTGGAGAATGGACTTTGTCTACGGTGCCTGGACACCATCCTCTCTGACTTCTTGCTTGAGTTCTTTCAACTCACTTGCCTGGTATGGGTACCAGTTTACAGGACAACCCTGAGTTGGAGCTACATTAATGGGGCACACCTGTAATTGAAGATCTGGGTTGTCCTGAATCTCACACAATTTTTCTGTAGCAGAGAGGGAAGAAGTTGAGGGTGAAGGTGTTCCTGGCCCCTTGAGAGGGAGTGGCTGGTAATTAGGGGAATGGTTAAGGCTAGCCTCTTGGATGCTTTGATTTTCCTGTTCTATTTGTACTGAGTCTGGAGCTTGGGGGTTTTCACAGGAAATTTTATTGGGGTTTTTGAGGGGAATTATAGCAGGTTCTTGGGAGGAGGGGGTGTGTGATTTAATTTTGTTGTTTTCCTTCCCTGGTGTGGTTTGTGAGAAGGCCCTAAGCATTGTCTCACCATGGCCAATAGTGGCAAGAATGTGAGAGATTCTGGAGCATTTTCTTGCTGTCTAGCATTCTGTGCCACACACGCTAAACTCCATTAGTCTGCAGGGGACATCCATGGGGCAATATTAAGAGTCTCACTCCAAAATGAGGCAGCTTCCCACGTGGAAATTTTATCTCCTCGACTCTTGAGGAGCATTTTTATTTTCTCAGCCTGTGGGTCTTTTTAGTGTGTCTGTTTGTTACCCATGATAAAGAGAGATAGGAAATGTTAGTGGTTAGGGAAAGAGACAGTAAAAAAGACTAACTTCACAAGAAGAGAGAATTCTATGGAGATGTGCCAAGCTGGCCATGTACAGGACAGAGACTTATAAAGAGAGATAGGAAATGCTAGTGGTTAGGGAAAGAGACAGTTCAAAAGACTAATCTCATGGGAAGAGAGAATTCTACAGAGATGTGCTGAGCTGGCCATGACTACCTTGATTAGGGGAGATATCTCTCTATCTCTACGGTAAAACCCTCTGAGATTTCCCTTGAGTGGGGGAAATCAAAAGCTAAGAGAGATCCCAAGGAATACTTTGTTTCCTTCTTCCTTTGGTGGAAAGTCGAGCCCCGCGTTGTCGGCACCAGTTGTCATTGTTCAATGTTTTTGAGTCACGCATGATCACATTCCACATGCTATTCTTCCCTTCTTGGCTCAGCTTCAGGACTGTCCCCTGCCTGCAGGCCGACAGTCTCTAGGCTTAGCTCTTGCAAGAAGTGGGGAGGGAAAACTGCAGAATATCACCCATGGAAAATGAGCAGACTCACACACAGCCAGGAAGATAGTAACTCCGTTTATTTTCTGTCAGTGAGGTCTATATATTGAAGGCTACTGTGCTCTGGGCAAGGAAGTGGGAGGCAGGTGGAAGGGAGGGGTGAACCACCTTGGCTCTAATGGGGGGGCTGCAGAGCTCCTGTTTGTGCAACAGGTAACTAGAAGTGTGACATTTTGCTCAATGCCTCAAGGAAAGGGGCCATCCAGTTCTGGAACTTTGCAGAGATAGGGTGAAGCAAGAATCTGAATGCCCCCAGAGATATCAGATAACTGGAGATCTTCTGGGACAGGTCTTACAAGTTCTTGCTTCAAGCCACACACAATGTTTCATTCCCACACTCCAGAATCTATCAGCAGCCAATAAGGGAGGGAGAGCCCCATGTGAGCTTCTCCTCAGTTCATGACTGATGTTTATAGGCCTGGTCTTGTGGAGGCCCACTTCAGTCCCAGCTCCTTGTCCCTCCTGAATTCGTTGATCACTAATCATACCATAGTCAGAATCCGTGGATTTCTATATTTCCTACAGTTTTTTTCTAGTTTTACTCCACTACTAGCAGATAGAATAAAAGAAATAATTTCAATTTCATGGTATTTGTTAGGATTTACTTTGTGTCCTAAAATATGTTATATTTGAGGGAAAATTCCTTCGCTTGCTGAGAATAATGTGTATTCTGTGGTATTTAGGTAGAATTCTGTAGGTGTGTACTCCATTAGTTCTTTAATGCCACTTAAATCTGATATTATTTTCATTTGTCTGGAAGACTTATCATTGAGAGTGGGGCACTGAAGTCACCGCTATTACTGTGTTGAGGTAAATCTGTGCCTTTACCTGGAACTGGGTATGTGTGTGTTTTGAACAGTTATATTCTTTTGGTTGATTTTTCCCTTCATCAGTATACAATGACTTTATCTCTTCAGACGACTTTTTTCCTTTGTGAGATATTAAGATAGCTATACCCATTTTTCCTTTGGTACCACTTTCCTAGAATCCCCTTTTCTGTCCTTTGACCTTAAGTCTATGTTTGTCTTTGGCAGTGATTTTACTGAATAAATTTCATATGCCTTTAGCTTCTAAACTTCACTATCAGTACCCATAATTCATGAATTTGTTGTTTTAAAGATGTTCGTATTTTTTACTATTTTTATTGCTGCCATGATCTGGCTGACAAAACCAACTCAAGCTTTTGGTTTACAGTTGGGAAGACAGAGGGGAGGAATGGTAACAGGAGCATGGACAGCTTGTCACGCTCATATTAGGAAGTGTGAAAATTAGGAAGCAGAGAGAGATGAATGCTGGTGCTCGTTGATTTCTACATTTTATTAATTCTAGAACCCTTAGAATAAGAGATTGTGTCACCCACATTCCTGGGAACACTTTCATATATACACAAAGTTGTATTTCCATGGTGATTCGAAATACAGTTAAGTAGAACTATCATAGATCTCAAATGTCCTATTCACATTTTCTTCTTTTTTTTAACATTTCAGTTTCAGTTTTTTAAAGTGAACTGTTCTATTATGAAGTTAGTATAATTAGATTTTTGTTATAATGCCTGATGGTTTTCTTTTCTAATTTCAAAGTAATTTACATTGATAAGTTGTTTTGGAAACAGATTAGACTATCTATTCTCTAAGACCCTTGAACTTTTGTTCATTTCATACAACATTTCATAACTAAATTTAGACCCATTCCCCCTTCCAGGCCTCCCACCCTGCCAGAACTTGTGCATTCCACCATACATGTCTTGATTCTTTTTCTCAGTCTTTTTAAATTTTTCGATGTAGAAGTTTAGTGTTTGGGGCAGAAGTTTACTGTTTTGGTCAGTTCTTTGAACAAGTCTTTTTGTTGTTGCTGTTGTTCCCTTTAACTTTATATTTCTCACATATATATGCATACATGCAGCTTCTCAATTTGCTTTTTATATAAGGATTTAGTGCTAGGATCCACTAATGAGGGACATCATAGGTCATTGGATTTTTTTGTTTTTTTGTTTTTTTTTTTGTGAGTGTATGACTTTACTTAGCATACAGCTTTGAGTTCCATCCATTTACCTGGAAAGTTCATGATGTTGTCTTTCTTTACCACTGCATAGAACTCCATTTTGTAGATGTACCACATTTTCTTTATCCAATCATCAGTTGAGGTACATTTGGGTTGCTTCCAGCTCTTTGCTATTGTGAAGAGAGCTGCAATAAACATGGTTGTGCACATATCTCTGCAATAGGATGAATCTTGAGGATATATACCCCAGAGTGGTATGACTAGGTCAGGTGGTATGTTTGTTTTGAGTCTTTTGAGAGTTCTTCACACTGCTTTCCATAGGGGTTGCATGAGTTTGCATTCCAAGGCCCAGCTGCCTCTTGGGTTTTGGGGCTCCACCTGGTTCTCAAGGTTTCTTATTTTTTTTTAACCATTTAGTAAACATAAGCAGTTAACATAAGCAATATCCATGTGAAACCAATTATTAAGCACCAGAGTCCAAATCTTATACAGCCCAGGGTCCCCAAGTCAGGTTGGGGAAGTTTGCATACACAAACATGTTGATTGAATAAAAAAAAATCCACATTTTAACTATAAAGTTCTTGCTGTGACCTCACAATTCACTCCATTCTTTGGCCCTTACAAATTGATGTGCCAGCCTCTTCTTTGAAAGTCCTTGGGCTTTGGAGGGGAGGGAGAGTGAGAGGGGGAGATAGGATGATTCATGTTCTTTCTGAGGTGACACATTAAACTCTTGGGTCTATCCAAGTTCTGTTTTCAATGGACTGGTGGCTCATCTAGGAGTCTCTAATTCTACTAATAAAATAGAAACAAATATTAACCATTATAACAAGTTATGTTATGGGCACAAACACATATGCTTGGATGCTATCTTGGTCAAGCTATTATAGCTCTTTAACAAAAGGATGGCAATAGCTTTCTAATATGGCCTATAATGTCTCCTGCCTCTAGGCAGCAACAAGCTTGCAGTATCAGCTGTGTGTGCTAGCCCCCAGTATTCAGAGTTTCTTACTATTTCTTACTATTTTTCAACGTTATATTTCATCTCTCTTTTTTTAAGTAATGACTTCTGTACATTTTGTATGATCCTATTCATGGGTAGATATGGACAAACATGTATTTACTCCAGATAGACCAAAGTAAAGATACCAACAAAGTCCATCTTGGTGAACCAATGAGTCTTATTGGGGTTTCATACAGGAATATGGGTGAGGGGTTACTTATAAGAGCAGAAGTAACCCGAAGACAGCTGTATCACCAAAAACTCACCCCGGCTGGGGTGACAGCTCATGAAAACTGGAGCTCATTGTACAGTCTGCAAGCAGCTCAACCTGTTGCAGTGTCTTTTCTGGTGGCTGCTTCTTTGAGCTTCTTCCAGGAAGGTCAGTTTCTCCTCAGGGACTCTCAGTGGTCCAAAAGGCTTACATAAGCTCACGGAGGGAGGAGCCTAGTGAACTGATCAGTTTCAAGGACTTCCTGAAGCTTTCCCAGTTGTTTACTTCCTGAGTTTTTAGGATGGTGGTCCTGGAAGGATGGAACGTTTTACTGTTCTTTAGAATATTCTGAATCTTAAGGAACTTCCCTCAAAGATGGTGCATTGCATTTCAGGAAAATTCCTACACAACAGTCCACTGCTTGATCCATTCTTGGCAAGTCTTTCCACAAGTTTTTAAAAATTCATCTTTTCAGGACTAGAGAGATGGCCTAGTGGTTAGGAGCACCGAATGCTCTTGCAGAGGACCTGGGTTTGATCCCCAGCACCCACATGGCGGCTGAGAACCATCTTTAACTCCAGTTCCAGGGGAATCTGACACCTTCTTCTGACGTCCATGGCATTGCACGACAAGGGTGCACAAACCTACATGCAGACAGTACATTCATACACATAAAAAAATAAAATAAAAAATAAAATTCATCTTTTCAATTCCAAATTTTCAATGTAAAGTTCTAAGGATTTCTATTCCTTACTAAAATCCTTTTTTATAACCTGCACTGTCTTTATTATTTGCTCAAGCTGTTTATTTGTGTTCTTTTCTAATTCATTCAGGAGTTTGTATCCTCCTTAATTTGTTGGATATCATTATAATTAATTTTTTAAAATTTATTTCCGTATGTGTATGAATGTACTGTCTGCATGCAAGTTTGTGCATCCATGTCGTGCAATGCTGCGGAGGTCAGAAGAGGGTCTTGGATTCCCCTGGAACTGGAGTTCTCCTGGAATTGGAGTTACAGACGGTTGTTAGCCGCCATGTGGGTGCTGGGGATCAAGCCCAGTTCCTCTGCAAGAGCAGTCAGTGCTGTTAACCGCTAAGCTATCTCTCCAGCCCTATAATTAATTTTTTGAGGCCTTTCATGTTATTTAATTTTATTGTACTCTATTGCTGCAGAGATGATAATTTTTGTAATATTTTATTTTTTAAATATTTATTTATTTATTTATTTATTTATTTATTTATTTATTTATCTTTTCGAGACAGGGTCTCCCTGTAGCCTCAGCTGTCCTGGAATTCACTCTGTAGACTAGGCTGGCCTTGAACTCACAAAGATCCGCCTGCCTCTGCCTCCCAAGTGCTAGGATTAAAGGCATGTGCCACCACGCCCGGCCCCCATTTTTTTTTTTATGTGTATGAATGTACTGTCTGCATGTAGGTTTGTGCACCCATGTCGTGCAATGCTGCGAACCTGGGTCCTCTGCAAGAGCAGTCGGTGCTCTTAACCACTAGGACATCTCTCCAGGCCCTGGTGCATAGATTTTCACATTTCTTGTGTTTTGGTGCTAGGTCTTGCAAATTTGGGACTAGACAGTCACTGAATTAAAAAATATATATTTATTTCTATTTTATGTCCATGAGTGTTTAGCCTGCATATTTGTAACTGCACCAAGTGCATGCAATGTACACAGAAGCCAGAAGAGGGCATCATATCACCTGGATCTGGAGTTACAGATGTTTATTAGGTGCCATGTGGGTGCCGAGAACCAAACTCAGGTCCCCTAGGAGAGTAGTCACTACTCTAAACTGATGAACCATCTCTTCAGCTCCTGCTTGAAGTTTTTAAAATCACCTGTGTTCTTCAGTTGAATTCATACAATGTTGAAGTAGAACTAGGTTGGTGTAGGTTGAGGTGCAGTTCCTATTCTTTGGATCAGGGGTGTAGCTCCATTCTGGGAGTACTTTATTAATGGAGAAAGCAATACATTTCATGGATTTGCCCACAATAAAAATATAGTGATGGTTACTTTATTTTATTTATTTTTAATTTAATTTATTTATTTTTTGTGTGTATGAATGTACTCTCTGCATGCAGGTTAGTGATGGTTATTTTAAAAGAGTTGCTTAAAAAAATAAAAGAGTTGCTTGTTCAACTACAATAACTTTTAGAGAATAAAGGAAAAAAATGATGGTATTATATCTACTAGGATTAGTTTCTAAGCAGAAACTGAAAGAGAATAAGGTAAAATGACTAGGAATTCATACAAGAAAACAACATAAAGAAGGGAAAAGAAAACAAAGGAACTGGGATTCTGTTAGAGGAAACAGAGAGTCAAGATTATAAGATGTAGAAAATTATCATTATGAAGAATAGAGAGAAGATTTGAGGAGAAAGAAGTGAAATACTATAGCAATGATAGGGAAAATTTATAGGTTGCTGATAATAGAAAAAATAGAGAGACCACAGTAGGACAAAGAGAGACAGGAGTTATTAAATGTAAGCAGACAATAAAACTTAAGCAAAAGTTAACTGTTTATACAAGAGTGAAGAATAAGCAAAATAAAAATAGGACATGAAATAAAAATAACAGAGAATATATTTTTTTATTTATTTTTTGTCTTTTCGAGACAGGGTCTCCTTGTAGTTCCAGCTGTCCTGGAACTCACTCTGTAGACCAGGCTGGCCTTGAACTCACAAAGATCCGCCTGCCTCTGCCTTCTAAGTGTTAGGATTAAAGGCGTGTGCACCACCACGCCTGGCCAGAAAATATCTTATGCCATGACTCACCTTCAACACCTGTCTGAGTTGTCTGCTGGTGTGAGTACCGAGTTGTCTGCTGGTGTGAGTACCGCCTGCCCGTGTCCATGCTGTCAAACCTCTTTGACCAGATTGGTCAAAACACAGTGTCTTCGTGGAGTTCAAAATGGTCACCTGTTCAGTTGACTTTATGCACAGAGTCGTCCCCTTCCTTGGTAGTTTTCCAGCTTCCAGCAGGATGTGCTTCGTCAGTTCAGTCCTGCTTTCCACAGGGATTTCAATGCAAAGCTTCGGGTGAGGTCCCATGCATCTGGGTTTTCTCTTCCTTCCAGCGTTTGGGATCCCTAGGCAGAAAGATACCCTGACCTGGTTTGAATATGCTTGTTCCACTGAATTAAAGCAAGTCACCTCTTTGGGGTGCTATTGCTAAAATTCCTCCTGGGAGATGTAAATTATATCTACGCCCTCCTTTCTTGGTCCTAAGGACAAACTGAGGTGTGGTTTTGCCAAACTGCAGTTTGGTATGCAGTGAGTTTATTAGGTTTACTTACAGAGCAAATGGATGAAGGTTTACTTACAGAATTGTGGGTGCTCTGTCCATGAGGCTTCCCTGGGAAGTCTTCATCCCAGCCTGGATGCTGGCTTTCCCGTAGCCATTTTGGTCGTTCTATGTTTTTTTTTTTCTCCACGTGTGTCTGTGCAGGCACAAGCATGTTTGTGGAGGCCTTTGGAATTTAGAGGTGTGCTTGTGCAATTTCCTTCTCTTCCAGGCAGAACAGTTTGACAGCAGACTTTGTCTGGGATCTGCTCCCTCCTTTGCCAAATGCACTACATGGTGATGCTGGACCGTGGAGCTGGGTGGCTTCCCTGCATCCTCTTCTGGAAGACTGTGTCTCTGCTGCTCAGAATTTTGCTTTGTCTCTCTTTGCTTGTAGGCAGTTTCGTCTTTCCTTTTGTTTGCAGATGTAGAATGGAGGTTGGTACATTCTTCTCTCTCCCACTTTGTGCTTTAGGGTGGAGTCATTGGTCCTTTGTAAATCTATCACGTCTGCAATTTATCCAATCTCTCCCAGTCTTGTGCTTGCTGTTGCTCTCTTGTTTTTCCATGCTCTTTAGCTGTTTGGGGTCGTGAGTCAGAGGTTTTCTTTCAGATTCTTGCGGTCATAGAACAGTGTTGTTCATCACTATGCCATCTTCCCTGGCTCAAGCACAATCTTTTTTTTTTTTTACAAACATTTCATAGACATGCATACAATCAAACATGAAAAAAATGTGAAAAACGATTCAAATATGGTTTAATGTTATTTACCCAACTCCCAGTACATGTACATTTGGTATCCTTTCTTTGCTTTTTATTAAAGCATGTTGTTGAGATTTGTTAGATATTGTTAACTTTGGCTACCATGAATGATATTTGTGATCTTAAGAAATACCCAAAGGATATTTTGTTAGAACATATTACAGTTCAATTAAGTGAATTTCATGTAATTGTCTTGTGTATTTTATGTCAACTCTCAAGTAAATAAATGTCTTAATCACTATTGTGATTTTTTTGTTGCTAATTAAATTTTTTTCGATCATCTTAGGTTGCAATGTTTCTGCCTTGATTTTTATATTTGAGTAGAATGTTGCAAAATACAGTCATCATTAAGTAATTCTAGTAAAAGCATTTCAGTTTATTTTATATGTGGCAAAATTGATTTCTCTATAAAAGTCTGGAAAACTTTGTAGCATTTAAATCCATATTAGTTATTTTTTTGTTCCTAATTATTTTTACATGTAACATGTTGATTAAAGTAATTTGAGTTAAAACTCATGTTCTGGTTGCATTTCCCTCAAAAGATATTTGAAACAAAGTAGCAACTTATCTTTTTTAGGAGCAGTTACTATTGTGAATAGATTCCCTTTTGCTGAGTGTTAATTTTGAGAAGTTTCAACTCTATTATGCGGGAAAATTTTATGTATATAAATAAATAAATATCTAATATATAGGTTGAAAATATCAGTAAAATGACACCAAATTCACTTCGTGAGATAGATGTATAAATGCTCTCAGTTCCTTTCTCATCAGTCTCCTTTATATTTTTAGATAGTCTTTATGTGAATACAATGACTTCAATATCAAACATTTTAAATGATGCTTGAAATATCAGTCACTTGACTTTGAAGTCACACACAATTAAATCCAACCCATCTTCTCTCTGTTAATAACAGCAATCTCACCAAGTCTAGTGCCTAATTAATACCAGCTATTTGTCACAAAGAGGTGACACATGTATATCAGAAAGCTTGAAATATTGTTTGGTGCTGAAGTGTAACCAGCTAGTCCTGCAATGTAGAATGTGTCTTATGTATGATGGCCTTTTTTTTTTTTTTAATTTTTTTTGTTAATTTTATTTATTTTTGTATGTGTATGAATGTACTGTCTGCATTGCAAGTCTGTTGCACCCGTGTCGTTGCAACGCCGCGGAGGTCAGAAGAGGTCCGGATTCCCTGGAAACTGGAGTTCTCCTGGATTGGAGCTTCAGACGGTTCTCAGCCGCCATTTGGGTTCTGGGGATCGAACCCAGGGTCCTCTGTAAGAGCGGTCGGCACTCTTAACCGCTAGGCCATCTCTCCAGCCCCTGTATGATTGGCTTTAAAGATTTCAAAGGCCTTGAGTTTTAGTGCATTCAAGCTGGAATGCCTAGAAGGTGTTAGTGAAGGGTGCCTTTAGGCTGCTAAGTAGAGAAGTATTTAGAAAATAATATGTAGCCCTCACTAAAGGACCCAGACTTGATAATTCACTTACGCGAGAGGCAGAATTAAGAATAAATTCCCTAAGGTAATTTGCTTAACCTGAAACTTTTAAGCCATGTGACAGAATACACAATCATACATTGCCTTATTTTTGTTGGAAAAACATTGTCTCAGAAATATTATTTAACTTATATTGGGATATATAATTAAAATGCGATTTATCAAACAAGTAATGCTTTTTAAATTATTGTATTTTATGAGACTGATTTAAATGACATGACAACTACAAGGGATCATACTAGGGAAAGAATTGAAGTATATGTGGATAGGCTATAACTAAACTGATCTATGGGAGAAATTTATTGAGAAATTCATATCCATATTCATGTACATTAATATATAAAGTTTAAGTTGAAATGTAACAAAAACATATTTTAAAATATGGTCTAAAAACTACAGCTAAAAAGCTAGGTTTTTGTCTTTTTTTTTTTTTTTTTTTTTTTTGAGACAGGGTCTCCCTTTCGTCCCAGCTGGCTTGGGGCTCGCTATGTAGACCAGGCTGGCCTTGAACTCACAGAGATCTGTCTGCCTCTGCCTGCTGAGTGCTGGGATTAAAGGTGTGCACCACCGCACCTGGATCAAAAGCTGTTGTTTTTAAATATATTGTGTTAAAGGAACATTCTGGGGCTGCAGGGATGATCGGTGGGTAGGAACACTCATTGTCCTCACAGAAGACCTCAGTTTGGTTCAGAGGGCTCTCAGTCTATAGCTCCAGTTCCAGGCGAGATGACACCCTCTTCTGGTCTCTGTGGGCACCTGCACACAAACAGATACACATACACACATAAATAATAAATAAATAAATAAATAAATAAATAAATAAATATTAAAAAGGAAACATTTCCCCTTTCAAAGATTTGATTTATAATGTAATCTTGTATAAAATATTATAAAATATATATTAAAATTATTAATAAAACATTACATTTATATATTTCTCTCTCTCTCTCATTTGAAACATCCCCTTTTTTAAGAGAGGAGAAATCCTCTCACGCCCTCCAAAACCCAAGAAGTTTCCTAATTAAATTTGAATGTCATTGCCTAGATTTCTTCTCACTACTCTAGGTTACTACCCAAGAGAGTTAATCTCTCTCTCTCTCTCTCTCTCTCTCTCTCTCTCTCTCTCTCTGTCTCTCTCTCTCTCTCCAGGGTGATACACTGTGGGTCATTAGCTGGATAGTAATTTGAATTCCTCTTTACTTTTCTATTGAAATCAATGGGGAAAGGCCGTACTGTGATTCAAAAGCCATTGGTGATTGCTAGGGTACAAACAGTGACATTGGAAAACAGTGATGCTTTAAAGGTACCAAGTAATTCCACCTCTCTTCTGGGTGATGGGGCCTCAAACAGCTGCCTTCTCCAAGTCAGACTGCTTGATAGGAGAACATGCCAGTAGACAGCAGGAGCCCCCTGAAATATCTCTAGCTTTGCAGGGAAGCTCAGGTTCCAGAGGATCCCAGATCCTGGTGTTTATTGATTTTCCCCAGGTGGAATTTAAGGAGTGTTTGCTCACATATAAATGCACCTGGAGAAAGAGAAAACGTTCTGGAGTCTCTTTGGATACATAATACTAAATAAATAGTTGCTCCATTTGGATTCTTCTTGTTTAGAACATTTCTCCTTCATTATTTTTTAAACTAAATTTTAAGGCACTTGTTCTAGTAAAACTTGGACATCAAGCAGCAGAAAATGATAGTAATATATGTTGGTGTGTCTGTGGCGTGTGTGGTAATGAAGCCTTCTGCACTCAGTCTACAGAGTGGTCCCACAAAGGACCATGGCACACATTCCCAGAGTTACATTGTGGACTGGATGGAAGATGGGAACTGCTTAGAGGATCCCACAGACAGCTCCGTAGGGCACATGGACCAGGGAGGCAGGAGGTGTGAAAGGAAGGTTAGGTGATGTCTCTCTGGAGGAAATTACCTCTTTTTGTTTGTAGATTTGCATTATTGGCCCTTTCTGTTCAGCTTTACTTGAACATAAAAATTCCATTTACGATTAGGTTTGAATATTAAAAAAATAAGTATATTGAGCATTTACTGTGATTCAGGTCCTAGAAGTATAGGACAAGGTGGAGTGAATGAATCCATTAGGCGTCTTGTTGCTGCTAAGGCTCCCTTATCCCACGGGAGGCATTTCAGTGTACAGGCTCTTTAGCTCCTTCCAACGTGTGGTGATTTCCTGCTTTTAAGGAAGACTCTCAGGTAATAGCATTCCAGGATTTGTAGACGCTTATGCTTTCAAAAAGAAATTAATGGGATGAAAGAGGTGAAGATATAATTTGATTTTCTTAGCAGTCAGGGCGAGTAGGCAGCCGGTGACACTTATATTCCAAAGTGGGAACTTTCAAACATCACCATTTTATGGGAATGGAAGGAGATACCAGTTTCTTAGCTTTTCTGTCCTTATTTAGCCAGCAGACAAGTTTTCAGAATATGCTCGAGAATGCTTCTGAAGGCCCCTTGAGCTTTGCCATACTTTTCTATCTTGTTTGGGATTCAAGGCCATTGTGCTCTAGTATGACTGCCAAAGGACACAGTTTGGAAACTCTGAGTTTTCTGAGCTACGGTTTATTATTTTTTTAAAACTTTATTTAATTTTGTATGTGTATGAATATACTGTCTGCATGTAGGTCTGTGCACCCGTGTCGTGCAATGCTGTGGAGGTCAGAAGAGGGTGTAGGATTCCCCTGGAACCGGAGTTCTCCTGGAATTGGAGTTACAGACGGTTGTTAGCCACCATGTGGGTGCTGGGGATAGAACCCGGGTCCTCTGCAACAGCAGTCGGTGCTCTTAACCGCTAGGCTATCTCTCCAGCCCCTGAGCTACAGATTATTAAACAGCTATGAAATAATTCATGTGAGTTAAACATAAATTGTTTTAGATTCATATTTTGTCAGTTCCTTTAAATTATAATTAAGTGTGCAGTGTTTGTTAATTGGTTTTATGAGCTTAAATGGGGTTTACTAATGCATATAATTTTTATTTTTATTTTTTTTTGTCTTTTCGAGACAGGGTCTCCCTGTAGTCTCAGCTGTCCTGGAACTCGCTCTGTAGACCAGGCTGGCCTTGAACTCACAAAGATCTGCCTGCCTCTGCCTCCTGAGTGCTAGGATTAAAGGCGTGTACCACCACACCCGGCTACTAATGTATATAATTTTTATTCTTTGAGGTGCTGAATATGTAAAACCCATTTATGGCTTAAGACTATTTCTTGTAATTTGAAGTTGATGACTAAGTTTTGCACAAAAATTGTAAAACCAGTTACCTAGCCCTAAATGGAAATTTCCCATTACTTATACTAAAAAGTACAAGAACTTTAGTATAAAGTACTTTAAATAACAAACTGATAGATATACAAAGTCAATATAGTTATTTTTTTGGCAAGTACTGGGACTCTGGTTTTTTCTCTTAAATTATTTATTTATGTGTATGAATGTGCTTTCTGCATGTAGGTCCGTACACTCTTGTCATGCAATGCCACGGAGGTCAGAAGAGGGCTTCGGATTCCGCTGGGACTGGAGTCAAAGACAGTTCTTAGCCGCCATGTGGGTGCTGGGGATTGAACCCGGGTCCTCTGCAAGAGCAGCCTGCACTCTTAACTGCTAGGCCATCTCTCCAGCCCCCCGGGACTCTGTTTTAATTAAAATTTCCCAGTGTGATTATACCTTCATCCTATATCATATCTCCAAAAAAGATTCGATGTGGTATGGGATTTCATTATGTTTATTTGTATATTATGGAGAACTTTTCTACTTTGTCTTTTAATAATCATTTTATTTTCCTATCTCAAGATAAATAAAGCACAAATAAAATATATATTTTGAAATTGCTCAGTAGATATTATTAGGTTTAGTAGAGAAAATACAATGTTCTTTTTGAAATATTTCTTGATATCTTGAATTTGTTGATTAAATTCTGACAACCTTAGTGTATGTACTCTGCAGGTATATAATAACATATAACTGAAAAAACTAGAAACTTTGATAGAATCTAAGTAGGCTGGAATCTTTCATTATTTGGCAGAAGAGATAAAGCAGGCGAGATATCGCCAGGATATAGTCCTAGACGTAAAATGCACTGAATACAGGTCTGGTTGTAGAACTAGATTAAGACTTGGGACTGAGTAGACATCACAAACAGGGAGGAAGGCACCAAACAGAGCAGAGTAATGGAATCAGATGTTCTAATCAGAGTCAGACTCACCACTGAGCAAGGCCAGGCTGGTAAACCAAGCTCAGGATCTCTGGGGGTCAGAGTCAGGAGCAGGAAGAGCAACACCATGACATAAGCACTGGGAAAAGGCGGGGCTCTAGGTGACTCACCAACAGGGAGGCAATGCCTGGAGTTTTCTAACATCCTGTGACCCCCACCTCTTAGGTTAACCCCAGCATGACCAGTTTGCTTGCTTCCTGCAGAGTTCTAACATTTACTATGTTTTTCAGTAGCCTCATTTTTTTTTGTTTGTTTGTTTTTACTGATAAAACATTAAGGATCATACAAGTACATTCTGGGAAAGTTAGTTTCAGAAATAAAATGTAAACTTCCACATAACTGGTAATTCTCTTAAAATACCTAATAGGGAATAAACAGATCTTTCTGGATTCATAATGGAGTAGAAGAACGTTTGCATCTTTGAAAAGGCTATGGTTATAAATGATGGGTGGTGGAAGGCAATATAGCTGCTACTTAACTCATGTTGCCACAATAGTGCCTGTAATTTTTTTAAAGAAATGGAAAATGAAAACTATTTTATGAACTATGTAATGACCTGTGAACCCAGCTTCCTTGGCCGTGGGAGAGAGATACATTGAGGCTTGTTGGGACAGTGTTATAAACACACATTATTATGTCCATATCTTTGGACATGTGGTAGACATTTTCTCTATTGAACTTACTTAAAATAACCTTGTACAATAAGCTCAATCCATTGCCTTTTTTATATCATGAAAAAAAAAAGACAGGAGGCAGGAATGTAGAGAACTTCCTTTAAGAAACTTCTAAGATTATTTTTTGCTTGTTTCTTTTAGCTTTTTTAAAATTTATTTATTTTTTTATTCGAGACAGGATCTCTCTGTAGCCCCAGCTGTCTTAGAACTCACTCCTGTAGACCAGGCTGGCCTTGAACTCACAAAGATCCACTTTCCTCTGCTTCCCAAGTGCTAGGATTAAAGGCATGTGCCACCAAAGCTGGCTTGTTTTTTTTTTTTTTTTAAACATTTTTTATTGACGTTTTGTGCATTTCATACATCATTTTCCAATTCAGTTCAGGCATATTTCCCTTTCCCTTCCTCCCCATCCCCACCCCATCCCAGATCATGCATTCTGCCATAACTGTCCTGCATCTTTCTCTCAGTTTTTTTTTTTCATTTTTTAGCTATAAGTGATAATCCATGAGTACAAGCATCCTTCATGTAAAACCAATTTGTAGGCTGTTGTGCCCAAACCCCCACAGCCCCACCTTCCAGGGGGGGGTGAGGGGTTGTATGTTCAATCAAGTTGATCAAATGAGTGTCCAGACTACATTGCTGTAGTTTCACCATTCACCCCAATCGCAGCCCTTACATTCTACCACGCCCCCTCTTCTGCAGATTGTTCCCTAGGCTTAGAAAAGGGGCACAGGTGGATGAGAAGCAAAACAGTCCACTCTCTCTGGAGCTGTTGTCTTGGACTCTGGTCAATTCATGGCTGATGCCACAAGCTTACATCCTCTACAGGTTAGGAGATGTTATAAGCCACAGTAAGACCCTGTCATATTTAACAGTAAAAAATGTAATTCATGGATTAACATATCATCCAAACATATGTGTCTATACCAAAGTAACCTACCATAACTATTAGTGCTATTTAAATACCTATATATCTAATTGCTTGTGCTTCGTTAGTAGAATCGAAAGGTTATTCCTGGACAAACTGGCTTGTTTCTTTTAGCTTTTAGCAGAGCTAATCTCACTCCTCAACAGCTCTCCTTATAATGAAGTATTCTAGCCCAAATTAAATATGTAATCCAAATTACTTTCCAAGAAGTTATCGAAAGGTCTTTCTGGGCTTGTGATCTTAGCCATCCAGCCCATTAAAGCAACAGAATAATAAAATGATAATTCCACTTCACAAGACTGAGAACCTATGAAACAAGCAAGCAATTTGGTCTGTGTCTACTAAATTTATCTCAGTTTCTCCTACAAAAAGCTTTTCTTTGAAATAATAGTGAAGAGTACTTTTGTTATGTATTAAATTCTAGGAGATTAAAAATATAATTTCCTTCCCCTGCTAGTTGCCTTATCTTATTGCATTACATTCTTGGAAATAACTATTGTGTTGTTTAGTTTTTTAAAATTAAAATGCAGTTACAACTGTAGTGTTTTTGCATTGTATGAATATTTTATTGCATGATGAAAAAGAATGATCGTGAAAACCTTAAAATGGTCAATTTTTCATTTAAATATTTTACAAGGAAAACCCTACTGAGATACATCTTCTTTTCATGGGCACCCTGGTGGGCCTCACAGAAGGGAGATGCAATGTATATAGTTCCACAAACCAGTGCATTTAAATTTCATAAAACTCACAGACAGTGATGGCTTTCTGTTCAAAGTGGAACACTCACATCTTATTTAGGTGTTACAGCTCAAACCCAGGTTTCTGCTTTCTCCATGTAGATAAAAAATGACTGAACTGTACTCTCTTCAGATACCCAGAGCTCTCTGCTCTAAGGGGATTAGGTCAGAACGAATGATGATGTCCCATGAATTTTGTTTGTGTGCACAGGAGGGTCTGATTTATAATACTGTGCCTTTACATGAAATAATTTATAATGCAGAAACAAATTTATGTCTTGGATGAGGTGGTCGTGTTGTTCTCAGTTTTATAACTATTAACTTCAAAAGCATAATTTTCCTATGAATTCCAAATAAATTAAAAAGCTGGAGAGAAAAAGGGCATAATTAAGTTCAAATCTAAGTATTCCCCTCCTATTAATCACCAGGATTTATGAAATGCTTTCATATATTTTGAGTTAAAAACAATTCTTATCATCAAGATACCATGCTTGCATTCTATATCTGTGAAATACATACACTTTTGAAAATCAGTACTAATTTCTGATCCATTAAAAACTCCTACTTTACAAATCTTAATATTGTCCTAAAAATTAATTTTATGCAAGGATCAAGTACATAGCATTTAGGACTTTAAGAATAAAATAGGCAAAATTTTTTATGACTTTATAAAAGTTGATATAAGAGGAAAGGAGTTAAAATTTCTGCATTGAAAATTCATAAGTTGGGCTAGAGAGACAGCCTAGTGGTTAAGAGCACCGACTGCTCTTGCAGAGGACCCAGGTTCAATCCCCTGCACCCACATGGCGGCTGAAAACTGTCTGTAACTCCAATTCCAGGAGAACTCCAGTTCCAGGGGAATCTGAGACCCTCTTCTAACCTCTGCGGCATTGCATGACATGGGTGCACAAACCTACATGCAGACAGTACATTCAAATAAATAAATAAATAAATAAATAAATAATTTAAAAAAAGAAAATTCATAAGTTATTTAAGGACTACTCCTCATGAAATATTGATAAAATTTATTTACTGTATTTACATCTTAGTGGTATTGACAATTATTTGATGTATTTGAGTTTTAATTTGGAGGCATAAATAATGGGAACAGTTTGTCAGCCTTTGTAACCATTGCTTTTATGTCCTAATGTAGTACTCCAGAATGGCAGTTGATTCAGCTACTTCACTTAACACATAAGTCCAAATCCTTAGCAGCCTGACTTCTCAACATAAGCTATTTGTAGTCCCAGAAACTAAGAATGGTGTTGACATTTGCAATAATGATTGCTCATATAAAAAGAATTCAAGTAGAGTTGGATATGTCATCCATGTTTCCCAAACTTCCTCAGTTAGCTAATTGACTGGGAGGCACTTGAAGCAGTCAACCTTCCTACGACTCAGAAGGAACCTCAGGCCTTGTGGTCTAAGCAAGCCATCTAGATGAATTTCATGATCAGGCAGACACTTGCCTTAAAGTCATTTAACTTGAAATCTCTGTGTACTGAGATCTGGGTAATGATGGAAGATAGCACAATGAACACAGATTTATAGAGCTTTTTACAACTAACATGGGATTAGCCAAGTGTTATAGTTAATATAAAATTTAAAGAGTTTTTATAGCTGCCTTTGAATATCAAGTAGTCCCTGATTTAAAAATAGTCAAAGGGGTCACTGTAGCAAACCATCTGTCCCTTGGATACTGTTTCTTTGCTATGATATTAATATCCTGTTAACATGTGGCAAAAATTTTCTTCTTTTTGTTAGTATCTTAAGAATCTTTGTTTTTGTCAAAATAATGTATTAGCAAGAGTTCTGAGCTGAATTTGAGGCTCATTAAACTAGAGCCAGGTAAAGCTGATTTTAGATGTAGATATCCCCTCCCCCTCATCTACCACATATATTCTGTTATACATACTTTGTTTCTTATCCTCTCGTGTGGAAATAAAATTTCTTGGAAACCTTTTGGAAACAGATATAATCATAGATTATATAGACTGAGACAACAAAATTTAACAAGCATTTAATATATATTCTTGAAACGAATAGCATTAAAAAAGCTTAAGTTTCTGAGGCTGATTATGAAGTGCATGCTCTTTTAATTTATCTTGGATATATATATATATATATATAGTGCTAGAATTGTGTGTGCATCCCTTGTGCAAGTTAATATGCAGAGACAGAGGGATCTGGAGATTCTGCTGCAAGGGAGATCACTGTGTATTTGGAACAGGAAGACATGCTTCCCAAAAGCTTATTACAAACAAGCCATCTATTATACATACATTCCTAACAAAGCATTTAGAGATGCCATAGTAAAGAAATAATCATTAACTGATTTTTGCACTTGCATGTTGATGAGCCACTTGCAAGGGTAAATTCGCCTACGAAGTCAGATGTTCTTGGCTCAGGCCCTGGTATGTTTTTTTGCTATTTGGTGACTTTGGGATGATCAAACTTGGTTGTCCATCTGTTTATGCATATGTAAAAGGGCATGGCAATAATGGTGATATATGTCTCATAGGATTATTCTAAGTATCAAGTGAACTAGTAAATGTTTAAGGTTTCTAAGACTATGCTTGGCATTTTAAAGGACTCAATGTATACTAGTTATTACTTTATGCTTATATACATATATTCAGGTTGTTAATTCATTTTTTCCCAAGGGAAAGTCACATTTTTCAGAGTGATCTTCAAAGTATTAACTAAGTTAGAGTTAGCATAAATTCTAGTCTTTTTAAAGTACAAGGGCTAAAGAAATTCCTCTTCAGATCCCCTAATCCTTTTCTCTCATAGTTTCTATTATGTCTGTTATGGAAGAGACATTTTGTATGCTACAGACAGGGTCTGGGCATCGTACCTTTTGTTATGGACAAGTACTGCCGTATCAGGCTTCAATTACATGCAGAGAGATTACAGTTCAAAAAATACAATTATGTACTTGATATTATCCAACCTTATGTGGTTTGCATAAAACCTATGATAAAGCCTAGTGTTGTTATAATAGGATTTATCTCTTCTACTTGCTGGACTGTGTAGTCTGCAGGTTGACTCATCATCACTTACTCCTCACAGATGCTCTTTCTCTGTGTGTATCTAGCCAGTTCATGAAAAATAGGTTGGGGATGCCTCACAGTAAATTTGAATTACAGTTTTAATTCAAACAGCTTCTCTTTTCTCAGGAAATTGTAATATAAAAAGTTTGAAAATATATTACTAGCAGTCAAAACAGGTATCTACTATTTAGATTTTATGTAGAAAAACAGCAAACTATAAATTATTATATTTACTTTTTCAATTTCTAATTTTAAGGTAGACATTATGTTTTAGTAGCTCTTCCAACTCTACACAGAAGTGGTATCATTAATGTAATCTTTGTTCTAATAAGCTTAAATTTACCTAAGAAGCTTACTTCTGCCAATTTACATTAAAATTTACCAATTCTTTACACTGACTATGCTCATTGCAGCATATTAAAGGTGAAACTATATCTGTCTTTCAGCCTTAGAAGCATTATTGACTTGGGAAAATGCTGCTATCATATAATTATTATAGGGTTTTAAGGTACAGCATTCTCCTAGAACTCCATTTAGATCTGCAGGCATTTAATATCGCCCTCAAAAATGTTTATGATAAAATATTGTCCAGATATCTTGCAAACAGCTTGGAAATCTTCTGACCCATCAACATGGGCAGCAGCCTTTTCATAGAAAGGATTAAGATCCAACATGCTAGGTTTTTTTTTTTTTCCTGGTAATAAACAGGAACAGAATTGTAACAATCTAATTAGATCAACAAGGTCCAAATATGCCTTACACGCTTTCCTTCTGTACCTTTGTCAAGTAATATCCTAGGAGTTCCCTCCGGTAACTCTCACCTGTGCAAGCTTCTTTTTTGCTCAGAAGTTCTCAAAGTCCTCACTTAAAATGGCCTGGGGTTTAAAGAGCTTTTTATCCAATGATTGATGTACATACAGTCCCCCTGTACTTAGGGAACTGGAAGACGTGTTCCAGTGCATCTGGAAGGCACTTTTAATAAGCTGGTGCTGGTGTTGCTGGTCTGTATAGCTATGTGGGTACCTTGTACTTAGGAACAAGAAGGAAGAGACTTTGCTTTTGCATGAAGGCTGAGTTGCAAGGCCAGCTGAGGAAAGCTATGGTGGGTGCTGTGCTGCAAAGTGCTGGCCTTTCTACTGGAGGGCATTTCCTCGGGCACTAACCAGAACAGAAGTAGTGTGGGCCTGCAGAGAATTCAGCCGGTGACCAGTAAGAGGAGAAAGAGAGAGAGAGAGAGAGAGAGAGAGAGAGAGAGAGAGAGAGAGAGAGAGAGAGAAATCAGAGTGCATGCAACTCTGATTATGACAGACCCTTTGGAGGACGGCAGAGGACTGGTACTGCAGTCAGCAGTGCATCAGGTACAGCACAGAGCACAGCACTGGAGTCAGCGGTAAGGTTTAAGTTTTCAGGAGAGTACCATGGGCCTGTCACTGCCCTCACACAGTCCTTACCTATCAGCTGGGTATGCATGGGCAGGATGAACAGAGGCAGGGATAAAACGAATCATTAAAGACCATGACGATCTATTTTAAAACAGACCCAGATTATGGCATGCTTAAAAAATAGCTCAAGTTTTAAACACTGTGTTTGTTTTAGCACTTCAAAAGAGTGTCCTCTTCAAAACAGTGTCCTCTGGTCCAGCTCAGCCTGCTGCTGGTGACTGCAGCCTCCGGCAGCACTCTCTCTCCTTGTGAGCCACCGCTGTTACCTTGAAACGCCTTTTCTCTGGCTGGAAAGTTAGGAGCTCTTTTCCATGCCAACGCTTCTTCTCGATGCGCTTTTTCCACACTCTGTTCATCATGTACAGAACCTCAGGGTCCTTCCATGCTGCGACTCTCCAGTGGGCAGGTGGCTGTCCTTGTCATCCTTCTCCTGGCTGGGGGTACTGGGGGGTGTGTTTATATGGTGAGCGGAATAACAGATTGAATAGCAGCTTCACTTATTCTAGCTCTGCTCCTCACCTGTGAGTAGACACACAGGTTTTTATTTTTCTGTTGTTTCCTGGCAACGTGTCAGTGGGGTAGCAAAATACCATGGCAGGCTACCTACTTGTAATGCAAATGAAGTTGTTGAGTATGTGTTGTTTGTCCCTCTTCTTTTTTATGTGGATTGTTAATCCATAGCACATCGCAGCTTCTGAAACAAACCTGGGCTTTCTGGGGTGAGAGTTTCCAGGGCATAAATTGACTGATTCCTACTGTCCTTTTTGAAGACTTCATGGGAGTACTATGTGTCAATAATTTTTAGTTTGGGCAAATACATGCTATAGATCTTGGTTCTGAGATTCCAAAAAGCAAAAAGATACAGCATTTCTTGTGACTCATGGAACTCAATGATAAATTTGCTAAATGGACGCTTTATCTCACATAAAAGAAATGTTCTGGCTATAGTTTTGGAGTTTGGAGGGTGAACATTGATAGCAAGAATGGTATACTGCGTTCTGGTTTTTTTGTTTTTTTTTTGGTCCATAAACATGCACTGTATGCCAGAAATACAGATCCCTGCCCTTGAGAAACCTGAAGCCAGTGATGAGCCACTGCACTATGGCTAATGCTGCTTAGCAGTGGGGATGGTGGGTAGGAAAGCTTCTAGGTGGAAAGAACAAAAAGAACTAGAAAAGGTTGGCTGTGAGATACAAGCTTTGAAAGCAGAGGCTCTGGGGCATCGCTAGCTGTGCTCTGTACAGGTTGAGTGGATGCACCCCGTCAGCGTAGTGTTTGACCTCTCTGTGGCTTGGTTTCCCCAAATATGATACAGGCAAGTATACCAACTCAGGAGATGGTTGTGAAGGCTAAATGCAGTGATAAATGGTAATGTGGTAATCACTGAATGAGGGGAAGACCTGGAAACTATGAGCTGTGTTCTGTTTTTGTTGGAGTGCATAAATGTGAACATATATTACACATGCAATTTTTGTGTAGTATCTGCTTAATGCATCTTAATTTTACCCCTCATCTAAGCAGTTTATTCTTCAGGAAATGTATCGTTCCCTGAGGCTGAAAGGTCTCAGGCAGAATGGAAGCATGAAACTAGGGTTTAAAAGCACAACTTGTTCACTCTGTTTATATTGTTTGTAGCAAATGTGTCAGAAATAACAATTGATATTGGCTTTACCCCTATTTTACTTTCAGATCTGATGTTCATAAGAGAGACAACTGTACAACTGACAATTGTACAGCTGAGGAATTGTTGGATTTTGTACACAACCTTTGTTCAAAACACTAGTGATCTTTTGTATGTATGTTGCTCCTTAAAGACAGTTTTGGATGACTTAGCCTTAGGATTAGTAATAAGAAGATAGACTTACAACCAGGGCACCAGGAGAGACATCCATGATATTAACAAATAAGATACCCATCCATAGATATTAACTTGGACCATATTACAATTGCACATTGAAAGCAGAATCAGTGCAAAGATGCCAATTTGGGCCATTTTGCAATTGCACAGTGTAAATAAAAACAATGCAAAGAACTCAGATACTGGTGCAAATGAGCATAGCAGCTTTTTCCTGGTGTCAGATCAATCAGCTAAGGCCTCCCAACTGGGGCCCAAACCACGTCAGGCAAAATGGTTCATGTGTTCATGTGTGTGCCTGTGTATGGATTTGTGCATGTTAGTGTAGTAGAGGCCAGAAGAGGGCATCATATCCCCCGGAGCTGGAGTTACAAGCCCTTGTGAGCCTCCTGACTTGGGTGCTGGGAACTGAACTTGGGTCTTCTGCCAGAATAGCATGTGCTCTTAATCGCCAAGCTATTTTTGCCACTCCAAAGCTGAAGTTTTAAAACAAGACCATAGTATATAACTCAGATTATTTGAAAATAAATGATAAATTATAAATATGGATACAGGAGTTGTCCTAACATATTAGTATATCTATGTTGGATAAATCAAAGTTGCTGATTATGTAGAAATTGCACAGGCTATAGGATTATAAATGTAAATGAGCTAAAACATACTTTAGTGACCTGAATGGGAAAATATGTGGATAGTTCATACTTCAAGTCAGCATGTTTCCTTTAATTATTTTTCTGATTTTTACAAACACGTACACTCATTGAACAGAAAGTTGGCCAGTATGGAATTATTTTCTATTGTAGTATGTTTGAGAGATGAATATGCTTGCATGTATGTGTAGTCATGACTTCCTTGTTTTGAAGGAAAAATTTAAAACCCTATATTGATTTCCATTTGTGTAGCTAGGAAGGCACTTTCAGGAAGTTGACCTTTTTCCTTTCTTTTTTGTAAGCATCTATTTTGAGAGTTGCTTAGATATATGCAAATCAGCTCTACCATGAGGAGGTGAACTTAGAAAATCTGCCTGATTAATATATATTCAAAATCAAACAGGAAGGGATTAATAATGTATTTTTAAAGCTTTTTAAATTTAATTTTATTTATTCATTTTCTTTGTGTATGAATGTACTGTCTGCATGTAGGTTTGTGCACCCCTGTCATGCAATGCCGCGGAGGTCAGAAGAGGGTCTCGGATTCCCCTGGAACTGGAGTTCTCCTGGAATTGGAGTTACAGACGGTTCTCGGCCGCCATGTGGGTGCTGGGGATTAACCCGAGTCCTCTGCAAGAGCAGTCGGTGCTCTTAACCACTAGGCTATCTCTCTAGCCCCGGGATTAATAATGTATTAATAATTACTATGATATCAACAGAATCCCAAGCCCTTCTATGCATTATGTTAATGGAAAGCAAATTTTGGAAATCTGTGATTTAAAAGAGTCAGGTATGATGACCTGTGCTTGTAATCCTAGTCCTCTTTTCATGAGCAGGAGGGTTCCCCCAAGTTCAAAGCCAGTGGAGATTGTACAGAGTGTCAAGACAGCCAGGATATATGTCATGACCCTGTCTCAAAGTACAAAACAAAAGGAAACAAACTTTGAGATTTAAAAATATTTTTTTCTCAAATTGGACTCTGTAGGTTATAAAAAACGAAGAGGTCGTTAAGCTGAGAGAGGTCTGGATCTGGGAATGGAGGAGCTGGAGGAAGGAGGGATGTGAATATGATCAAATACAGTGTGTTTATGGAATTCATAAAGAATTAATAAAAATATTACATTAAAAAATTTGTGCTGAGACAAAAGGATTGCAATCAGTTAGAGGCCAGTCTGGGTTACACAGTGGGACAGTCTGGGTGGCAGTGTGAGAGCCTGTCTCAGAATACCAGAAAGAATTTAGCTAAGATTCTGATCTTAATCTTTATAAAACCTTTTAATTTGCTTTTAGCTAAAATGATTAATTATTATTGCCAATGCCTTCCCTATTATGTCTTGATTTTCTCATTGAAATAGGACAAGTATTACAGTTTGTGGAAACACAACAATCTTAGCAAAGCTTGGAACTCTCTACAGAAGCCATTTAATGTTATGTAAACATTAAGGAAAACAGTCATAAGTGAAAGGTTAAATATTCTAGTTTTATAACAAAGTGGTCAGTTTCAAATTAGTATAAAATCGAGGGAAAGTCAAACCATGGAATTCTGAGTAGCGATGCTATACTGCAACAGATTGCTAAGATAAATTTATAAATATGATATTATTGATGGAGGAGAGCTGGAAATTAATACATGTCTGTTAGACCCAGGCTGGAATTGTTGCCTCAAACCATAATAATTGGTTACATTAGTCCATTTGTCTGATGGAGAGGCAGAGGATGTCGCCTTTCTCTGATTCCGGCCTAAATCTCTCACAGGAGTGTCTGTTATCTCCTTAAAGTAGGTCTCAGAGCTCCATAGGGCAATTTTGTTAATTTTCAAAATTGAATTTTTAGTATCTCTGAATTATGGTACTTATTTTCCAGAAGTAGTTCAAAATAAGAATGCATTTAAGAAATAAAAAAATCATTAAATATGATTTTCTAATTCTAATCTTTGAAAATTGACTTCTAGGCTACTTTGAGCAGGATCTTTATTCTGGAATTGTTGCCTTTTATTTTGTTGCTCTCATTGAGCTCTGATGCTTAGTAAACATACTAAATTTTCAGGAGGAAAATCATTGAAATGTAACAAAATATGTTGTATGCTCAGCACATGACCTTTCCTTCATAAAATCTTGCATTGCCAAAAATTAAATTAAAATAAATATCAGTTTCCTTTAGCACTTTTCAATGGTAAGAATTCCTTCAAGTATTATGTTCTGTTTTGTGTTAAAAGTGAAAACCCACAAGATATAGCTGGTTCCTTCTTGACAATTGCTTGAGGAAAAATTGTAATAAACAGCACAAGTTCTGTGTGCAATGGTTGAAAGCCAACTGCTTTGTAGAAAATAGATTGTAGCTCTGAGGATCCTCAGCCGTAAGGCCTGGCTTGTAAAGACCTCAGTCTCTGAAATGCAACTTTTTCCTTCTTATTTTTTTGCTGGATGAACAGCCTAATGTTCCATGCACTGTACTAGAAGCAGCACTTTATGCAACATTGAAAGAGTCAATTAATTTGCATAATTTCATGAGTATTACCATGACTTTAAGGTAGGCTAGCTTGCTCAAGAGCCTCGTCTGCCCAATATTTTCATTTTTGCCATTTTGACAAATTAATCATTTTTAAAAACAATTAATTATACTTATGACAAACTGAACCTCATACCCAAGGGTCTTAAATTTTTACAGCAGAAGTCTAATATTAATGTGAATAAGGTCAGTGATTTAGTGAGCACCTTAACAGTCAACAATGCCTAAGGCTGAACAAAATTAATATTTTGTTACCCATCTGGAGACTTCAGTAAAATTAATGAGGAAAGGGGTTTATTGTAATATATAATAGATACAAACTCACTATTTTGGAACTGAGCATTCTGTTTTCATCAGAGCCCAGATATTTTGTGTACTTCTCACAAGCTTGGCTTGTCAGCCCCTGATGTCTTTCTTGCAAGAAAAGTGAACACTAATTACTTCTAATATCTTGCCCAGATATTAATTTAGTGATCAACATGAGTTGTTAAAAGTAAAATTTAAATAAGCATATTATTAAATATTTGTAAAAGAGTAAGTAAAATATTACACTATTAAATATTAATTTCATAAAGACCAAATCTGTCAACATCTGAGGGTGAAGATTTTAGTTTCTCTAAGGAATCTGATGCTGTTCTTAACAATGCATGAGGATTCTTGTGGAAAACTTTGTTTCAATATTTTTTTGAAACTTGCATATTTTGGGATAGTATTAATGATACAGGAAAAGTGTGGACTAAGGTAATATTAGAATTTAGTGAAAATGAATAGGGAAAAACTAGTTCAACATGTCTGTTGGACGACTCTGTAGTCATTCTAACGTCCATCTTCAAACAGATTAAGTTCTAATGTGGACAGTTAGCATTTGTGTGTATTTGTAAGGAATTTAAAAAAATCAACATGTTAGAATTAACTTCATTGTTCATATCAAAACATAATAGCATTAATACAATTTTATTTTTATTCGCATTTTTAATTTCCACTAAATGTCTCACAGGTATTTTTTATTTTTGAAAAGAACTGCTGGTAACCATTAGGTAATGTGTTAAATATGTACATATTCTCTGTGTAGTTTGAGTAGTCAGTACATGCATATATATACCATATAATTTGCTTATGTCAAAATCATCGACAAAGAACACTTCCATTATCTGGAGCAGTCATCAAGCAGCATTATGGCTGAGCCCACTGACACAATTCTATCTGTTCTGCCACTAAGCTCATAACAATATGTACTTAATTTTTGGCAATCAATACATATATAAATTTAAGGAGTGAATTAATTAGTAAATTTCTAGACTTTATTCAGTACAATAAATTTTTTATTGCTTTTGTGGAGTTACAAAATGAGGTTATGGATCTCATATTTTGGAAAATTTTATTCCAAATCTTAAAAAGACAAAGCATTTATATTCTGTGTAAATCTGCATTATTAATTCACTGTAAAGTAGATCCAGTTGGAGTACTTGTTTTTGCATTAAATTAAGCCTTTGATGTTCTTTAATGCTTTGATTTAGCCTCTAATTTGTCAGAGCACAAATGAACCAGCAGCTGTTGAAAATATCACTTTTGCAGTACTATTCCTGGCCAATAAAACCCCAAGAAGTCATCTTCCTATCTGGATGCACAAAATAGCATGGAAAACTAGTCATTGCTTTGAAGTATCACTCCAATTATGGGTTTTAACCCCATAGGTCACAGTTAGATTATTTAGACAATGCCAGTGTAATTCTGTCTCAATTCTAGGCTTTCTGTATGTCCAGAGCACTCACCAGTTCCACCGGAGGAAATTTCAGCTGGCTGCTATCATGGCATTGACCTGTGTTTGATAGGGTTAGACAGCATTTGGCTGATTCCTGTATATTTTGTGCATTATTTAACTGTGTAGAATGTATTTAATAGCAAAAGCAAGCTATACTAGGATTTTCTTCTTTCAGAAACCACAAGACTAAGATGACTATCACATGGTGATATTGAGTCCATCTTGTGTGTGATACATATGCATGGCTGTGCATTCAGCCTGTAAGCCAGGAAAATATCTTATTTGAAAACCACTAAGAATTGTTGAATCTTTTAGTATAAATTCAGTCATGTGTCTCTTTCTTCCTGGGTTAAATGCCAGGGTTGATGCTTGACAGTAAAAATGGACAAATCCGCCTTGCTGGTTAAATTGCCTAAATTTATTACATTAGACATTTCTTGGCAAATGCATCTACCAGCAGGAATTGTAAATGCTACCTTTTTATGAAGTCAACTGGCTCTGCCATTTCCTCACATTTTGATAACATTTTGTCTGGTATTTGCATCAACAACATTGTTCTAGAAGATCATGTTAAAATCATTGCTGCTAACAAACAAGTAAAAAGAAATTTACATGATCCTGAAGAGCAAAATATAAGGATTCACCTTCTCATGGAAGTAGAAGATCATCTGTATTTCTTTTGATTTTTTTTTTTTTTTTTGTGACAAGGTCTCTTTCTGTAACTCGGGCTAGCTCCAACCTTACTCTGTAGACTAGGTTGTCTCAAACCCATGGGGATTTTCCTGTCTTTGCCTCCAAGGGCTGGAATTGCAGAGATGAGCCACTCCAAGCTTGTTTTGAGATCATGCACAAGCCTGGTAAGAACGGAAGCACTGAAAGTCAGCATGGAGGTTCCTCAAAACATCTAAAATTAGATCTACCATACCATCCTGCTGTACCACTCTAGATACTTATCTGCAGGGCACCAAGTCAACATACCACAGAGATCCTTGCTTTTCAGTGTTTGTTTCAGTACTGTTCACAATAGCTACATTAGGGAACCAATCCAGGTGTTCAGAAGCAGAGAAATGGGAAAAGAAAACGTGACAAATGTACACAATGACGTTTCTTCCACAACGAAGAATAAATTTATGTTGTTTACAGGCAAATGGATGCAATTAATCATGGAAGATAAGTATCTTATGTTTTCTCTCTTGTAGAATTTGTGTAGATACATGAAAATATAGAACTACTCTAGGGGAACAAAGATGACTAATAGGAGGGAGCAAAAGGTGAATGTGGAAGGGTCAGGGGTTGCTCAAGGAACACTGTGTGCATATGCATACTGTGCACTTATGTACTATGTGTAATGAATATATAGCATGAAAATGAAATTATGACTGATCATGCAAAAGTTTAGTAGCTAGCAAACCATTACACAAGTTGTTAGGATCTGCTACTGACTAAAACCAAGAAAATATTTGTTTTTCCCTCTTAATCCTTCTTTTTAAAGTTAAGGCATATACCAAATAAACAATTTTTACAGTTTTGAATACTTTGTAATATTATATAACTCAGAACTCTGGGCTGGTTTTCATTCATTTACTGTATGCTTCTTTAAAAATAAAATTTGGAGATATTGCAAAAAATAGGACTTTGGCTGTCATTCCATAGTGAATTTCAGATACCATGATTTTTTGACCCCAAATAGATATTTGGATAGTTGAAGAAAAAAAGAACTAAAAACAAGTCCACTCTTCGGACACTCCTTTTACTTAAAAAGGGCACACAACATTCCCACTTATTTTACTTAGAAAAACACACAACATTCACATTACTTCAAAACTGATGTTGTAAAGTGCACTTGAATAATACATCGCAGTCCTGACCAGAAGATGTTTGCTTACCCACATAAAGTAATTTGCTTCTTAGCACAGCTGGGTTCCCTTTTGCTAGTGTTTTATTTTTTATGAAGTAAAGAGAAAACATTATTTTTGTAAACCAATGTTTTAATCTAATTGATGACAACTCAATGGCCTCGAATAGCGATGGCAGCTACAAACCACCTCTCAATTTGCACATTTTAGGGCCTACTAAGCTGGAGAACTGAAGCATGAGGTAAATGAAAAAATATGAAGTTCATAATCTAAGGAGACCTGCATGTGTACAGCCATAAAAGCTACAACTGCCAGCTCAGGTGGAAAAATGTTGAAGTGAGAAATGTATTCAATAAATAGAAAACACAGCATGCAGCTGGAAAGTGTGCATGAGGAACTGGTTAGAGGATGCGAGTAATGGGAAAGGAAGCAGATGGAGCATGGGTGTACATTAAACAGTAGTGCTCATGGTTTGTGACATGAAGTGTTCCACCGGGAGTCTAATTCTTAACTATCTTCAAATTCATTCAATTTAAAATATCATGGTCTTGTTATCATCTAATTTCGCAGAAATTTTATTGAAAATGTTATTGTGATGAACTGCAGTCCATAGTTGAAAATGCTTACGGATGGACCAGCCTGGAGCTTGGAAGTTGATAACCTGATCCTGCTGCAGCTTCGTTGTTGTGGGGGCACCGATTCGACTTTGAGTTTGTTGGCCTCTGATGTCTAGGAGCACACTGGCATCAGACACAGCAAGGGTGCTTCAAGCAAAAAGGACAAGATTCTGCAGCTATGACAGACAGAGTCTACACAACACTTCAGAATATCTAAGGCCTACCAGGGTTCGCAGGACAGAGGTCTTCATTCTAGAAAATAAAATAAAAAAAGGAGATAGTGTTGACTGCTGTTCATAACTAAATTAATATTGCTACTTGGTATATTTGTAAACTGCATTTCTGAAATTCTCTGAATTTTCATTCACATTTTTCTATGTAATGGACTATAAAGTATATTTTCCTTTCAATGATTAATGCTTCTCCTTGTCCTGCACTTTGCTACACATTGGCAGAAGGGTACGTTAGATAGAAAAGTGTATATGCTCCCACAGCTGCTGACCTTGACAGAAGAAACCACCATATTTATTCTTTCATGCAGTTTCCACCTCTCCTTTCTTCCCTCATCTCCAGCTTCTGTTTCATACCTGTTTCTTGCTGCCTACTTCTAAAACAATTTTCATTAATTTCTGATGACTCGGTAAGTTGAAAAATTAAGCAGCCTGATTTTTTGCTTCATTCTCTGTGAAAAACCAGACAAATTGAATATAGATATTGATGAATTTACTAGTTCTCACATAGACTAGCTGTTGAGTAGTTATTCTTTTTGAATATATGTATCACCCAGTCTGTTTTAACCATCTCTTAGTCAAATCCATTACTTTCCTCCCTCTCCCCTACCTACTTTGTGAATTTTACCCCAATTCCCTTCTTTGAGGAATATAGGGAACACATTCTTTGTCATTTTCAACACTCGTTTTTCGCAATTACATAATCTCGAGTGCAGAACGTTGTCCTATGTATGAAGAAACAAGAAACAACGTTTATTGTAGCTTATACCCCTTCCACCTGGTGCCCCTTTCTTTAAGTGGGTACAAGTGTTTTCTTCTATAGAAATGACATTTAGGTTCTCTACAGCACCCTGGAATTTGATCTCTTATCATGAAAATGAATCAACTTCTACTAATTACAATCTGATATTTTTATGTGAATAATTTCCCCCTGCGCTGTCCTCCTGTGGATGCTCATCTCTTCTGGAAAGATCCCGTTGATAGTTGTACTGTTATTCCACCTGGTCATTGCTTGTCAACGCTCTTGCCAACCTTGGATTCTTCTGTGCACCTTCCTCTGGCACTCAGGGTGACCAGTCTTAGGTGGTTGCTGTTCCGAAGGGCTTACTAGTCACCTCTGTGCCAAGTTTGTTCACAGAGCAGCTGTTGTATGGCAGACATTGTGTTGTGCACACACCTCTTTAAGATCCAGTATCATTTCCAGTGGGGTTCTTTGTATTTTCATGAGGAAATCCTGATATTATTCTGAGGTTTAAAGTTCTAAGTTTAAATAATTAAAAAATCATTCTCTCTTTTCTTTTTGTTTCTTCTTTGTCAGTAGCACCCTGATTTCTCTGGATGGTGAGTGGAAATCATTGATCGTATCCATCTCCAGCTAACCCTCTCCTCTCTCATGACTTCACCAGCCAGTTCTCAAGTTCTGCTACCATTTCTTTTTCCTTTGCATTGTTTGATTTCTTCACAAATATTAGTAGATAATCTCAGTCCAGGTTCTTGACATATTAAGTTCTAGGCTTCTAGGGGCTGAAGTGACGGCTGTGTGGTTAGTAGTATTGGCTGCTCTTCCTTAGGATCCGAGTCCAGTTTCCAGAACCTACGTTAGGAGGCTCCACGACAGCCTGTAATGGCAGCTCCAGGTAATCCTACACCCTCTTTGTACACACATAGCGTAAACACACACAAATAAAAATAAATTTAAAGGGTCTGGAGAGATAGCCTAGCGGTTAAGAGCGCCGACCGCTCTTACAGAGGACCCGGGTTCGATCCCCAGCACCCACATGGCGGCCGAGAACCGTCTGAAACTCCAATTCCAGGAGAACTCCAGTTCCAGGGGAGTCCGAGACCCTCTTCTGACCTCTGCGGCATTGCACGACACGGGTGCACGTACTTGCATGCGGGCAGTGCATTGATACACATACAGAGATAAATAAATGCCGGGCGTGGTGGCGCACGCCTTTGATCCTGGCACTTGGGAGGCAGAGGCACGCGGATCTTTGTGGGTTCAGGGCTACAGAGTGAGTTCTGGGACAGCCAGAGCTACAGGGAGACCCTGTCTCAAAAAGACCAAAAAAAATTTTTTTTAATTTAAATTATTGGTTTGTTACAAAAATCTTTTTACCAATCCCTCACCTTTGTTTCTTTTTTTATTTTATTTTATTTATTTATTTATTTTATTTCTGTATGTGTATCAATGTACTGTCTGCATGCAGGGTTTGTGCACCCGTGTCGTGCAATGCCGCGGAGGTCAGAAGAGGGTCTCAGATTCCCCTGGAACTGGAGTTCTCCTGGAATTGGAGTTTCAGATGGCTCTCGGCCGCCATGTGGGTGCTGGGGATCGAACCCGGGTCCTCTGTAAGAGCGGTCGGCACTCTTAACCGCTAGGCCATCTCTCCAGCCTCTGTTTCTTATTTTTGTCTGAGACTATGTAGACCAGGCTGGCCTCAATCTCACAGAAATCCACCTGCCTCTGCCTCTTGAGTGCTGGGATTAAACATATGTACCACCACACCCGGCCACTTCTGTTTTTGTTAATTGTATACAATCAGAAGATTCACGTAAATATCATTCTGCTTGTGCCCCTTTGCTGATCAGGTATCTGCAATCCTATCTCATTGCCTTTAGAACAATAAGCACAAAAGGTTCTTTAAGGACTAAGATTTCATGCACACACACACACACACACACACACACACACAATTCTGCAACAGGACCTTCTAGTGAAATCCATTTAGTTCATGAAAAACGGTGCTTTATAAAATACAATGTGAAGAAGCAATGGTTTATTGAACAGTATCTAAACTCCACAATGCACTCAAAATAATGTCAGACAGTTACTATGACTATCTTTACTGAGTCCTCAGTGCTTCTATGTTAAGCTGCAAGGCACTTCTGTGATAGGTGCACTGTTGAGTTCATTTTCCTGAGGTTCAGGGAAGTTGAGATCCTCCTCTCACACTAGAATAGGCAAGCAACATTAGAAACACTGGTATGCTGAGTGAAGTAACACAGTCCCAGAAAGACAAACGAAGAATGGTCTCCCTCATTTGTGGATGCTAACACCAAATCTCCCAGATGAAAGGCAAACTGAATAACATTATTGTTATATTTCTGTTTATCTGAAAGCAACTATGTTGTTATAATATGAATCTGTCAGTGGGCTCTAGAATCCATCCACCAATTATTTTAAGACTCTGTAATTACTGTATATGGGTGGAGAGTATGTATCCATATTTTAGAGTAATATAAAATTAATGGAGGAAAATGTGAGTTCCTAAGCATCAAAAAAGACAGAGAAAGATGCAGGAAGTTATGGCAGAGTGCATGATCTGGGCTTCATTGTACTCTTTGAATCCCAGAAAGAAGCTACAGTCTGTGAACTGGTGGTGACCCAACCCTGAAATCCTAGCACTCAGGAGGCTGAGGCAGGAGGTTCCAATTTCAAGTGTGGTCGACTTGAGACCCTGTCACAAACCAACCAACCAAGCAACAACGAACCCTTATCATATATGTTAATCCTTAACATATATGATAAAGTTTATTGAGTAAAGTTTATGTCCCTTGATATCTGTCCATGTGAGTCCATCAATGGAGCTTGATCAACCTATCTGACATGACTTCCTTAAAGAGGACCAACTCATCCTCACCCTGCAGTGATCAGCTTCCAACAATTCCTCAGATAAGGCTGAGGCTTCTTACACATTTCCCTTCTATGCTTGTGGTTTTTTTCTGGTTTGGGTTTGCTTGGGTCTTGTACAAGCTCTTACCATAAGTTTGTATTAGCAAGTTTCCTGAAATCTGAAAAGCTGCTTTGTGTGGTCACCTACCTGTCTTTCTGTCCCCTATTCTTCAGTAGTCCCTGGACCTGGGTGGCAGAGGTTTAATCTCCTTTAAGGATCTCTTTCAGTCTCTTATTCTTTAAGGTCCAGAAGGCAATCAAGGGCTGTGGCAATAGCCTGTGTTATTTAAGGAGTCTCTTGGATGACAACTCTAACAACTTGGAGGAAGGTTTTTCCTGCCTGGCACTGTTTCTTTTGTATAGCCTTTATATATATGCACATTATATTTTGGTATCATGTCTACAGTCAACTATACTATGTTATAATTTGATTAAAATTACAAGGAAGGAAAAATGATGTATTTATAAAAAGAAACTTGGTCATTTATCAATATCAGACAAATGTTATCAGGTAAATAAATTATCAGCAGTAAAATTATATTATGATAACTAGAATGTCCATTAAACAAGAAAATATAACAATATTAAATTTTAATTTAGCTAATAATAAGTCTTTTAATTTTGTTGAATGAAATAATCATAGAACTGGAAGGAAAAATAGAAAAATTTACAAACCTGTATTGTTTGACATTTCAAAATACTTTTTGAGGCAGAAAATCTGCAGGGAAGAACAGTAACCATGCTATCAACTGCTTAGATCTTGTAATATTTACAGGATAGTCCATCCAACAAAACCATATATATATATTTTCAAGTGCATATAGATATTCCCAGTTTATAAAACAAGCTTTAACAACTTCAATCAAAATAAAAAGGAGTGTCCTCTAGCATGAAGTTAAACTACAAACCTAAATTAGAAAATGAAGAATAAAAGGAATGTATTCTTACAGGACAACAGATATTAAAAGGATAAGTGAACACTGCAAAATGCTCTACTCTAACATATTAAATAAAGCCAGGCAATTCTTCAAAAATCTAAAACTATCACAGCTCATTCAAAATGAAATATATAACATTGTGAACAAGAATACATTCAGATGATATTAGTCATTCAGATCGATATTAGTCATTTGTCCAAGTAGGATATATTCAGAATAAATCACTCTAAACTATCAAATTAGTCTCACTGAATAAAATCAACTAATTCTCCCAAATGATGAAGATATTAAAAATTATTTTTTCAAAAAATTATATGTCTGTATGCATGTATATGCACCATATGTGCCTGATGCCTGCAGAGGCCGGAAATAGTATCTGATCTCCTGGAACTTGTGTTTTGGACAGTTGTGCACAGCCATTTGGGTTGTGGGAACTGAACCCTGGCCTTCTGCAAGGAAAACACTTTTAATTGCTGAGCTGTTCCTCCAGTCCTGAAATTATTTTGGATTAATGAATAGCGCTTCGATTATAGCTTATAGATTATAGCACACCCTGTTAGGTTTTCTTGTCCTTCTTCCCCTCTCCCTTTCCCTTTCCACGCCCCTAAAAGTCACACTTTTATTATCCTGTCCTGTTTCCCTTTCAAATTCAACATGTGGACCTTTGAGTCAAGTTTATTTTGCTCGATATGGGGATCTCCAGTACCTTCATTTCCCTGAATGTACTGCATTTTCTTTGTGGGTTCATCAGCTGATTGAACCACATTTGATTTGATAACTTGGTTCTTGGAAATAGTGGCATGTTAACCATGGACATGTATGTGTTTTTATTATATGCTTGGTGGAGCTGGATCATCTATAGTTCTATTTGACGAGCCTGTCTACTCATTTCCATAGTGAATGAATTAACTTACATTCCCACCAAGAGTGCTTAAAGATTCCCTTTCTCCTGTGTCCAGCATCTGTTGGCTTTTTGTAATTAATATTAGTCATTCTGAATGAGGTGAGATGGAATTTTAATCTTGCTTTTTCATTTCTCTGATGGCTGAAGATGTTGAATATTTAATAAAAGCCATTAAAAGTTCATTCCTGAGAAATTCAGCAAAATAGAAAACAAAAGAAACGTCCTTGATGTGTTAAAATGGATATACAAGGAGCTGGAGAAATGGTTCAGTGGTTAAGAGCACTGATTGCTCTTGCAGAGGACCCAGGTTTGGCTCCCAGAATGGAGGCTAATAATTGTCTATAACTCCAGTTCCTGGGCATCAGACATGGCTTCTACAGGCATTTGTACCATGTGTTGCTTACATATATATGTGAGCAAAGCAATAATAAGCATAAAATTAAAATAAAACTTAAAGATTAAAAATATGTATACAAAAACTTTACATCTAATGTCATACTTAGTGGTGAAAAGTTTAGTGGATTCTTCTTTGGAGGGTGGATAAGGTGTGGCTGTCCATTCTAACTCATCTCATTCAGCACTGTGATAAAGCAATAGAACATGAAAGAAAAGACATAAATTATAAACAGTCATATTACTTCTTGATTGTTTAAGTGAAAACGTCCAAGGAATACATTGAAGACACTTTTTTTTTGTCTTTTTGAGACAGGGTTTACCTGTAGCCTCAGCTGTCCTGGAACTCACTCTGTAGACCAGGCTGGCCTTGACCTCACAAAGATCCACCTGCCTCTGCCTCCTGAGTGCTAGGATTAAAGGTGTATGCCACCATGCCTGGCGAAGACACTTCTAAAATTGGTAAATGTATTTATGTAGGTTACTGAGGAGTAATTCAACATACAAAAGTAAATTATTTTACAAATGAGAAAAAGAAATAATTTATAACAATTATTTTCCTTTGAAGTGAAATGTTGGAAATAAATACGTGTGATGAATCATGATTTGGGACTATATGCAATAAATTACAGAAGTGTGAAAAAAGATCTAAATAAGTGGAGAGACTGTGTTTATTAATTGGAAAACTCAAGTAATGCTGTTTCTCTACAGAGTGAGCTCCAGTTTTGAAGCAACTAGTATTATGGATTAATAATTTGTGATAAATCTTTATTTTATATTGTTTGATAGGGATTCCATGCATACATATCATGTCTTGATCAACTCTGCTCCTCTTTCTTTCCCTCCAATTTTTCACCAACGCTCCCACCACTTTACTCTCAGGACTTCATACACCCTATTTTCTTTTTCTAAACCCTCTGAGTCCACTTCATGTTGCTCATATGTGTTTGGTGTGAAGTTATCTACTGGGGTATGGGTAGCCTGTCAGGACCCATATACCTGAAGAAAACCAACTCTTCCTTTCAGCAACCATTAGTGCCAGTAGCTCCTAAGATAAGCGTGGGACTTTGTGAGGCCTCCCCAGCCCAAGGTGGAATTTTGGCCAGCTTGATTGTATGCAGGTCTCGTAGTTACGGACAGTCAGAGTTATTGTGAGGGCATATGTGCCTTGTCTTGCCCAGCAAATAATGTTTTGCTATAGTCATTAAATCTTCCTGGTTCTTGTAATCTTTCTGCTCCCTCTTCTGCAAGAGCCCTGAGGCTTGGGGAGGACATAAAGAGAGGTCTCAGAGCTGAGCACTCCACTGTCTTATTTTCTGCACAATGTCCAGCTGTGGTTCTGTGTTTTGATCACAATCTACTGCAAAAAGAGCTTCTCTCATGAACCTTGAGGGATATCCTAAACTATGGGTATGTAATTATGAGAATCTAAGGGGGTAATTTAATACTATGTTCATTTGGCAGAATAATATTAGGTTTTCCCCTAGGGCCTATGGCCTAACCAGTCATTGGTTTTTGGCACAATTAACTAATAGTACTGGACACGAGTTCCATCCTATGGAGTTAGTTCTAAATCCTGGCAGAAAGTGGTTGGTAACTCCTATGACATTTGTACCACCATTGTACCAGGGGGCATAGCTTGTAGGACTAGTTGTTTGTTGAATACTTTTCTCCCCCAGCAACATAAATAGAAGCTTTCAACACTACGAAAGCTAGCTTCCAGGTTGATTTATCCATGTTCCACACCTCATTGTCTCTTCTGCAGTAGCTGAAGGACATTGGTCCTCTATTGGATATGTATCAAGCAAAGGTTCTCTCCTACTCTGTGGGCTTCTTTTTTACTTGATGGTTTGTTTCCTTTGCTGTACAGAAGCTCTTTAGTTTAATAATGCTCAATTTGTCAATCCCTGACTAGTTTCTGAATGAATGGTGTCCTATTCAGAAAGTCCTTTCCTACATCTATGTCTTATAAGATACTACTTATGATTTTCTTTCTGACAGTTTCAGTGTTTCAGGTTTCATATTGAGGACTTTGTTCTGCTTGGAAATGATGTTTATATGGGATAATAGATATGGGTCTAGGATTTAAGATGACCTGAGTTAGAACTGCTAAGATGAAGAACGCAACTGACAAGAAATGCTGGCATGGGCATGGGGAAAAGGCAGCCCTCATTCACTGCCATTAGGATTGCAAAGCGGTACAGTGACTATGGAAATGACTGTGGAGAATTCTCAAAACACTAAAAATAGATCTACCATATGAACCAACTATACCACTCTTTGCACACACCCAAAAGATTCAGGATCCTACTAGATAGAGATAATTGCTCAACCACATTTATTTACTATTTTCACGATAGATAAGAAATGGAAACACGAAAGGCAAGCTGAACACATGAAATCTCAACAATATGGCTGCCTAAATGAGACCTATGTAATGACACCATCAGTTGTCTTCCCAATGTAGATGGGAAATTTCACAAGGTCCTCACCCCAAGATGAAGAGCTGCAAGAAATCAAAGGCTATTGAGAGAAGGAGAATCAGTTTTGTCCAATGATGAGCTCTTTGCTATGCTGTCCAATCCCAAATTGTCAGCCCTGAACACATAGATATCTCAGCACCACCAGATGGTCTCAGTAGTTTTGTGTATATGCATGCTTTCATGTGTCTTTCCATACGTGTATGCTTGTGCATGTGATATCAGAGGACAACTTGCAGGATTGTTCCTTTCCTTCTGCCATGTGGGTTCTGGGGATCCAACTCAAGTAACCAAACTTGGGGACCATTGGCTTTACCAGCTGAGCCATTTCACTAACCTTATTCCACACGTTCTCTATCCATGTGTTGATGGTCATATGTTCTGGATATGTCTATATTTTTTAGTATGCTATTTGTTATTTTTATTTTATATGCATGTATGTATTGCCTGCATGTGTGTAAGTGCCACCATGTTATGAGATGCCCAAAGAGAATAGAAGAGAGCTTCAGAGCACCTGGAATTGGAGTTACAGATAGTTGTTTCCTGACATGTGGGTGCTGGGACTCGGACCCAAGTCTTTTGTTAAAACAGCCATTGCTCTTAACCACTGAGCTATCTCTCCAGCTCCTGGATCTATTTCTCAGTTATTGTGGATACTGCAGCCATAAACATGTTCAGACATCTCTGCGACAGAACTTTGACAGCTCATGAAAGATTTGGGAACTTGTTCTTTTATGAAAAGTGAAGAGCATATGATGTCTTTATGTGAATATGGTATCTCTTATTCTAGCAAAATATATATAAATAGGGTATGGATCATTCTTTAATATTTAATATTCTTTAATAGTGTTTATTGGGGACGATGATACCAGGCCAGGACTTAACAGATCAATCCAGAACCAATGAATAGGAACTGTACAATGGAGCTTCTCCAAATGAAGATGTGACTTGGATAACCAGCAAATTATTCATGGGTTAAAGTGTGCACACATGCATGCAAACATACTTGAGTGTGTATAGCCAGGTTGTTCACTGCTTGACCTAACATGATCCCAAAACTGTTGTTTCAGGTTAGAGCCTCAGCCAGCCCTTTATGAATCTTCCTGATTTAAGAAAGTTTGGTATCTGTAAATACATTTTGTGGGTCCAAGGAAAATGAGAAAGATTACCATTCCCAAGCAGGTGGATTTCTTTCTTCATTGACTTAAAAACATCCAGTGAACAGTATAGAGACGATTAAGAGATTATTTCTTACACAATATAAAAATAAATCCCAGGGCTGGAGAGATGGCACAGATTGTTAAGAGCGCTGGCTGCTCCTGAAGAGGACCCAGGTTTGATTCCCAGCACCTGCATGGCAGCTAACAACAGTCCAGAACTCCAGTTCCAGGGAAATTCGATGCACTCTTCTGACCTCCACAGGCATTGCATGACACAGGTGCTCTTGTATATATGCAGCAATGTATTCATATGCATTCAATAAAAAAATAAATAAAATGCTTTTTATTTTGGAGTTTTTGAGACAGGGTCTCCCTGTAGCTTCAGCTGTCCTGGAACTCACTGTGTAGACCAGGCTGGCCTTGAACTCACAGAGATCTGTCTGCCTCTGCCTCCTAAGTTCTGGGATTAAAGGCATGTGCCACCACGTCTGGCATAAAATACTTTTTAAAAAGTAAATCCTATATAGCTTCTAGGTAAAAATAAAACTGAAATAGGAAATATATAAGAAATAAGTATAGTGAATGAGACTATGGAGGAAAGGATCATAGTTGTGACACATAAGAACTGAGGCTACTGTATCTCCAGGAAAATACAAAGCATATATGCTATTGTGGATTTCCATGTGTAGAGCCAAATGACACAGGCTTTGGGAAAATGTTAAAAAGATCAGTTAGTGACACCAAAGCTTGGCTAGGACTCTAAAATTTGTGTCCTACAACAGGACAGCCAAACTCTTTATGAGACACTTAGAAGATGAATTGCTTACATCTCTTGTTTTGTAAGACATTTATAGATGTACGTTTTAATTAGATGTAAAGAATATCTACTCAAGTTCTTTGAAGTTATATCTTCTGCTCTTCATAATAAGTCTGGTGGTAGTGTATTTCTCATAAGACAACTACATTTTATAAAGCTAAGTGATGAAACACGAAAATGAATAATCTTATGATAATTAATAATTGCAGATAGACAATCTGTTTTTTTTAACTTCCCCAAGGTTTTCAGGATGACTATTGTTTTTAAAACTGTGGCATATTGTTGAGAAGGAGACTTTTATTCACACTTCAGATAAGGGAACTCTCAGGCTCAAGAACTTCTGTCACTCGTTCATAAGAAGTATTCTGAAGGAAGCCAATCACAGAAATTCTGGTTCTAAATCTTCTACCTGTTCCTAGTTCTATGCCACTCTTGATATGGACAAGGGGAGAGTGGGGTCACCATGGAGATGGACAGCCAACAAGTACACTGTTTTAGTTCCATATTATTCTTTTTCACTATTAAGTTTTAAGTTAATATGTAATAATGGATATAATTATGGCATTTTCACACATGATTTTAGTGTGTGTGTGTATATGCATATATATATGTGTGACAGTGAATGTCTTCCTCTATTATCTCTCTATTTGTGAGATGAGGTGTCTCCTAACCTGGAGTTCGCTACATGGCTAAACAGACTGGCCACTGAGCCTCTTGGTCCTGGCTCCAGTTCCTGGTGCTGGGATTACAGGTAATTGCCTGGCTTTTTAGGTGAGTTCTGTAGATCCCAACACAGTTCTCACGATTGTGTAGGGTCACATCACTCACTGATCATCTCCCCAGCCCCATTCCTCTCTCCTCATATCCCTTTTCTCTCTCCCCTGCCTCTCTCTCTCCTCATATCCCTTCTCTCTCTCTCCTCATATCCCTTCTCCTCTCTCTCTCTCTCTCTCCCTCTCTCTCTCTCTCTCTCTCTCTCTCTCAGACTAGGTCTCCCTATGTAGGGCCTGGTTAAAACTCTCTATATAGACCAGGCTAGCCTCTATCTGACAGAGATCCTCCTACCTCTGCTTCCTGAGTCCTGGGATTAGAGACCTGCACCACCATGCCCAGTGTTCCCTTCCCTTCTTTAATCTCTTTCTCTCGGGCAAGGTTATCACTGTGTGTGTGTGTGTGTGTGTGTGTGTGTGTGTGTGTGTGTGTAAATTCTCCCATCATACATGCACATATATTAGTTGGTATCATTGCATATTTTTCATCTTTGGTTCATGCCCTCTGCCTTAAATTCATTGCCTTATACATTCCTACAGAAGGGCTTGAATAATAATGAATAAAAACAAATACTAATATAGTGCTTGTTGTGTGTTATTTTTGTGATCCTTTGAAAAAAGTATCATATCATGCCAATTTCAAATATAAAACATTCCACGGCACAGGGAACTCGTACACTATTTCGTAAATGTACAGATTGTTAGCTCAATTTTGAACAGATGAATGACTTAAAATATTTACGAGTTAAAAATAAAGGCAGTATTTTTATTCTGACAAAATGCTGCTAGTTTGCATCCAAGCGTCTTTTCCACCAGCAGTAGATCTAAAGCTTTTTAATCAAGAAAATATTTTCAAAGCATCCCACAGTTTATACACACAGTGAAAAATACTTTGCACTTTGAAAATGTGGGATAAAACAAAACTGGGTGCTACTTCTTTTATTTGAAACAAGAAAATAGTGCTGTGGGTTCTTCTCTCAGACTGCTGAGTGGAGAGAATTTTTCACGTAAATCCCTCTATCTCTTTTTCCTTTATAAATTGTATGCATACAAAGAGGCTAGTTGTGAGATACAGTTCTGGCCACATTTATACTAGCAATGAAGTTGGGTTATTTAGTGAAACATTTGACAAACCAAATGGTTTTTGTCCACCAGTGATGTAGAATAATTAATCAGCCATCAGGGGAGGAGGACTTGCCCCGCTCTCTGTTGGTTTGTAAAACAGGCCTGGGAGAGAGTCCTCTCAGCAGGCCCACTCACGTTACCTGTAATTTTTCACGTGCATACAGTTCATCACTGCCGACACTCTGGCTTTCAGATCAGTCATCTCTTAGGACTTAAAATTGATATATCAGTCTCAGCATAAAATGCTATCATTCCCGTAGACCAACTGTTTGCCAGAGTATAACTCCTCCTGTGTCTCATTTCATCACACTGTTCCACACAGTGATGTTTCAATGTGAAATGAAGTTTTTTCATGCTGTGCTTCTGAGGAGAAAAAAGACGGAAGTACATGTATGATAAATGGTGAAGATTCCGTGATAACCCTTGCAAAACAATGCAGTGTGGAAGCATCGTATTGTATTTGCTTTAATAATTTAATGCGTAAACGTGGCATTTAAACTTTTATAGAAAGTACTATTTATGCAGCAGTGAGGGGGAGATCAATTATGTTTTCTGTGAATCACTTTATCTTCCAGCTTACTTAGAAATTAGCAGAATACCACTGCTGTTGAGTTCTCATGATGAAATATCGGTGGAGGCTACACTATCAGTAAAAAATAAAATTACCACCATGCTTATCAGTTGTACATATTTATTTACAGTTTTGTAAGAGAGAGATTTACTTTAAAATTTTATTGAATCCAATTTCTTTTCTCTGTGTGGAGTGTGGGACCAAATTCTGGTTTTTAATAGCAACAGCAGAATTTACAGGAAACATCATGCTTAATTTCCTTATGGTTGTCTGAAAGACACTGTAGTGCTTGCATTCTTTCTTGGCCACAAAATGTATTTTCTTTGTGGCTCTGAGCATATTCTGGCTGTGACATCAGCATCCCACTGGTTGTTACCAGGGCTGATTCGACTGCTTGGCTGACTGGGTTAGGTTCTGCAGTCTTCTTTCACAACCCTAAAAGCTGTGCACTGGCAGAGGATGATGACCTCCCTGGGGAGACTGGAGCCACTTAATTTTTGTCAAAATGGAAATGCCTTTTAGCATGTCTTGATTTGACCTGATAGGCTGCTTTAAAAGGAAAGGTAAAATTGTTTAACCAAAAATGAATTCAAAGAATGTTTTAAATTTGATAGAGCATTGAAAATATTCAGTGTTCTTTTTTTATGGGAAGACATTTTTATCTTACATTTTAATTCTTGCTTCCACTTTCATGTATTTTAATGTCTTTTATATTGTTTCATTGCTAACTATACTATGCTGTAAAATGACACCCTCACAATAACCCACCATTAATAGACACACATTAAATAAATCGTGAGCTAAAGAATGATCCCAAAGAAATGCAGAAAGAATGGGAAAATACTTTATAGTAAAATTTTTTATGAAAATAACTTAACCAACAAGTGAGTATTTCCATCTTCTTGAAGACATGAAATTCAGCAATAATTAATTGCCTTGTTTATAGCTCTAGTGTGTATGTGTGCACACGTTGACTGTAACGTATGTAAAGAAATGTAAAGAGAACATTTCAAAATTATTTACCTAACTGACCTTTATAATTTGGAGCTTAAACGTACATTGAGTCTACTTTTTGTAGCAAATGAGATATTTTAGGAACATTGTTGTGGCAAAATTAAATATAGCCAGAAAACGAATCAGAACTTACATGCTTTGTATTATATTATCACATAGAATCTTCCAGGACAGCTGAGGCTACAGGGTTCCTTTCTTAGAAAGAGAAGACAAAGCAGTAATGGAAGTTATTCCTAATCTGAAACACTTCTGTCTTTAATGCATCTGTCCTCGATACCCATCCTTTGGGTTTTTATTCTTTCATATCATTTCAGGCCATCGGTCAAGCATCGAAGACATTTTCTTTCTTATCTTTTCTCTGATGTTAAGTAATAAAAATCTTCCTGAGTCAGTTGTAAACTTCAGTTTGTTCACGGGTCTAGGATACATCTATGAGAAATCTGTGTGATGTCATCTAGTGCCATTTCCTCCTACTTCCAGCTAGGCTACCATAAATTTATTTATTACATATTTATTACATTTATTTATTACAAATTTATTTATTCCTTAAATTTATTACATCAAGAAGAATTAAGTTCACCTTCCTGTTCCTCCTGCATCCTCCACTGCCTTAGTACAGCTGTGCTGGGAATTGAACTTGAACTTGGGGCTTTGATCATGGTAAGTAAGCACTGTACTGACTAAGCTAGATCCTGGAACATCAGTAGATGTCTTCATAAATGTGTTGTTTGTTTGTTGGCTTTTATTTTATTTTTTGACAAGACCTCACTACATAACCTAAAACTCCATGTGTAGCTCAAACGAGTCTTCCCAAAACTTCCCTTGGTCCTCCCAATGAGTCTCTTGAGTGTAGGGTTATGAATGCTCGCCACTACCCCTGGTGAATATTTTGCTTTAGAAAGTGATTTAATGGTGTTCTGTGATGAATAACTTTGAAGCAGTGACCAGGAAGAACTGAAACAAAATAATACTAGCACTGAGCAACTGATCCACAAGTTGTTTTGGTAATGGAGGCTGTATTAATGAGGAATAGAGAAGTGGTTCATAGGAGTGGAGACGAACATATTAAAGCACATACTTTGATTACATGAACCAGGGAATAAAGATAAGGATGGATACTATTTGAGACAGTTTATTCATCATTCAATAGTCTAAATTGCAAGAAGAAAATTCATAATGGATGCTATTTCTTTTCTACCTTTCTTTTTGCTCTTTTTTCTTTTGGTCTAATTTAGGATTTGAGGAGTAATCTTTTGAAGGAAACTTGTGGCCTCAGGCATTGCACCACACAGGTACACTTCATACACATAACAATAATAATAAATAAAATATTAAAAAAGAAAGGGGGTAGTCAAAGTATTCCTTTAGGCAGACAAGATGATCCTGTACTTAAAGATTTTAAGGACTCTGCTATAACAAAACAGAACTGATAAATGCTTTCAGCAAAGTAGCATGACACAAACTCAATATACAATAATCAGAAGCATTTTTTTAATTAATTAATTTTTTTTTTTTTGGTCTTTTCGAGACAGGGTCTCCCTGTAGCCCCAGCTGTCCTGGAATTCGCTCTGTCGACCAGACTGGCCTTGAACTCACAAAGATCCGCCTGCCTCTGCCTCCCAAGTGCTAGGATTAAAGGCGTGTGCCACCATACCCGCTTAATTAATTTATTTATTTTTATGTGTATGAGTGTACTGTCTGCATGTAGGTTTGTGCACCCGTGTCCGACAATGCCACGGAGGTCAGAAGAGGGTGTTGGATTCCCCTGGAACTGGAGTTAAAGATGGTTTTCAGCTGCCATGTGAGTGCTGGGGATTGAACCCGGATCCTCTGCAAGAGCAATTGGCTCTCTAAACCACTAGGCCATCTCTCCAGCCTCCAGAAGCATTTTTATAGCAAAAACAAATTTGTAGAAAAAAAATGAGTGGAAATTTTCCATTCAAAATAACTTCAAAAAATATCTAGGAATAAGCATAATCAAAGAGGAGAATGAAGACTTCAAGGAAGGGAATTCAGTTTTCCCTTCGTATTGTGAAATGATGACATGTTAAAGTCTTCGAGAATCTGTTAAGATGCTAATGTGGCATTTGAAAAAGCATTTAAAAATATTAAAAAATAATTTTTAAAGAAATTTTCAAACAGGTAAAGAAGAGAATTCTGTACAGCACGCCCATTTAGACCAGCACAGTTGGAACAATCATCGTGATTAGCCAGATTTGCATTATCCATGCTCTTCTTTCTTTATTGAAATATTTAAAAAGTGATCATTGACTGACAGTTAAACATCAGCTAACTGAAAATAAACTAATAGGGGGCTGAAAGTGTTAATATAAGAATAATTATTTGGATTTCGTTTGCATAGACACTGAGCTGGACAGGGATAGATTTATATTTTGCAGTAACAATATATTCTTGATTTAAAACTATAGTGTTCATGGAGACTTCTGAGTTACTAAGCTTTGCATTTATTCTTATCTAATTGTACTCTCAGAATATTGCCTTTTATTTGAGCTACATGTACAAGAAGCTCTAAAAGCTTTAGATATAGCTAGTCTATTTTAAGGAGTAGACTAAAACATTGTAGTAGTTTAGCTATACTTTCATACTATAAAACAAGATTATAACTAAGAGCAAAAAATGGTTGATTCTTAAAAAAGATTTGTTTTATTTAAATCATGCACATGTCTCTGTATGAGCAGATCCACATGACACAGGTACCTGAGGAGGCCAAGGCCTCAGATACCACCTGAGGTGGGTGCTGGCATTTGAACTCAGGTACCTGAGGAGGGTGAGGCCTCAGATACTACCTGAGGTGGGTGCTGGCATTTGAACTCAGGTCCTCCACAGTCTTAACCAGGGATCCATCTTTCCAGTCCTAGCTTTGGTTCTTTTAAAGGCCCATGCAAGCTCAGCAGGACAAAAACCCAGCACAGGGACCCAGAAATGTGTAGCAGAGCCCAAACATGGCTGAAGAGATATTGGCAGCTGATTGTGGGTGGGTGAAGAATTGGCCTTCTTTAGGAAAGGGACTCTGGATAGGTGACTAGTGCTTAGAGGATGAGCTGGCACTAAGGAGAGGGCCAGGAGAGAAGTTTGGTGCAATGGACTCTAGAACAAATGACAGGATGTGTGAACTCCAGGTGGGGTGCAAATGCAGAAGTGGGTATAAAGGCAATTAAGACTGATTGAAAAATTATGTATGAAACACATAAAAATTCAATTAAAATATTACCTCATGAAATATATCTCATGAAATGGTCTTGGTTCTTAGAAAACCTTTTTCCGTATCTTTACCTAATGGTTTAATTCTATCTTCCATCTAGAAGCAGAAATAAACATAACAAAATATATTTTATGGGTCAACAAAATACTGACTGGAGAATAATATAGGTGAAGGTTGTCGTTAGAAGCATGGATAATGGATCTACTCACATTAACTCAAGTTACCACAGTATGGTTAGAAAATAAGGCCATTTCTTCAGAACTCACCAAAAATTTGAAAGCAACAGTTAACGTAGGCTCACAGCTCTTCCCCAAGCCGGGCAGCCTCCTGGGCACTAACAATTTGTTCACAATCTAGTCGGACTCACCGTCACGGGGTGGGTGCCAGGCACCCATGCTGTTCTGCTGGGCCCCCTCTGCTGTCACTGTCTGTTGTCATTACTGCTGCCAGCTTCACAGAGAGTGTGCCTGTCTGCCAGGAGTTTCCGCAGATTCTCAGGAGTTACTCAAACCTTGGCATGCCTGCCTTGTACCACCATGGTAGTCACAGCTTCCTGTCCAACCCTTCCCCTGGGTATTTATTTTAAGGACTGTTTTAGTTTTTAAAACAAATTCATTTTTATTACATATTTAAGGCAAACAACATGCACACAGTGAAACGATTCAGTCAAACAAGTACTGGGTGTAGCTGTTACTTGTGTTTACTCTTGGGAGAGAACCTAACATCTACTCTCAGCAAGTATTTAGGATAAAATCCAGTAATACAGCCGGGCGTGGTGGCACACGCCTTCAATCCTAGCACTTGGGAGGCAGAGGCAGGCGGATCTTTGTGAGTTCAAGGCCAGCCTGGTCTACAGAGAGAGTTCCAGGACAGCTGGGGCTACAGGGAGACCCTGTCTCAAAAAGACCAAAAAAAAAAAATCTAGTACTATTACCTAAAGTCCTTATGTTTCATTCCTTATTAGTCCCATAGACTTGCTCATTCTGAATACTTGCAAATTTGTACCTTTGACCAAGAAACCCCATTTCTCCCTGCTCCTTGTCCTAGTAACTGCTGTTCTTGTATGTATTCAACTTTAAAAAAATATTTAAGATTCTACATATATGTGAGATCATATAGTATTGTTTTCTATGTCTGAGTCATTTAATTTACCACCCAGGCTGTGTCTCCTTTCTTAAGACCAAATAGTATTTTATTTTATATGGGGGGATATATATACATGGATAATGTAAATGTGTGTGTATTTGTGTATATATACACACAGATGGCCTCTGACATAATGACTCAGCTTGTGAACTTTTCACTTTATGTTGGTGAGAAGGAGGTGTGCACGCATCAGAAACTACAGTCCTGTTTGCTGAATGTTGATCTCCTGGCTTGCAATGGTATGTGGTGCCATACTCTGTTGGCAGCTGCAGCTTCCAGTCAGCCAACGTTCATGATGGTAAACAACACATACTCTAGTGCCCTATTTCACTATATAGAATGCTTGGTATCTTGGGAGCATTTAATTCATTTTGTAAGTTTATTGGAATGTAACATTTTGTAAGTCAAGTGGCATTTCTCTCTTTTGTCTCCATGTCTATCTCAGTCATAATTTCTTTATCTACCATGTATTTCTCCACACTGTAGTCTTCTAAGATTACAAACATTTATTATAGTAAATGATGAAAATATAAAATCAAGAAGGAAATCCAATGTAGTTAATACCTGAAAACCAAATGTTTCTAAGAGAACTCAGAAATATAGAATTTTACTACAACTAATCCCAATGGAGGACTAGATTATTCTGTTGAACATGCCAGTTGAAGATATCATCCATTTAACAAATCAAATAACAGAAGAAATTGCTAGGCCAATAATCTGGGAAAGAATCAGGAGACTTTTGGATCTTTGTCACCAGGAAGTAGTCCCTATGGCAATGACTTAAACTTTTGTATTGCAAAGTTATGGGACAGCAGAGTACCCAGCCAATGAAAGAGGGCCCTGAAGGCCTAGTCCAGGAAAAGGGGCAATTCCAAAGACCGTGCGGTGGAACCAGGCTTCACATAAAATGGGTGGATGGATAATCTTGTCTTGAACCAAGCTAATAGAATCCTTGCTGCTCATAGTACCCAAAGTAACAAAGATCCTCTTTAGAGGAAGAAAATATTAGCTTTTAAAAGTATCGATTTTCAGGCTGAGAGATGGCTCAGCAGTTAAGAGATAGCTGCTATTGCAGAGGACCTAGGTTCGGTTCCTAGCACACACATAGCAGCTAGTAACTGTAACACCAGTTCCAGGGGAATCTGATGCCCTCTTCTGACCTCCATAGGCATTTCATGACATGGATACACTTACATACATGCAGGCAATACACTCATACATATAAAATAAAAATAAGTAGTTAACTTATTCTATGAGATTTGTTGAAAGAGCTAGAATAATTCTCTATTATATCAATTCAATAATTATTATATCAAGACAACATCGGTGCTTTTATTCCTCCTGTTGCAAGGACTTCTTTTTATTTCAGTTTTCTTCCTCTTTTTTTGTTTATGTTCTTTAGCTCTTGTTTTTTGAGATGGAGTCTTGCTCTGCAGGCAATAGTAGCTGTACTTCCTGCCTCAGCCTCCTGAGTGCTAGGATTACAGAGATGCACCACCACACCCAACCTTATTTCAGTTTTCTACTACTAAAAACAATTTCCAATGAGTTTTTATGTATAACTCTTTGTATTTTATTAATTGTAGAATTGAAGACTGGAAATTAACATTTAAAAATATTTCTTCTAGAATTGCCATTCATATAGATTATGGCAGTTTCACATACGGTGGCTTATAAGGATATCACATTTACTTTTAAATGTCACTTTTTATTGAATTTTTGTGAATTTAATACAGTATCATATTGGACCCTGTTCCCATAAGCATCCCCAGAGCACCCTCGTAGGGCACACCAGATTTCATGCATTCTACCATATATGTTAAGGCTTATTGAGCCATATTTGAAGATGTCATATTTCTTCATATTTGGTAATGATTGCAAAAATGCTCCATATTTAGTGTACATATGTTTTTAATCAGTCTAATCACCTGAAAACTGTATATATTTCCAGACATTTGGCTACCTTTTATCATTAACTAATGCCATTTATTCATGTTTATACATTTTAAAATTGATTTCGATACTTTTAAGAATGCCTAATATTTAAAGATCCTTGTGCTTTCTCATTTGTGATACACACAATGCTCTATTTTAACTTGAAGCATTGCAACCATGAAAAGGTTTACAAACTCAAATGGATCATTATTCTATTCTCTCATGCTTTGCTCTCTTTTCTAGCCTGGGTATTCCTACATTTCATATGTCCCACTGTGTTTAAACTGCAGCATTAAGATAAACATATTCATCATTGAGAATATGTCAAATGATTGACAGAAGGAAATTATTTGTTAGAAATGCCATTTGGCAGAATATAATAGATCAGGATTTCTCTTTCCCTTTTTGGACTTAAGGGAAAATGAATGATGGTTGGATCAAATCACTTTGACTCAACTTTACTTCTTGCAAATTCTTTACTCTAAATCCAATCTCGTTTTAGACCCAGGAGTCACTTATTTCCTCCCAGCATCTCTTCCCTTAGGTTGGCACACAAAGAATTTTAGCACATCTCTTTCTAAGATTATCTCTTAAGGCCCTTAAATATGTGTTGACATGTCTGAATCAATCACACCTTGGCTTTCACTGGAAAGCATGTTAATGAAACTGCAAACTTATAAATGCTCTTCATGGAGAACTAATTGAATTTGATTTAAAACATAAAGTAATTGTTGAAAGAAAAGTATAAGATGAAGATTTTGAGGAAGATACTCCAACATTTTTTAGACATCTGTGTGGGTTTGCGTGCATGTATGTGTGCATGAGTGCACATGTGCATGTGTTATTATGGGCAACACATTACAAATTCAAGTGCAGAAAGAAGTTAGGAAGCTCATAGAATGGGCAGAATGGATGGGAGAGAGACAATGTGGGAACACCAAGTACTCTGAAGAACTACGCAAACGAGCAATTGTTTTCAAGTTGAAAAAGAGAATCTAGTGTCAGAAGGCCACCTAGAATTTGTAAGAACTGGGAAATCCAAGGTCAGTATGTAACTGTGATACTTTAAGTGCTAAGAGCACACTCAAAGGAGTTAAAAATATTCCGAGAATCTGTGAGCATATTTATGTGTTGGATCTGATCTGTTTCTTCTCAGTTGTATGGACCTGCTTAACCTGCGCGTTCTATTGGCTAAGATAATAATGATGCAAGGGATTGCAAGTTTATAACACAAAAGAAAAACCACTATTTGTGAATGGCAAGATCAGAGACATAAATGAATTGATGTACTATATATAAAATAATGAAATTCTCAAATTACTATAAATTACTATAAAATTTAATGAACAAGAAATGTGAGGCACCCAGATTTAAAATTCCTGGTTTTTAAACTGAGAAGAATGAACGGGGCGAAGGAGTGAGGAAGGCTCGTGTGAGCAGTGAGGAAGAGACGCAGGCCTACTGTGCACCCTTCTGGGACCTACCATTCTTCCCTCCGACACCAGGACTCTTAAACAGAATTTTCCTAATATGTTAAATATGAAACAGACTTTCCTCTGTGTGATCAGCTCCATCAGGTATCTCATGAAACAGAATGTAAGCAACTGGAATGACAATGGAGGGACTTTGGCAGGGCAGTGAAAGGGGACCAGGTGGCCAAGAAGTAAAATATTCAGAATAACTGCTGGAGCTGATCCAGCCACTGAAGACCATTTTCCTCATTCAATTAATTTTACTGAATTAAAAAAAACAAAAACAGTCTAACTAAAGGAAGGCCTAAAGACAAAAGGAAACATGGATTTTGCAGAAACATTTCAACAAGATACAGGTTTCGGGAGCAGCTTTCCCCCCTTGCTTTCCATCAGTTTCTGTACCAGATAATTTTGTTGCTTCAGACTGTGGCCTATGTAGCAATTGAAACACTGTAAACGTTCTATTCCATTTTTAGATCTCTTTTATAAAACATTTTGCTTCTGGAACTGAAGAGACGGCTCAACAGGTAAGAGTGCTTACTACAGAAGCCTGAAGACTGAGTTTATATCCTCAGAATCCATGTACAAAGCCTGCTGGGCTCTGTGTGAGTCTTTAGTTCCAGTGTTGGCGTCAGGGATGACTGGAGACTGGAGGAATGTGGGGCATGGTGGATGCCTGTTAAGGGCCAGCTTCAGTGACATCTGCCTCAGTGGAATAGGGTGAGGACTGATAGGATTCTCCTCTCGCCTCCACATGAAAATGGGACCATACGCCAACACACATGTTTACATGTATTGAAGAGAGAGAGAGAGAGAGAGAGAGAGAGAGAGAGAGAGAGAGAGAGAGCTCTTTGCTTCTGTATATCTTTACTTCCATGGAAGAATCCATAGTTTTTTTTTTAATTTCCCTTCTACCATGTTTTGAAGATGATAAGGATTAAATATATTATTTCTTTGAAATTCTTACAAGAAGGCTTTCCCATTATAAGAAGTTAAAGCATGAAGAGATGCTGAATTTTGTTAAAGGCCTTTCTGTATCATTTGAGATGATCATGTGGTTTTTGTCTTTCAGTCCATTTATGTGTTTTATGATATTTATTGATTTATGTATGTTGAACCTTCCATGTATCTCTGGTATGAATCCAACTTGGTCATGATGTATGATCTTTTTGATGTGGGTCTGTATGTGGTTTGCAAGTATTTCATTGAGAATTTTTGCATCTATGTTCATTAATGAGATGGAGTTATAGTTTTCTTTTTTGGTTGTATCTTTGCCTGGTTTTGGTGTTAGAGTGATGCTGGTTTTGTAGAAGGAATTTGGGAGGTTTCCCTCTGCTTGTATCCTTCTGAACAGTTTTAGTAATAATGGTTGTAAGTCCTCTTTAAATGTTTTATAGAATTCTGCTGTGAAACCATCTGGGCCTGGGATTTTTTTAGTTGGGAGGTTTATTATTACATTTTCAATTTCTTCATATATTATGGGTCTGTTTAAGCTGTGAATCTCTTCTTGGCTAAGCTTTGGTGAATTTCAGGATTTCAAATATTCATCCATTTCTCTTGGGTTTTCAAATTTCGTAGCGTATGGGTTTTTGAAGTATTCTCAATATGATTGGATCTTTTCTCTGTCTGTTGTTATGTTTCCCTTTTCATCATGAATACTGTTGACTTGGAGTTGTTCTTTCTTTCCTTTGGTTAATTGGGCTAGGGGTCTACCTATCTTGTTTGTCCTTTCAAAGAACCAGCTTTTGGATTAATTGATTCTTTGTATTGTTTTCTTTGTTTCTATTTCATTGATTTCTGAGATTTCTTCCTGACTGTGGTTTAGGGTTCATTTGTTGTTGTCTCTCAAGTGTTTTTAGCTGCAGTGTTGATTCATTTGTTCTCTTTCTGCTTTTTAATGTAGGCAATGAGGGCTATAAACTTCCCTCTTTTTGTAATATCCCATAGGTTTTGCTATGTTGTATTTTCTTTTAGTTCTAAGAATGTTTTTATTTCTTCCTTGACCCATTCATTATTCAGGAGTGTGTTGTTTAGTCTCCATTTGTACTTGTAGATAGTTGGGCTTATTCTGGTGTTGATATTGAGCTTTATTGCACTGTGGTCTGATAAAATGCATGAAATTACTTCAATGCTTTTGTATTTGTAGAGGTTTTCTTTTCTGTGTCCCAGTATGTGGTAGATTTTGGAGAATGTTACATGGGGTGCTGAGTAGAAAGTATATTCTCTGGTGTTTGGGTGGAATATTCGGTAGATATCTGTGAGGTCCATTTGGTGTATTATATTGTTCAGTTCAGATGTCTCTCTGTAATCCAGCATCCCTTCATGCTTAAAGTCCTAGAGGGAACTGGACTGGAGGAAACATTCCTCAATGTAATAAAAGCCATATACAACAAACCCATAGCCAACATCATCTTAAATGGAGAAAAATTAGAAGCATTCCCCTTAAAGGCAGGAACAGAGCAAAGCTATCTCATATCACTACTCCTCTTCAATATAGTGATTGAAATGCTTGATAGGTCAATAAGGCAAGAAAGGGAAATTAAAGGAGTATTAATTGGAAAAGAGAAAGTCAAAGTATCCCTCATTGCAGATGATATGATAGTTTACCTAAGGGATGGTAAAAACTCTACCAAAAGCCGGGTGTAGTGGTGCATGCATTTAATCCTAGCACTCGGGAGGCAGAGGCAGGTGGATCTTTGTGAGTTCAAGGTCAGCCTGGTCTACAGAGTGAGTTCCAGGACAGCTGGGGCTACAGGGAAACCGTGTCTTGAAAAGACCAAAAAAAAAAAAAAAAACAAAACAAACAAACAAACAAAAAAACTTTGCCAGAACAGTCCTAGAAACCATTAAGAGTTTCAGTAAAATGGTGGGATAAAAAATTAACCTAGAAAAATCAGTGGCCTTTCTTTACACCAACAACAAGCAACTGGAAAAGGAATACAAGAAGACCTTCCCACACACAATAGCCAAAAAATAATAGATACCTAGGAAGAAACTTAACAAAAGACACCAAAGATCTCTACAACAAAAAGTTTAAACCACTGAAGAAGGAGATTGAAGAAGACATCAATAGATGGAAAGGCCTCCCATGCTCATGGATTGGAAAAATTAATATAGTAAAAAATGTCCATTCTACCCAAATATATACAGATTCACTGCAATCTCAATTAAAATCCCCAAGAGTTTCTTTATAGACTTGGAAAAAGTCCTTAAATTCATATGGAAAAACAAAAGACCTTGAATAGCCAAAGTGACCCTGAGCAAAACCTGTATACAGGGAGGATCACTATACCAGACTTCAAACTATATTACAGGACCATAGTCATAAAAACAGCCTGGTACTGGCACAAAACAGTCTGGTAGACCAATGGAACAAAAGTGAAGATCCAAACTTGAGCTCTTACAATTTCAGCCACCTCATATTTAACAAATGGGTCAAAAAGACTCAATGAAGGAAAGGCAGCATCTTCAGCAAATGGTGCTGGCAAAACTGGATCACCATTTGTAGAAGAATAAAATTAAACCCCTACCTCTCACCCTGTACAAAAATCAACTACAAATGGATCAAAGACCTCAACATGAAACCTGAAACTCTGAAGGTGATAGAAGAAAACATTGGCAGCAACCTTCAAGACGTAAGCCTGGGAAAAGAATTTATAAATCAAATGACAGGTGCACAGGAAATAAGGTCAACAATTGACAAGTGGGATCTCATTAAACTCAAAAGCTTCTGTACAGCAAAAGAAATAATCAATGGAGTGAAGAGAAAACCCATAGAGTAGGAGGAAACCTTCACCAGTGATACATTTGACAGAGCATTAACATCCAGAACATATAAACTACTCAAAAAACAAAGAGGTAAGAAAAAAATGACCCACTCAAGAGATGAAGTAAAGAGCTGAACAGAGACTTCACAAGTCAAGAAATAAAGATGGCTGAGAAACATCTTACAAAGTGTTCAACATAATTAATAATTAAGGAAATGCAAAATAAAACCACTTTAAGATATCATCTCACTCCAATAAGACTGGACAAGATCAAGAAAACAAAAGACACCAAAATGCTGGAGAGGATGTGGGGAAAGGGGAACATTCATCCACTGTTGGTGGGAATGTAAACTCATACAATCACTATGGAAAACAGTGTGGAGCAACCTTTAAAGACTCAAAATGAGTCTACCACCTGACCCAGTTATACCACTCCTGGGTATATGCCCACAAGACTCATCCTACTGCAAAGATACATGCACATCTATGTTTATTGCTGCTCTCTTCATAATAGCGAAGAGCTGGATCCAACCCAAATTTCCCTCAACCAATGAGTGGATAGAGAAAATGTGGTACATCTACACAATGGAGTTCTATGCAGTGGTAAAGAAAGATGACATCATGAACTTTGCAGGTAAATAGATGGAAGAAGAAGACATTATGTTAAGTGAAGTAGCACAGTCACAGAAAAACAAATGACAAGTGGTATCCCTCATCTGTGGATGATAGTACCAAATACCTAGTAGTAAGACAAGGTGAATATATATATATATATATATATATATATATATATATATTCTTTTACCTAAGCAACTGTACCATTATATGTGAATACCTAAGGGATATAGAATATAACCTACCACTTATTTTCAGACTTTGCAATTGTGGTATATGGGAGGAGAGTATGTATGCATACTTTAGAGTAATATAAAATTAAAGGGGAAAATGTGAATTCAAAAAAATAGAAACACATGTATGACAGAATGCATGAGCTTTGATGGGAAGGGGGCAAGGAAGGGGAATAAGATCTGAATTTAAGAAATGTTTTATGAAATGCATGAAACTTCGATAAAAAATGAAAAAAAAAGATGTTAAAGGATAAAATTTAGGAAATCTGCCACAGTTTGTATTTGGAAAAATTCCAAATATATATGCTTAATTTCTACAAAATGACCCTATAGTTTCTTTTCACATCTTAACAACACATAATCTATTGTTGATTATGCATACTGTTTTTCTGTTTGGAGGCCTTTTTCTTTATATAAAAGCAAGCCATTCCTGAGTATTTTTTATGGTGGAGAATGCACAGTCTTACAAATGGTGAAAATCCAGCTTTGGATACTGTACTCATCAGATATATTTATGTTAAGTATATGTGACAGATAATTTAAGCTAAGATTTGTCAAACACATTGAAGTAACTTAAGAATCTACCCATGGATAATGAAAAGCTATTCAGATTTTTCTATATGTGGATGATTTATATCTTGCAAGTAATAAATTTGTTATATAATTTAGAAATAATTACAAAAATTGTGGCTTCTCTTCTTGAGAGAGGTAAATTAGTAACCACTGAAATGTGTTTAAAGATAGAGCAGTGGAGAAAAAGAAAGATTAAAGAGCAAAGGGCCTTATCTCATGTCAGCAGGGAGCTGATTGAGAGAAATGATGTCCAAGACATGTTCATCACAGGAGACCAGAGAACTTCAAATCAGCAAACTGAGTCCATCCTGTGTTTTCAGGATACTCATACAATTAGGCCAGCTCCCTCAAAAAATGTTGGTGATATTAATAGATAACTACAGAACTGTGCTCTATGCAACACAGAAAATTATAAAGGAAATGAATTATAATGAAAATTATAAAGGAATTCTGCAGCCTATCACAGAAATTATAAATGCAATTACAGTTTCTGTGATAGGTTACAAGTTAAAGCCTCTAGTGGAGAAAACAATGAAAACATTTCAAAGGAAAGAATAAAAATTTTAGTTATTTTAAAATTAATTTCCAACTATCTGTGTGACCTCATTGCTTCTAAAAGAAATATAAATTTCATTTCTATGTAAAACAACAACCTCTACTACCTCTAGAACTTGTTTAAAACAGGAGCGGCCTCATTGGGAATCCATAATTTGGTCTCAAGCATTCTTCTCCACACAATGTGCTAAATACTTTTCAGAATAGCTTCAAAGTACCATTTTAGGACTGGAGAGACAGCTCAGCAGTTAAGAGCACTGACTGCTCTTCCAGAGGACCCAAGTTCGATTTCCAATTTGGCACATCCTGGCTAACTGTTTGTTAATCCAGTTCCAGGGGATCCGATGCCCTCCTCTGAGCTGTTTGGGCTTTACATGAGTTCACTTATATATATGCAGGCAAAACACACATACACATAAAATAAAAATGAATATATCCAAAAAAAAAAAACTGTCGTCTTACTAATTCCGACTTATAAAATCCTGAAAATTTATTAACAATGTAACATTGAGTCAGTTCACCATCTTAAGAGGCAAGTAAAAACAAAAATTCTGTATAAGGGAGGTGTCATCGAGTTTTGTCTCCGTGGAAACCAGAGTCCAAACTCACCATCACCATCAGCTCCCCCATCGTGGCCCCTGTTTATTACCAGGGTCTTGATCATTGTCAGGTCTGAAGACAGCATAGACGCACTGAAAAGTGAGAGAGACTCATGGCAGTTCATGGCCTTGAACTCACAGAGATCCACTTGCCTCTGCCTCCAGAGTGCTGGAGATTAAAACCGTGCTCCACCATGCCTGGCCTAGCTTTAAGTTTTTAACAAAGTTGAATTGGATTACTGATGTGATTGATACATTTAATATTAATTATTACCTTTAAAAGTATTATTATTATTATTATTATTATTATTATTAATTTTGTCTTTTCAAGACAGGGTCTCCTTGTAGCCCCAGCTGGCCTGGAACTTGCTCTGTAGACCAGGCTGACCTCGGACTCACAAAGATCCACTTGCCTCTGTCTCCCGAGCACTAGGATTAAAGGCGTGCACCACCATGCCCGGCACCTATTTATTATTATTTTTTAATTTTTTATTGTTATTAAACTTTTTCGATACATCGTTTCTCAATTGAATTTCGAGTCACTTCCCTTTCCATGCCCCTCGCCCCACCTGAGTTCCTGCACTCTGCCGTAAATGTCTTGCATCTTTTTCTGAGTCTTCCTGGAGTTGTTTTCCAGTTCTTTTGTTGTTGCTGTTGTCTCTAATATCTATCTATCTATCTATCTATCTATCTATCTATCTATCTATCTATCTATCTATCTATCTATCTATCTATATCACCTGAATCGGAGGCTTTTCTTTTCTTTCTTTTTTGTTTTTGTTAAAATATGTCATGTTTTCCATAAGGAAGTGTTTGAAGGTTCCTCCTTAGCCAGCCCAAACAGCCATCAATCTTGCCCTTGTGCTCCACACTGGGGTCTTTCCCTCCCATGATCCCCCAAATGAGGTCCACTAAGCATGCGTCCTGTCTTTATCTTCCTGTATTGGCCTCCATGATATAGCCTGGGTAGTTCAACAATGGCAGTCTATACTCTGACAAGGCTGAAATCCCAGTAGCTACTCAGTCCACAAGCTGGGTGTCTCAGTAGTCTCCATCTGGCATTGAAGTTTTGGAGGATTCTTGGAGAGATGTGAGTCTTCAGTCCATATTGGAGGGTTAAAAAGGACCGCTCTTACAGAGGACCCGGGTTCGATCCCCGGTACCCACATGGTGGCCGAGAACCATCTGAAACTCCAATTCCAGGAGAACTCCAGTTCCAGGGGAATCCGACACCCTCTTCTGACCTCCGCGGCATTGCACGACACGGGTGCACAAACATGCACGCAGACAGTACATTCATACACATACGGAAATAAATAAAATTAATAAGAAAAAGTTGTGTCTCATGTCTTTGAAGGATGGCAAAAGCAGTGGCAACCACAGAATATATGCACTTGCCTGTAAGAATTGAAGACAGGCAAAACAACAGTGCTCTCTTTTTTCTTTTTGTCTTTTTACTAAGATCTCAAGTTTTATATCTGAAGTACAATTTCTCAGGCCTTACTGATTATTTATTTCTGGTTTTACTTTCCTTTTGGATGCTTAAGGTCACCCAGCCCAGATTAACCAAGGTTTTTATTTTCTTAAGGTCAGTTGAGGATCTGGTCCTCAGGGCTCTCTTGGGTTTTTTTTTTTGGGGGGGGGGGCCCTGGCTCCTTTCAGCTTTTCATTTACCAGTTCCATCCACTCGAGAACAAAATCTGGTCTTGCTAGACCAGGTTTCCATTTATAAAGCATGGGCAGACTTTCCTCTTTATAGACTAGACACTGGCTGAAGTCCCATTAGTGGATCTCCAATACCTCCCTACATAGGAAGACTGGTGACCCACATTTGCAGGATATTTCAAGAGATACCCCCATGCATAGTTCCCTAAGACTTGGTTGACCTGTGAGAGCAAGGAACAAAGTTATCCCTTACATCCTTCAGCCAAATTGATATGGGAGTTAAGTATGGTCATTAAGCACCCAGAAAGTCTAAGTTACACCAGCCTGATACATTGCACCTATTTTAAAATTGTATCTTCTGAAATCAAACTGTATGTTATTTCCATATCATATTTGATTCACATTCTTTCATTTTGATTTATTATTCTAAAATATGCATACATACCCACCATCATATACCAAAAATCCAAAGTCTGAAAATAAATGGTAGGTTAGTTCTAGAACCTGTCTGGGGATTCACAATATAAGAGCACAGTTGTTTTCAGATCATGAAGAATATAACATTAATGTTGCTCAGTTTGACTTACAACTATGTACTTGGTACTAGCATCCACAGATGAGGAATATCATTCATCTTTTGTTTTTCTGGAACTGTGTTACTTCACTTAACTTAAAATCTTCTAGTTCCATCTATTTACCTGCAAATTTCATGATGTCATCTTTCTTTACCACTGCATGGAACCATTGTGTAGATGTACCACATTTTCTCTATTCACTTGTTGGTTGAGGGGCGCTTGGGTTGATTACAGCTCTTCACTATTGTGAAGAGAGCTGCAACAAACATGGCTGTACATGCATCTCTGTGGTAGGAAGAATCTGGTGGATATATACCCAGAAGTGGTATGGCTGGGTCAGGTGGTAGGCTCATTTCGAGTCTTTTAAGGGATCTCCGCACTGATTTCCATAGTGGTTGTACAAGTTTGCATTCCCACCAGCAGTGGATGAGTGTTCCCCTTTCCCCACAACCTCTCCAGCATTTGTTATCATTTGTTTTCTTGAACCCAGCCAGCCTTATTGGAGTGAGATGATACCTTAGTGTGGTTTTAATTTGCATTTCCTTAATTATTAATGATGTTGAACACTTTTTAAGATGCTTCTCAGGCATCTTTATTTCCTCACTTGTGAAGTCTCTGTTCAGCTCTTTACTCCATCTCTTGAGTGGGTCATTTGTTTTCTTCTTTGTTTTTTGAGTACCTTCTTGATGTTAATGCTTTGCCAGATGCATCATTGGTGAAGCTTTCCTCCCACTCTGTGGGTTTTCTCTTCACATTCCTGATTGTTATTTTTGCTGTGCAGAAACTTTTTTTTAACAACTCTAGACCCGTGTCCCCTCCCCATTCCCCCACCCCACCAGAGCTCACGCATTCTGCCAAACATGCCTTTCATCTCTTTCTCAGTCTTTCTCAAAATTCTCCATGAGAAAGTTGACTGTTGTTCATCGTTTCAGTCAGTTCTTTGATGCAGCCCTTTCCATTGTTGTTGTTGTTGTTGTTGTTGTTGTTGTTTCCGATATGCATCACTCCCAACTGCTTTGGACAAAAGCTCAGGGGGCCATACAAAACAAATACATACAACTAGGTAATTGGCACTAGCATCCACAGATGAGGGACACCATTCATAGTTTGTTTTTCTGGGACTGTGTTACTTCACTCAGCATGATGTCCTCTAGCTCCAGCCATTTTCCTGCAAAGCTCATGATGTCGTCTTTCTTTATTGCTGCATAGAACTCCATTGTGTAGATGTACCACATTTTCTCTATCCACTCATCATTTGAGGGGCATTTGGGTTGGTTCCAGCTCCTTGCTATTGTGAAGAGAGCTGAAATAAACATGCAGTGCACATCTCTCTGTGGTGGGTGAGTCTTGAGGGTACAGCGCCCAAGAGTGATATGGCTGGTTTGGGTGGGCAAGTTCATTCCAACTCCAAGGTTCTCCACACTGCTTTCCATAGTGGCTGTACGAGTTTAACATTCCCAACAGCATGGATGAGTGTTTCCTCTTCCCCCAACCTCTCCAGCAATTGGTATATTGTTTTCTTATCCTAGCCAGTCTTATTTAGTAAGATGATACTTAAATTGGTTTTGATTGCATTTCCTTAATGATTAGTGATGTTGAACACACTTAAGGTGTTTCTCAGCCATCTTTAATCCTCACTTGTGAAGTCTCTGTTCAGTTTCTTTTCTCCATCTATTGGTGGGTCATTTGCCAAAAACAACCCTGAGCGAAAAGAGCTACACAGGGGGGATCTCTATACCAGACTTCAAACTATCTACAGGGCTAAGTCATAAAAACCAGCCTGGTACTGGACAAAAAACAGACCCTTTGACAATGGAACAAAACCAAGAAATCCAAACTACACAACAATTTCACAGTCATCTCTATATTTGACAAGGGGGCCAAGAAGCCACAATGGAGAAAAGCACATCTTGCAAGTGGTGTTGGCAAAACTGGATCACCACTTGTAGAGAATGAAATTAAACCCCTACCTCTCACCCTGTACAAAAGTCAACTCCAGATGGATCAAAGACCTCAATGTGAAACCCCAAACTCTGAAGGCAATAGAACAGAACGTTGGCAGCAGACTACAAGACATAGGCATAGGAAAAGACTTCCTAAATCAGACAGCAGCTGCGCAAGAATTAAGGTCAACAATTGACAAATGGGACCTCATTAAACTCAAAAGCTTCTGTACATCAAAAGAAACAATCAAGGAAGTGAAGAGAAATCCCACAGAGTGGGAGGAAAGCTTCACTGCAGATACATCTGACAAAACATTGATTTCCAGAATATATAAATTACTCAAAAAACAAAGAAAAAAGAAAACAAATGACCCACTCAATAGATGGAGTAAAGAACTGTGCAGAAACTTTTGAGTTTAATAAGGTCCCACTTGTGTACCTTATTTCCTGTGCAGCTGCTGTCTGATTTAGAAAGTCTCTTCTTACACCTATATCTTGTAAGTTGCTGCCAACTTTTTCTTCCATCACCTTCAGAGTTTTGGGTTTCACATTGAGGTCTTTGATCCATTTGGAGTTGATTTTTGTACAGGGTGAGAGGTAGGGGTTTAATTTTATTCTTCTACAAGTGGTTATCCAGTTTTGCCAACACCATTTGCTGAGGATGCTGTCTTTCCTCCATTGAGTCTTTTTGGCCCCCTCGTCAAATATGAGGTGGCTGAAATTGTATGTGCTCAAGTTTGGATCTTCAGTTTTGTTCCATTGGTCTATAGGTCTGTTTTTGTGAATGTACCAGGCTGTTTTTATGACTATAGCTCTGTAGTATAGTTTGAAGTCTGTTATAGAAATCCCCCCTGTATTGCTCTTTTCACTCAAGATTGCTTTGGCTATTCAGGGTCCTTTGTTGTTCCATATGAACTTAAGAATTTTTTTGTTTTATATTTATGACTGTATTGGCTGCACATATGTAAGTTTACCAATGTCGTGCAGTGCCTGCAGGTCCAGAAATGGTCATCAGATCACCTGGATCTGGAGATATAGATGGTTGTTAGCCACCATGTAGGTGTAGGGAATTGAACTTGGGTCCTCTCCAAGAGCAGCCAGTGCTCTTAACCATGGAGCCATCTTTCCAGTCCTTGACTATTACCTTTTCTTAAAATTTTATTTATTTATGTATTTATGTATATATTTTTATTTATTTATGTGTATGAATGTATTGTCTGCATGTAGGTTTGTGCACCCGTATTGTGCAATGCCACAGAGGTCAGAAGAGGGCATTGGATTCCCCTGCAACTGGAGTTCTTCTGGAATTGGAGTTACAGATGGTTCTCAGCCGCCATGTGAGTGCTGGGGATAAAACCCAGGTCCTCTGTAAGAGTAGTTGGCACTCTTAACTGCTAGGCCATCTCTCCAGTCCTGACTATTACCTTTTATAAGTATGATTTACACACATAGATTTTAAGCATTTTATTATTTTTTGTGTATGAGTGTTATGCCTGTATGTATGTAAGTGCACCCATGTTATGCAATGCCTGCAGAATCCAGAGGAAGAGCAATCAGATCCCTTGGCACTAGAGATCTGGATGATGTTAAGCTGTCCTGTGAGCTGAGAACCGAGACTGAGTCCTCTGTAAGAGCAGCCAGTGCTCTTAAACTTTGAACCATCTCTCTAGCCCTAGAAAATTTATATGAATTAGATTTACATTTGTGTGTTTTTCATGTATAAAATACTTTCATGCATTAAATATATTTTACAAGGATATAAAAGGACAAAAATCTGTTAAATTAGATTTCAGCAATAACATTTTGTGAAGTGGTGGTCAGTCTTGTTGAATGTGTTGAGAGACAATACCTTTGATTGTTAACACTGGAATGTTTGAATATGTGTGTGTTTATATGTGCATTATGGATGTATACATGTATGTGTTCATATGTATGTGCATGCATGTTTATTTGTGTGTACTGTGTATATATGTATGTGTTTGTGTGTTTGTGTTGTGTATGTATATTTGTGTAGTGTATATATTTTTTGTCCTTTTCTTTTTTAAATTTATTATTGTTATTAAACTATTTCCATACATCATATATAATTTCTCAATTGAATTTAGACTCACTTCCTTTTCCATGTCCCCCACCCCACCTGAGTTCCTGCACTCTACCCTACATGTCTTGCATCTTTTTCCGAGTCTTTCCAGAGTTTTTTTTTTTTTTTTTCAAAGCAGAGGCTTATTGTTTAAGGGAGAATTTCACTATTTCAGTCTTTTTTTTCCCCACTTTTTTGTTGTTGTTCTCTCCAACTTGATCTAAAAACAATTGTGCATATATATATATATATATATATATATATAGTGTATAAGTGTACTGTCTGCATGTAGGTTGGTGCACCTATGTTGTGCAATGCCACAGAGGTCAGATTCCCCTGGAACTGGAGTTAAAGACGTTTCTTAGTCACCATGTGGGTGTTGGGAATCCAACCCGGGTCCTCTGCAAGAGCAGTCAGCGCTCTCAACCACTGAGCCATCTCTCCAGCCCCGTAGTATATATGTTTTATGTGTGTTCATATGTATATATGGTTCTAGTTTGTGTGTCCATTGCTGTGACAGAACACTCTGATGAATAGCAACTTGGGAAGGAAATAGTTTATTCATCTTATATCTCCCATGTCACAGTTCATCACTTAGGGAGCTCAAAGTAAGAACTCAGGCAGGAACATGGAGGCAGGAGATGAAGCACAGACCATGGAGGAATGCTGCTTACTGGCTTGGTGCCTTGACCCATGCTCAGCCTGCTTTCTTATACAATCTACAACAATCTGCTCAGGGGTGGCACTGTTCATAGTGGGCTGGGCCCTCCCTCATCACGCAACAATCAAGAAAATTCCCCACAAACATGGCCACAGGACAGTCCAATGGATCCAATTCCCCAATTGAGGCTCTCTTAATTCAGGTGAGTCAAGCTGACATTACAGCCACCCAGCACATGTGTATATGTGTGTTTTTACGGATATGCATGCATGTATACTCATGTGTATGTGTTTCATGTATATGTGTTTGTATTTGAATTTATGTCTATATATAATTTTTCGTAGATGTATGTGTTGTGTGTTGTGTATATATGTATATGGTTTTGCCTTTTTACATAAATGTGTATGTATTTTGCTTCCAAAATCTAGTTTAAAAATTTTTCCCAGAAGCCAGAGATGGTGTTTTGATTTGCTGGGAGATTTAATTTCACAATAAAGTGGCTGAGATATTTAGGTGCTGTCAATCATTTCCAAGAAAAGAGCTTTCTATGCCAAAGAATGTGCTTAAAGTAGAGGAATAAGTTTCGGTATGTGGAAGATATTGGTTTTGATTAATGGAAATATTAAGAATTAGCTATTCTAGCTAAAGCAAACCTGGGTGAAAAATGCAATACAGAGGGGATTACTTTACCAGACTTATAACCTATATTATAGGGCTATAGTCATAAAGACAGCCTAGTATTGGTGCAAAAACAGACCCATTGATTAATGGAACAAAATTGAAGATCCATACTTGAGCTCATATAACTTCAGCCACCTCTTATTTGACAAGGGGGCCAAAAAAGCCCAATGGAGGAAAGATAGCATCTTCAGCAAATGGTGTTGGCAAAACTGGATCACCATTTGTAGAGCAAAATTAAACCTCTACATCTTACCCTGTACAAAAATAAACTCCAAGTGTATCAAAGATCTCAACCTGAAACCTGAAACCCTGAAGGTGATAGAAGAAAAAGTTAGAAGCAATCTACAAGGCATAGGGGTAGAAAAAGACATTCTTTAAAAAATTTTTAATTTATTATTATGTATGTTTGAGTGTACACTCTGCATGTAAGTTGGTGCACCCATGTCATACAATGCCATGGAGGTCAGAGGAAGGCATTGGATTCTCCTGGAACTGGAGATAAAGATGGTTCTTAGCAGGCATGTGGGTGCTGGGAATCAAACCCGGGTCCTCTGCAAGAGCAGTCAGTGTTCTTAAACTCTGAGCCATCTCTTCAGCCCCAGGAAAATACTTTCTAAATCAAACAGCAGCTGCACAGGAAATAAGGACAACAGCTGACAAGTGGGACCTCAACAAGCAAAAAAGCTTTTGTACAGCTAAAGAAACAATCAAGGAAGTGACGAGAAAACTCACAGGGTGGGAGGAAACCTTCACCACTGATACATCAGACAGAGCATTAACATCCAGAATATATAAACTACTTAAAAAACAAAGAAGAAACAAATGACCTACTCAAAAGATGGAGTAAAGAGATGAACAGTGACTTCACCAGTAAGGAAGTAAAGATGGCTGAGAAAAAGCTTAAAAAGACTTCGACATCATTAATAATTAAGGAAATTAAAATTAAAACCACACCAAAGTATTATCTCACTGCAATAAGACTGGCCAAGATCAAGAAAACAAAAGACACCAAATGCTGAAGAGTTTGTGAGGAAGGGAACACTCATCCACTGCTGGTGGGAATGTAAACTCATACAACTACTGTGGAAAGCAGTGTGGAGAACCCTTAAAAGACTCAAAATGAGCCTACCACCTGACCAGCCATACCACTCCTGGCTATGTACCCACCAGACGCATCCTATTGCAAAGATACATGCACATCTATGTTTATTGCAGTTCTCTTCACAATACCCAGGAACTGGAACCAACTCAAATGCCCCTCAACTGATGACTGGATAACAAAAATGTGGTACATCTACACAATGGAGTTTTATGTAGTGGTAAAGAAAGATGTCATCATGAACTTTGCAGGTAAATGGATGGAACTCAAAGCCATTATGCTAAGTGAAGTAACACAGGCCCAGAAAAACAAAGAATGGTATCCCTCATTTGATGATGCTAACACCAAATCCCCAGTTGGCAGGCAAACTGAACAACTGTATTATTATATTTCTTTGTATCTGAAAGCAACTGTGCTATTATAATGTGAATCTCTTAATGGGCTCTAGAATCGACCTACCACATATTCACACATTGTAATTACCATATATGGGTGGAAGGTATATATTCATATTCTAGAGTAATATAAAATTAAAGGGAATATGGGTGGAAGGTATGTATTCATATTCTAGAGTAATATAAAATTAAAGGGAAAAATGTGAATCCCAAAACATATTTATGAATTAACATACAGTTCATTCCCAGAGGTCATAATTTAGATACATATGTGTTGTTTATAGAAGCATAATTTGGAGTAATACAAAAGGGAGGGAACAAAAAAAACTATTGATAGATTTATAGAATAATTTCAGTATAATCCCTGAGTTATTGAAATATTATAATAAAGCATAGTTTACATTGCAAAGTTATTGTAAATTTATACTAAATTCTTATAGAATCTTCAAAAAAAGTACATTAAAACATACATGTAATTTAGAATGTAAAGTTATGTTTATTTTTACCTGCATGCAACTTTACTTTTAAAATGTGAATCCCTAAATGTGTTTTGGAATTAACTTACAGTTTATTTTCAGACCTCGTAATTTTGATTTATGTATGGAATATGTATATGCATATTTTGAAGTAATATAAAATTAAAGGGAATAAAAAAGAGAAAATCTTGTTCAAAGAACTGACCAAAACAGTCAACTTCTGCATTGAAAAGGTTAAAAAAGACTGAGAAAAAGATGCAAGACAGGTCTTAACATGTATAGCAGAATCCATGAGCTCTGGTGGAGTGGGGGCATGAGGGGTGGGCATGGATGGGGGAATGAGTCTAAATTTGATTAAGAAATGTTGTATGAAATGCACTCAATAAAAATTAACTTAAAAAAGAATTAGCTATTCTATATTCACATCTTTATACATTTGCTTTTGGAGTTAAGTATTAAAAACTATGAATTATTGTGAATTAAAGCAGATTCCATAGCTATGTTTTAGTGACTATAGTGTGCAAGAAATTCATCAAGAAATACTGTACCTCACCTTCAAGGTATCTAAAACTGGCTACAGCAACATGAGTTGAGGGATACCAGAAAACTCCATCAGCAAGGACACGGGTGCAGGGAGATAACCTGGGTGTTGGGCGTCATTGGCAAATCTATGCGCCTGGCAGCTAAGGAAATGGTAGCAACGCTATCCTTTCCATCAAGGAGTACATAAGAGGATTTGAATGAGATTATGTAGTCAGGAATGGTGGCTGTGAGATTGACCCAATCGTGTCATTCTTCAATGTGAAAATAGTTTCAGTAAGAAAAACGCATTGGATCCAATCTTACCCTGATTGATGTTGCTAAAACAATATCCACAACAGGATGGACCATTCTGGATGCTGAAATGTCTAGAACGGGGACCCCACATCTGCACAGGTTTTCCCGCTGTCCCATCTCAGGCTAAAGGCAAAGGGCAAGCAAACAGCCAGGGCACATTCTATGAGTGTGCCTGTGAGAGTGACATTGAGGCAGTCAGAGAAGAGAGGAGTTAGCCTAACCTACTTTTATTTTTTTACTGTTTTTTAATTTTTTTTTTATGTGTATGAATGCACTGTCTGCATGCAGGTTTGTGCCGCCACGTCATGCAATGCCGCGGAAGTCAGAAGAGGGTGTCAGATTCCCCTGGAACTGAAGCTAAGGCTGACTCTCAGCCGCCATGTGGGTGCTGGGAATCGAACCTGGGTCCTCTGCAAGAGCAGTCGGTGCTCTTAACTGCTAGGCCATCTCTCCAGCCCCACCTCTTAGGATAACTACTCTAGTTCTGTGACAGAAATATCAATTCTTTCAATGCTCAAAAACTTATTACCTTTTAAAAGTGCCAGTCCTCAAGTATGCTGTATTGAGCATTATGTTTTCAACACAGGAACTTAGGAGAATGCTTTTATTTTTTTAAATTTTTAAATTTTTATTTATTTTTTATGTGTATGAGTGTACTGCCTGCATGTAGATTGGTGTACTCGTGACGTGCAATGCCGCGGAGGTCAGAAGAGTGTGTTGGATTTCCCTGGAATTGAAGTTAAAGACTGTTTTTAGCTGCCATGTGGGTGCTGGGAATTGAACCCAGGTCCTCTGCAAGAGTAGTTGGCACTCTTAACCGCTGAGCCGTCTCTCCAGCCCAGGAGAATGCTTTCAAATCACAGCGATGCCTATTAAGTGAAGGCATTGTACTCACTGCCAAGGGATGCCCAGAAATCCTGATGTGGCTTAGTTATAATCTTCATAAAATGAACAACTACACAACCTGGCCGCCAACCCAAACTCTGTCCCCTGGAGAAGCTGCCCTGCCAGGAGGACCTGTGTTCACAACAACCTGTCTTTGCACACTGCTTTTGTGCCTTCTTTCCAGTTTTCCAGCTTGTGAAAGTTTGGTTTTGTGTAATCTGAATGTGGAAAATGTGTCTTAGAACAGAACACCTCAGAATAATTCAACCACGTTTCTATTCCCCCATCCTCTAAAGTTTAAATAGTTCTAAACTCTAAAGCTTCTTTTAAACTACATTTAAAATGCATTGATCTTTTTTTTTCTGTTTACTATATTAGTAGTAAAGAAACGTTTTCTCGTAAATGTTTTCCAGTTTCTGATACTATTCACTTAATACAGTTTTAGGTGCTTGCAACATTTTCTACTTATCAGTAAAGATTAGTAAATGTGGTGATTTTCTGCTACTGAACTCACACGTAAGAAACCAACAAAGATACTTTAAACCTTAACATGTAACAGTCCTGGAGTCAATTGATAGCCTGTTGCATGTGCAGTCTTATTGGGGAATAACCCTGAATGATCAGTCTTATTGATATTAGTGTTGATTTCCTGACAATTTTCCTATTACTTTGTGAACCCTCCCCCACCTTACATATTTTTCTATTCACAGTCTGGGAAAAATTTGTAAAGTATCCAAGTGATGGGTTCCCAGCAGGTGCTGGATCAAACAGGCCTTGTTCTCTGGCCCTTGGGAAGTCTGACTGGATCAGAGAAGTCCACGAGCTGCCCTTCAGGTGACCTGCAGTAAAACTGCACAGGACATGCTTAGTTTCATCTTATGGATAAACAAAGTGTACATGATGCATTTTTGCTAGCTTGAACAGGGGAGTTTAGTTAATATACATATGGCCTGTGTGTATAGTTGATTAAAAGTGACATGGAGTAAATCTTTTTAAATAGATACTCTTAAAGAGTATTATTTAAGTAGCTAAACATGTGGAGGTCAATGTTTTGCCTTTTGTCATTCATAGGGGCATTCGGATTTCAACTAAATATGAGATTAAAAGAACATAAGATACAGGAGGCCCATATAGCGAGAGGAAGTGTAGCCTAACAGTATGTGACCTAGAATCTCAGCAGAAGTGGCACCTTGATCTGACTGCATCACAGACTTTGTCAAAGCCAACATTAAGTGTGGTACCTAATGGAAAACCTGTTAATTTAAATATTGCTTGTCTCTGTAACAACAGATTATTTTATTTATTTAGTTTGATTTTTTTTTCTTTTTTTGGTCTTTTAAAAAAATTTTTTTGGTCTTTTCAAGACAGGGTCTCCCTGTATCCCCAGCTGGCCTGGAACTCACTCTGTAGACCAGGCTGGCCTTGAACTCACCTCCCTCTGCCTCCCAAGTGCTAGGATTAAAGGTGCGCACCATCATGCCTGGCTTTGATTTGATTTTTATGATGTTGCAATTTGACAAATATTCATTGAATAGCTATTTGTAAATGATTTGAGTTAGAAACTGGGAATATGAAAATGGAATGGTTACCAGTGTTTTAACAAAGTTTGGTATTCTGTAAGTTAAGGAAGGCTGAATCAGGGGTTAGGAGTTCTTGCTGCTCTTCCAGGAGATCCAAGTTCAGTTCCCAGTATCCATGATCTCCCACATGATCTCCCACAACTCCAGCTCCCAGAGATTTTTGTGACCTCCTCTGGCCTCTGCAGGCACCTACAAACACACAGATACACACATATTCATGTAAACAAAAACAAAGTCATATATAAAAGGAAAATTAATAAATATTAAAGGAAATGAACTAACATAATTCTCTGCCTAAAATAGTGAAGAGAGAACAATTTTGTCCTCTGGTCTAGCTCATCTTATTGGTCCCTTGTTGAGAAAAAAAGAGTTTTGTGCTTTCTCACCTGACCAGTAGATATAATTCTTCCTATGCTTAAATAGGCAAAATAACAATTCAATTTTATGTAATTAATTTAAGAAGAAATAATTGTCAGCCACTGTTAGCTAATGGATAAGGTACTGGGCTCCTAAGCCAGGGTTGTGGGTTAAATTCCCACCTGGGGTACTCAGGTTGTGTGGTTGAGGAGTTAGCTCAGTGGGCAAGGGTGCTTGGTGCCAGTCCTAAAACCAAGTTTCATCTCCATCCCAGGAACTCACATGTGGGAAAGAGAAAACCAGGTCAAACAAGTTGTTCTCTGGCCTCTACAATTACTATGGCATGCAGGTAAGCCCACAATAAATAAATAAAAATGTAACCAATAACGCTTCTTTTAAAAGGAGAAATGATGAAAAGCAGGTGAGTGCTCTTTTCTTTCACTACTAGGTCAATGCACTGCATCCTAAATGGTAACATGGTGATTTAATTTTCAGAGTTATGGAATTATCTTTTGGGCTAGTTTCTGCTGTATCTCTCGTATTCTCTTTGTTTTAGAGCAGCTTCTCCCTGGCACCCACCTTCTTGGTCTGGTGGCAGGTGGGAGTAGCTGCTTGCTTTAGAGCTTTCAGGACCCGCAGGAGGGGATGGAAAAGTGGGGCAACTTAGGGGCTATTCGATTGACTTTAGGGTTGTGGATAAAGAGTAAACATTCAAGAGGCACACACGCATGTTCCTTCAAAGTTGTAATAAATCATTTATTAAAAACAGGAAAAATAACCTTACATTTCTATAGTAGAAAACTGCACAGAGCAGAAATTTGCTTCTGCACTTCAGTCATCTTCCCTGTCCCCACCGTTTCCATTTCTTCCTCCTTCCTTTCTGTCCCCACCTCCCTTTCCTGATTTATTTCCTCTCCACCTTTTAAAGTTACAACAGGTATTGGAAATGTGAGGACAATGCACACATTAAAGATCAACTCTAAAGTTATTGTTATTCCAGGAAAGAATGAGGAAACTATTTATTAGGAAGTGCATTTCTGAAAAAAATACAGTTTCTGCTCAATTCTCCTTTATAAGCCATAAAACTGAAATGCATTAATCGCCGACTTTTAATGACTTCCTAGAATGTGCTTTTAAGAAGATAGTTGATAGATCTTCAGCAGCAGGGCCTTATCGCCTCTCTTCTTGCAGGTATCCCAGTTTAGAGGCAAGGAGCCTTTACCTTTTGTGGGGCCTTAGATCCCCTGGCCAACATCTCCCTGGTGGAATAATCCATTACTGATGTCAGAGCTCCTGTATTGATATATTTTGCTTAAGCGCATAGTTTAAGGACTTTAGTGTTATATTTGGTTCTGAACAGAGAGTAATCCTTTTCACAGTTCTATATCTATTAGTCAATTAAAGAAGGCAGTTTTACCAGTTTTATGAGATTACCTCTATAATAGTTGTCTCCAATTTACAGTTGGAGAGCAACCTCATCATCGTCATATTTCTCCTTGTTCTGGGGGGGAGGCAAGAAAGTCTCTCATATCAAAGCCTTTGTGGCACCTAGAAGGTATGTTTCATTAGGACTCATTATAAATAGTTGTTACACAACAGTGATTTATATCTCCATTTATCTCGGATGCATTACCGTTTTTTATCAGAGTCTGTAAACCAATGTTGTTTAGTATACACATATTTACTTTTACTAAGTCCTAAAACACCATGTATCCTGTAGACAGTGTCTAGGCAAAACTGGGCACTTGTTGAACTCACGTCAATTAAATATGCATTAATCGAATATACACCCGTGTCCCTCACCCACCCCTCCCCCCTTCCCAATTCACCATTTCGGTCCATTTTCTGATGCAGTCATTCTGTTGTTGTTCTTTTACTATGCATCCCTCTCCATGAGAAATATTTATATCTGGGTTATTGGTACTAGCATCCACATATGAGGGACACCATTTGTCGTTTGTTTTTCTGGGACTGTGTTACTTCACTTAACATAATGTCTTCCAGCTCCATCCATTTACCTGCAAAGTTCATGATGTTGTCCCTCTTTACCGCTGCATAGAACTCCATTGTATACATGTACCACATTTTCTCTATCCACTCGTCAGTTGAGGGGCACCTGGGCTGGTTCCAGCTTTTTGCTATTGTGAACAGAGCTGCAATAAACATAGCTGTGCATGTATCTTTGCAGTAAGATGTGTCTTGTGGGTATATACCCAGGAGTGGTATGACTGGGTCAAATGGAAGGCTCGTTTTGAGTCTTCTAAGGGTTCTCCACACACTGATTTCCATAGTGGCTGTACCAGTTTACATTCCCACCAGCAATGGATGAGTGTTCCCCTTTCTCCACAACCTCTCCAGCACTTGGTATTATTTGTGTTCTTGATCCTAGCCAGTCTTATTGGAGTAAGGTGATATCTCAAAGTGGTTTTAATTTGCATTTCCTTAATTATCAGAGATGCTGAACACTTCTTAAGATGTTTCTCGGCCATCTCTATTTCCTCCTGTGTGAAGTCTCTATTCAGATCTTTGCTCCATCTTTTGAGTGTTTCATTTGTTTTCTTTCTTCTTTGTTTTTTGAGTAGCTTGTATACTCTGGAGATTAATGCTTTGTCAGATGTGTCTGCAGTGAAGGTTTCCTCCCACTCTGTGGGTTTTCTCTTCACTTCCTTTATTGTTTCTTTTGATGTGCAAAAGCTTTTGAGTTTAAGGAGATCCCATTTGTCAATTGTTGATCTTATTTCTTGTGCAGCTGCTGTCTGATTTAGGAAGTCTTTTCCTACACCTATGTCTTGTAGTCTGCTGCCAAGTTTCTCTTCTATCACCTCCAGAGTTTGGGGTTTCACAATGAGGTCTTTGGTCCATCTGGAGTTGACTTTTGTACAAGGTGAGAGGTAGGGGTTTAATTTCCTTCTTACAGATGGCCTCTGGAATAACAGAGAGTGTTACCAAGGGCCACTAAACCAATAAAGCAAATACGGGTCTCCTTGAGTCAAGCAAGACTCCACCGTCAGCACCAGCTACACCTCACCTGCCTGGAAATAATGTGCAGCAGAGGCAGCCATATGCCTGCATATCCCAAATCTAATTGGCTATTGGCTCTCTCCCTGGAGGAATGACCCATGGCTGATGCCACAAGCTTACATCCTCTACAGGTTAGGAGATATCATAAGCCACAGTAAGACCCTGTCATATTTAACAGGAAAAAATGTACTTCGTGGATCAACATTTCATCTAAACATATGTGTCTATACCAAAGTAACCTACCATAACTATTAATGCTGCTTAAGTACCTATATATCTAATTGCTTGTGCTTCATTAGTAGGATCGAAAGGTTATTCCTGGACAGACTGTCAGCCCATGAAAGGAAACAGCCAGAATTGACCAGAATCCAAGACAACAGCTCCAGAGAGAGTGGACTGTTCTTCTTCTCATCCACCTGTGCCCCTTTTCTAAGCCTAGGGAATAATCTGCGGAAGAGGGGGCGTGGTAGAATGTAAGGGCTGCGATTGGGGTGAAGGGTGAAACTACAGCAATGTAGTCTGGACCCTCATTTGATTAACCTGATTGAACATACAACCCCTCACCCCCCACTGGAAGGTGGGGCTGTGGGTGTTTGGGCACAACAGCCTGCAAATTGGTTTTACGTGAAGGATGCTTGTACTCATGGATTATCACTTATAGCTAAAAAATGGAAAAAAAAAACTGAGAGAGATATGCAGGACAGTCATGGCAGAATGCATGATCTCGGTTGGGGTGGGGGTGGGGGGGAAGGGAAGGGGAGATATGCCTGAACTGAATTGGAAAATGATGTATGAAATGCACAAAGCATCAATAAAAAAAAAGATAGTTGATAGAAAGACACTGTTCTTTGCTGTGCTTTGTCTAGTTCTTGAACATTTTATATGGATAAAATCTAGTATTACATGGTGGCCAGCTATGTACTGGTAGTCCTTATAGTACTTGTTATATAAGATTTGCATAGATGTTTTCTAAATATCAGGCACACACATGCACATACATATCATTCTTAATAAAGTATGCATTTTGATATTATCTATAAAGCAGAATTTCAAAAGAAAAATCATGTAATAGAATTTTGACTCATGCCTTATCTTCCAGATGCTTTTCTACACCTTCTCAGATGTAGCTCATTTCGAGGTCTATATAGTAGAAACAAGCAGCACATTTATACAGTGGATGACTAAGTGGATTCCCTCAAGAATAGTGCAAGACTTTCATGTTTGAGAGTGTTGCTACTTTATCAATGAGGTATTAACAATGACATCTTAATGGCATGAGAATCATACTTTCACCATATGCATTCTACAACTTAGTACTGTGCCTGTTGGCTATATTTAAAATCTCCTGCTTAAGAAAATGACAAATGAGGTCAACTTGAACAGGCCATGGACCATGTCATAGATTAAACAGATTCCTTTCACTTGATTGGCACCTTGTTCAAGGAACAAGCTGGGGGAAAACCACATGGTCACAGTGCCTAAATACTAAAAGTGTGTGTGGAATTCAAGGGACACTGCCAAAGTCCCAAGCAAAGTTTGATTTATAAACATAGAGCACAGGTGGCTGGCTGTATCTCGATGTCAATGAAAGTCTTTATTATCCCTAAGTACATCTGATTTTAACTATTTTTATGAGTTTAATATATTCACTTTTCTTAAAGAAGTCAAGGATTTATAGAAAGATCACTCAAATAGTATATTCTAGGACTCTCAGACCATTTTGAGGACAGGAAACAGGAGTCTAAGATGAGAAAACAGAATGGTGGAAAAAGGCAGGAGGTAAGGAGGATTGGGTGATCTTGGCTATTGGTGGACAAATCCTGAACACACTTGGTCTGGTGCCGTGAGAAGCTGTGCACGTTTGTTGGAATGCCAGGCTAGACAGCAGGGGTTGATTGTGGGGTTTATAATATATATATATATATATATATATATATATATATATATATCTCCAAGTATCCCAGTGATTAACTTCTTTTATAATAGACAGAGATTATTACAGAGTACCAACCGGTGGCACATCTACAGCTAAGGCTCATAGAAGATAGAACAAGGGGCCAAGAGGACAGTAATGCACATCTCAAGTCTCATTAATGAATCTCCCTCATGCAACAGAGCTCCAGGAACACAAAAAGACCACAAATGGCCAAAGTGTACAAAGTAAGAGTCTGCACAGTGTAGGTCCTTGGACAGGACTCTTGGGTTGAATCCACCAAGTCTAAGGGAAGTGGAGGGAAGACATTGTGAAAACCAGGAAGTAGGTGCATAACCATATGGACATGGAATCCTATAGAGTCATTGGCAGCTGATTCCTGCTAAGTGAGGAAGTGCTGATCTTCTTAAATGGAGTCACTCTAGCTAGGCTGACCAGATCCCAGTGAGTGAACTTGTACTGAAGAGCATCTGAGGCCATTAACTTGACAGGACAGGCCTAATACAAATGACAGAATGTTTGAATTCCAGAAGGGGCGCTATAGGAGGAACCCAGTGGGGGAAGGAATATAAAGATGATTAAGATAGATTGAGATGTTCTGGTTGAAATACACAAAATTTCAATAAAATTTTACAAAAAGACGAGCTTTTCCTCAACCACCAGTAATCAGCTGGCAACAAATCCTGTTCAAGGGCCCACACTCTGAAGACTCTTGTTCTCTAGGTTTTGGCCATTTTTAACCTTTCATGCCCGTGGCACTCTGTTACATGAGGGAGATTCATTAATGAGACTTGAGATGTGCATTACTGTCCCCTCGACCCCTTGTTCTAGGTTCCCTGAGCCTTAGGTGTAGGGGTAGCGTTGTAGATATGCCATTTTGGCTTGGGCAGTTCGCTGACAATCTCTGTGAATGACCAGTTCTGGAACTCTGTAATAATATTCATCTATTGCAAAAGAAGATTCTCTGATGAGTATGGGACACTTGTCTGCAAATATAAGAATCCATATTTTGTACATAGTAAGAAATTACATTGGTCTAGGTATGTGAGAGTCTTGGAGTTTTCTCTAAGATCTATGATCTCTCCAGCCATGAGTATTTGCCTATTTTTACAGTACCACACTTGAGTTTCCTCCCACTGAATGGGCTTTAAGTCCAATTAGGTAGCTATTGATTAACCCCAAGACCAAAGAGCCACTATTGCACCAGTGCCATTTGCTGTGGCACTCACTGATGTGGTTATTATGCTGGACCATTGATTGATATCTTTCTTTAGCAGCTTGTATAGTGCTCTCCAAATCTGTGAGAGCTAGCTTTCAGGGGAGGTGGCTTCCAGGTCAGTTCCAGATCCATTGCTCCAAATCTTTTGTCTGAAGAACATCCTGTCTTTATTTTTTTTTAATTTTCATTTTTTNTGCTGAGTAGAAAGTGTATTCTCTGGTGTTTGGGTGAAATATTCGATAGATGTCTGTGAGGTCCATTTGGTGTATTGTGTCATTTAGTTCAGATGTCTCTGTTTATCTTTTGTCCTGTTGATCTGTCTAGGGGACTTAATGGGGTATTGAAGTCCCCTAGTATTAGTGTGCTGGGGTTAATCTGTGCCTTGAGATCCTGAAGAATTGCCTTTATAAAGTTTGGTGCACCAGCGTATGGTGCATATATATTTATGATTATGAAATCTTCATCATCAATTGTTCCTTTAATAAAGATGTAATGGCCCTCTTTGTCTCTTTTGATTTCTTTTGCTTTGAAGTCTATTTTGTCTGATATTAGAATAGCCACACCCGCTTTCTTTTTGGTACCATTTGCTTGGAATAATTTCTTCCATCCTTTCACCTTAAGTTGGTGCCTATCCTTGAAATTAAGATGGGTTTCTTGTATACAGCATATAGACGTGTTTTGTTTCCTAATCCATTCTCCTAGTCTATGCCTTTTGATTGCGGAGTTTAGCCCATTAATACTTAAGGTTATAATTGAAAGATGGATGTTGCTTCCTTTCACTTTATTATCCATTTGGACTTCCAGCCTCTGATTTTGCTCCTATGGCTATATTTTTATTAGTTTCTTTTCCTAGGTGTTTGAGGATTGTTGCTCCTCTCTTCTGCCCTTTGAATTGCTTCAAGTATTTTATGAAGATTTGGTTTTCCAGACATGTATTCTATCATGTTGTTTGTGTCATGGAAGATTTTTATCTCTCCTTCAAGTATAGTCGACATTTTTGCTGGGTAAAGTATTCTGGGTTGGCATCCATAGTCCGTTAACACTGGGAATGCTTTGCTCCATGTTCTTCTTGCTTTCATGGTTTGAGGCGAGAAGTCAGTTGTGATTCTGTTGGGTTTCCCTTTGTATGTTACTTGTTTTTCTTTTGTAGCCCTCAGAATTTTGTCTTTGTTTTGGGCATCTAACATTTTAACTATGATATGTCGTGGGGTGTTTCTTTCCTGATATTGTCTATTTGGCGTCCGATGTGTTTCTTGTATTTGTATGGGTTTGTCTATTTTTAGTTTGGGGAAATTTTCATCTATTATTCTGTTGAAGATCTGATCAATACTATTCTCTTGAGATTCTTCTCCTTCCTCTATTCCTATGATACGGACGTTTGACCTTTTCATAGTGTCCCATATTTCCTGGTTGTTCCACGTTTGTGTATTTTTAAATTTTTCATAGTCTTTATTTGAGCTTTTTAATTGCTCTGTGTTATCTTCCAGATCTGATATTCTTTGTTCTGCTTCCTCCATTCTACTTCTGAGGCTTTTTCCTTTCCTTTCTTCTTGATTGAATGTGTGTTCTAATTCCTTTTTCATTTCATCCTGTGTTTTTTTTAGTACTTCCATTTCCTTTTTGAGCTCCTCAATCTCTTCTTGGTGCTTCTCAATCTCTTCTTGGTGCTCCTTACTTCGTTGGTTGGCTTCCTTTTTCAGTGTTTCTACTTCCTTTCGGAGTTTGTTTTTTTCTCCCTCTAGTTCTTTCTGGAGTTTGTTGGTCTGTTCCTTTAGTTCTTTCTGAAGTTTGTCATTGTATCCCTCTAGGTCCTTTTTGAGTTTTTCATTCTCTCTCTTTAGTTCTCTATATTCTTTATTTTTTTCTCCCTCTAGTTCTTTCCGGAGTTTGTCAATCTGTTCCTTTAGTTCTTTCTGAAGTTTGTCATTGTATCCCTCTAGGTCCTTTTTGAGTTTTTCATTCTCTCTCTTTAGTTCTCTATATTCTTTATTTTTTTCTCCCTCTAGTTCTTTCCGGAGTTTGTCAATCTGTTCCTTTAGTTCTTTCTGATGTTTGTCATTGTATCCCTCTAGGTCCTTTTTGAGTTTTTCATTCTCTCTCTTTAGTTCTCTGAATTCCTCTTTATGTTCTTTAATTTCTCTGCATAGGTCTGCAATTATTCCTCTAAGATCTGTTCCTTGGGTCTCCTCCAAGGGGTTCTTGTTGTAGCTATCTCCTACAGGTTTGGTAGAGCTTGGTGCAGGATTATCCTGTGCCTTTCCCATGTTGACCCTTCGTCATGTCCCTGGCATGTGGGCTTCCCTTTTGTGGTTCAGATCACAAATACCTTTTCACCGTGTTAGCAGATGGTTTTGCTTTCCTCCTTCAGATGCTTTTTTTTTCCTTTCCTCCTCCTTGTTTATGCAGCATTGGCTTGTCTACTTTTCAATTTTGTTTATATATTGGATATTGAAAGCCAAAGCACTCTTCTCTTCTTGTTCTGAATGTTCTCCAAAAAAAAAAGTCCACTTGGATTCTCACAGATCTGGGGGGGTGATATGCCTGATCTAGTCCATGCCCTGGCAGCCCACCCAAAGTTGCAGAGCCACTGGCCCTGGCCCAAGTCCACCGACCCTCTGGCCCAGTGCCCAGGTCCCGCCCAAAAGGCCTCAGAGACACGACCCCCTAGTTGCAGGCCCGGAAAGAGCCCACCTCCAGAGGTACTTGCCCAAGTGACTTCCGGGCAGCCCGCCCAAAGGTGCAGAGCCACTGGCCCTTGCCCAAGTCTGCTGACCCTCTGGCCCAGTGCCCGGGTCCTGCCCCATAAGAATTAGTTATGCACAGCCCCTTGAGCTTCTGTCCAATGCAGCTGGGAGTGATGCACATTGGAAACAACAACAACAACAACAACAACAACAACAGAAAGGAGTGCATTGAAGAACTAACTGAAACAGTGAACTTCTGCTCAAAACAGTCAACTTCTTCATGGAGAATATTGAGAAAGACTGAGAAAGAGTTGAAAAGCATGTTTGGCAGAATGCATGAGCTCTGGTGGGGTGGGGGAATTGGGGGGGACACGGGTCTAGATTTGATAAAAAAATAAAAATAAATAAAAAAGAAAAAAAGAAAAAAAAGAAAATGGGGATAAATTAAAAGAAGATAATAATGAACTTTCAAATGAATTCACAACAGATATAGAAATACTGAAGAAGGGGCTGGAGAGATGGCTTAGCAGTTAAGAGCATGGTGGCTAACAAACTGTCTTTAGTGCTGGGCATGGTGGCACACGCTTTTAATCCTAGCTCTTGGGAGGCAGATGCAGGTGGATCTCTGTGAGTTCAAAGCCAGCCTAGTCTACACAGTGGGTTCCAGGACAGCTGAGACTAAAAGGAGACCCTCTCTCAAAAATACCAAAATTAATAATATTAACAATAATAATAATTAACTTTAAATATTAATGGACTGAACTTTCCAATCAAGAGGCACAGAGTAGAAGAATGGACTAAGAAGCAAAATCTGGGAGGGGACCAGTGTATGGAGAGGTGAGTGGCAGCCTAGCAGCCCCTTGGGAAGCCAGCCCCAGAGGCTTGGGTTCAAGCACCTAAGTGAACCTGCACCCCTCCTGCGTGAGCAGCATGGATGGAGTCTCCCAGGCACCACAGCAGCAGTGGGACACAGTAGGGGACCAGCACGGGCCAATGGACCAAACCCAAACAGTCCCCACACTCATGCTGACATGCGAGTGTCCCAGTGGGAATAGAGTTATTGAGTCCAAGGTGCACAGAAGTGGAAGAGACACGGGCCTTTCACAGCTCCAGTCACAGAGCACTGGGTTTTACAGCCAATCTAGAGGAACTGGCTGGAGAGAAACAGAGTGAATGTAGCACTCGGTGGTGAACTGACCTGGTTATTACCTATCCTATTTCCAGAAAACTTTCAGAACAGAAGGGGAAGAGTTACCTGCAATACATATCCAAAAGTGAAAACCTGAAAACTAGACCAGCCAACCCTCCAGAAACAAGGAGCAGACCAAGAAAGCACCTGAAAGAAACAGGCAAAGCAATCCTCCAAAGCAACAAAGAAAAAATTGAGATTCGCATCAGAATACAAACAATAAAACAAACCCACATGCCAAAAACACAACGAAAAATCAAAATGTGAAAAACACAGAATAATTCCAGCTCTACCCGTCCTAAAAAAGATTCCTACTGTGAGATTTCCCTAGAAACAACCCAAGACACAGATATTAGAAGAACAATCTTAGACATACTCAAAGAAATCAAGGAATATCAAGAAAAATCAAAGACCTAAAGGAAAGAATCACAAACTCAGGAAGGAACTAGAGGGAGAGAATGACAAACTCAGGAAGAAAGTGGAAACACTGAAGAGATGCCAGGCTGAAATGAAAAAGGAAACAGACCAGAGAAGCAAGGAGCTACAAGAAGAGAATGACAAGCTCCAAAAGAAATGGAAATATTAAAGAAATCACAGGATGAAATGAAAAAGGAAATAGAACACTCACCCAATCAACAGGAAGAATGGGAGAAATTCCCAGGAACAGATTGGAGGAAGCATAAAATTGAATATCAACACTGGAGATAAAGTGGACTAGAATGCTCAAGAAAAGAATATGGAAATTTTAAATAAGACAACACAAGAGTGGAACAGTCAGGAAATGTGGAACACTATGAAAAGACCAAACCTCCACATCATACAGATAGAGGAAGGAGAAGAATCCCAAGACAATGGTATTGGTCAAATCTTCAACAGAATAATAGAAGAAAATTTCCCCAAACTGAAAAAAGTCAAACCCATACAAATATAAGAATCACATTAAACACCAAATACACAAGACCAGAAAAGAAATTCCCCATCCCATATCATACTTAAAACTCTACATGCCCAAAATGCACAGAGCTTCAATAAAAAAATTGCTTTGAAAAAAAAAAAACTCTAGATGCCCAAAACAAAGGCAAAATACTGAAAGCAGCGAGAGAAAAACAACAACTTACATATAAGGAGAAACCCATCAGAATTACAGCTGACTCTTCAGTGCAAACAATGAAAGACAAAAGAAAGTGGTCAACAGTATTCCCAGTGTTAAACAACTATAGATGCCGACCCAGCTTACTATACCCAGTAAAAATGTTGACCATAGTTGAAGGAGAAAGAAAAATCTTTCACAACATAAACAAGATGAAAGAATATATGTCCAGGAAATAAGCCCTTCAGAAAATACTTGAAGCAATTCAAAGGAAAGAAGAACGGAATAACTATCCCCAAACAGTGAGAGAAATTAATAAAAGTATAACTACGAAAATACAAGGCTAGACCAAGAATGCAAACAGAAAATAGGATGAAAATAAGCAACACACATCTCTCAATAATAACTTTAAATATAAATTGGCAAAATTCCCATTAAAAGACATATACTGGGAGAATGGACTAGAAAACAGAATCCATCTATGTGCTGTCTACAGGAAACACATCTCACACTCAAGGAGAGGCACCAACTTAAAGTGAAAGGATGGAAAGAAAACATTCCAATCTTTTGGCAAAGGAAAGAAAGAAAGAAAGAAAGAAAGAAAGAAAGAAAGAAAGAAAGAGAGAGAGAGAAGGAAAATCCTCCAACTCAGGTGATATGATATCAGGTGATATATAAATACATATATATATATATATATATATATATACATATATATGTATATATATACATATATACATATATATGTATATATATACATATATACATGTATATATATTTATTATATACATGCAAGACATTTTGGAGAAATAAACTAAAACAAAACAAAAGAAAAAAAAGAAAGTGCAGGCAATGGCATTGTCACAGAATGTCAACTAGTCCAGGGTACATCAGTATTCCTTAGGAATAAACATGTTTCTTTTCTCCCGCCCCCCCAAAAAATTCCAAGCAAATGGAACCAAAAAACAAGCAAGAGTTGCTATCTTAATATCAGACAAAATAGACTTCAAAGTAAAAGTAATCAGAAGAGACAACAGGACCATTACATCCTTATCAAAGGAAAAATTAACCATGAAGATTTCACAATCATAAATATATATGCACCAGACTTTGGTGCACCACATGGACCTCACAGATCACTGGATATTTCACCCAAACACCAAAGTATATAATTTCTAATCAGCACCACATGGAACCTTCTCCAAAATAGACTACACACTGGGACACAGAATAAACCTCAACAAATACAAAAGGAAAGAAGTAATTTCATGCATTCTATCAGACCACAATTCAACAAAACTCAATATCAGCATCAGGATAACCCTACTACCTACAAGAACACATGGAGACTAAACAACACACTCCTGAATAACGAATGGGTCAAGGAAGAAATAAAGAAAGAAATAAAAGCATTCCTGGAACTAAACAAAAATGATAATGCAACACACACACACACACACACACACACACGCACACACACACACACACACACACACACACACACACACACGCACACTTGAAGACACTTGAGAGAAATAAATGAACCCCAAACCTAACAGAGGAAGAAATAACAAAAATCAGAGGAGAAATCATGAAAACTTTAAACAAAGAAAACATACAATATTTTAAAAAATCCCTAACTTAAAAAAGCCCAGAGCCAGAATGTTACACTAGCAGAATTCCTATAAATTTTTTTTATTAATTTTTTTACTGATGCTTTGTGGTATTTCATACATCATTTTCCAATTCAGTTTTTTTTTTTTTTTTCTCTTTTCCTTCCCCCCACCACACCCCTACCATCCCAGATCATGCATTCTGCCGTAATTTTTTTTCTGCATCTTTCACTCTGCTTTTTTGTTTTGTTTTTCATTTTTTTAACCAATAAGTGATAATTTGTGAAGTAAAGCATCCCTTCCAAATGTGAAACCAATTTGAAAGCAGTTTGTGCCCAAACCCACACAGCTCATGGTTCCACCATCCAGCGGGGGGGGGGGGGCCTTGTATGTTCAATCAAGTTGATCAAATGAGTGTCCGTTATATTGTATGTAGTTTTCCACCATTACACCCAAATTGAAGCCCTTACATGCTACCATGCCCCCCTCTTCCGCGATTGTTACCTAGGCTTGGAAAAGGGGAACAGGTGGATGAGAACAGGTGGATGAAACACTCTACTTTCTACTCGGGAGCTGATATCTTGGTCTCTAGTCAGTTCTGGCTGTTTTCTTTTCATGGGCTGCCAGCTTGTCCAGGCATAAACCTTTCAATCCTACTAATGAGCACATGCCAATTAGATATTTAGGTTATTTAAACAGTATAATATAATAGCCTTTTGATCCTACTAATGAAGCACACACAATTAGACATATAGATATTTAAAACAGTACTAAATTGTTATGGTAGGTTTTTTGGTATAGGACACAGATGTTTGGATGGTATGTTAATTATGAATTACATTTTCTTCTGTTAAGAATGGCAGGGTCTTCGTGTGGTTTAATAACATCTCCTAACTGTTACAGATGTAAGCTTGTGGCCAATAGCAGTGGGTTTCTCCAAGGAGAGAGCTAAAGGCCAATTAGATTTGGGATCATACAGACCATATGGCTGCCACTGCTGCAAACAGTATTCCAGGCAGATGAGGTGTAGCTGGTGCTGAATCAGAGGAGTCTTGCTTTGACTCAAGGAGACCTATATTTGCCTTTATTGGTTTTAGTGGTCTTTGGTAAAAAACACTCTCTGGCATCCCAGAAGACCATCTGTATAATTGCAAGTGTGGTCTCCATACATCTTTTCCCATGTTTATATCAGATCAGGTCTTCAAAACAGCAGGGCCTTTCGCCTCTCTTCTTGCAGATAACCCAGTTTGAGAAAGGAGCCTTTAAACCGATTTTGGGGGCTTGGATCCCCTTGGCCACATCTCCTTGGTAGAATAATACCATTGTTGATGTCAGAGCTCCTGTATTAATAATATTTTGTTTAAGTGCAATAAAGCTTAATGAGCCTTTAGCATTATATTTTGTTCTGAAAATGGAATAATCCTTTTCAAACAATAGTTTCTTATGTCCCATTAAGTCAATTAAAGAAGGCAGTTTTACTGATTTTACAAGAGAATAACTCTATAAAAGCTGGCTCCAACCTAACATAGCTGGAGAACGACCTCATAATCATCTTATTTCTCCTTATTCTATGGGGGGAGTTAAGAAAAGTCTCTTGTATTAAAACCTTGTGGACTAAGAAGGTAAGCTTCGTTAGGAATCTTTAAAAAATAGTTGTTATTAGTAGGATTCACAGAGGGGCCTGATGTCCGCAGCAATCTGAGGCATTTCTTCCCTTCCAATGCCCAAGAGGAAGTCAGATCCCTTTTGCTGGCACTTTCTGGTACATCCTACTCACAAAATACAGCAAAGCTGTATTTTCTTTCTCAGCCATTAGAGTTGGTGATACTCTGGCCTATTGGAACATCAAATCCTTTCCCATAGTTTAGTTTTAAAGAATTTGGTGTTGTATAGGTTTTTTGACAAAAGTTTTCCATATCTATCTATATCCCCCTTTTTTTAATTTAAGGTTTTTATTTTTGACCCATGAGTCTCAAAAAAGCAGTTGTTTTTATACATACCTATAGGGTGGATCAAGGCACAGATTTCACCAAACTCACCCATGCTGTTTTTGGGTTACTCTATGTGATTAAATGGGAACAAGTTTATTTTTTTAGTAAATTATCTTAATATGGTGTAAAGAGAGATTGCTACCAGGTGATACCTATATGACAGCAAAATTTATAGAGACATTTGTTTATACCAAATCCAAAGTAATTGTTACACAGAACTTACTTAAAGCTAATGTGGTCAACAGCAATTTATATCACAATTAACTCAGATGCATTACCGTTTTATCAAGCCTTCAACCAATGTTGTCCAATATGCACTTATTTACTTTTACTAAAAAGTCCTAAAACACCATGTATCCATAGACAGAGTCTGGGCAAAACTGGATACTTATACTTGTTGAACTCACGTCAATTAAACATGCCCCAATCGAATATACACCCCGTGTCCCTCTCCTCCCTCACACCCCTCCCGAGTCACCATGTCAGTCAGCCTTCTGATGCAAGCTACCTGTTTTGTTTTTCTTATTAAATGCATCCCCTCTCCAAAGAAATATTTATAACTGGGTTATTGGTACTTGCGTTCCAAATATGAGAGATACCATTTGTCGTTTGTTTTTCTGGGACTATGTTACTTCACTTAAACAATGATGTCCTTCAAGCTTCCTCCATTACCTGCAAAGTTCCATGATGTTGTCTTCTTTACTGCTGCATAAAGAATTCATTGTGTACAATGTCCACATTTTTCCTTTATCCACTCTGTCAGTTGAGGGGCATTTGGGTTGATTCCAGGTTTTTTGCTAATTTGTGAACAGAAACGGCAATAAAATTACTGTGCCATGTATCTCTGCAGTAAGAATGAGTCTTGTGGGTATATTACCCAGGAGTGGTAAATGACTGGGTCAAATGGCAGGATAATTTTGAGTCTTCTAAGGGTTCCTCCACACTGTTTTTCCATAGTGGCTGCACAAGTTTTACATTCCCACAGCAATGGATGAGTGTTCCGCTTTCCCTACACGCCTCTCCAGCACCTGGCATCATTTGTTTTCTTGATCCTGCCAGTCTTACTGGAGTAGGTGGTATCTTAAGGTGGTATTAATATGCATTTACCCTTAGTTATTATTGATGTTGAACACTTCTTTAAGGTGTTTCTCAGCCATCTTAATTCCTCCTCTGTGAAGTTTTTTTTTTTTTTTTTTTTTTTTTTTTTTTTTTTTTTTTTTTTTTTGTTTTCCTTTCTTTGTTTTTTTTTGAGTAGCTTGTATAACTCTGGAAATTAAAGCTTTGTCGGATGTATCTGCTGTGAAGTGTTCCTCCCATTCTGTGGGTTTTCTCTTCACTTCCTTATTGTTTCCTTTGGATGTACAGAAGCTTTTGAGCTTAGTGAGAGGTCCCATTTGTCAATTGACGACCTTATTTCTTGTGGCAGCTGCTGTCTGATTTAAGAAGTCTTTTCCTACACTACGTCTTTGTAGTCTGCTGCCAAGTTCTTCTTCTAGTCACCTCCAGAGTTTTTCAGATTTCACATTGAGTCCTTTGATCCATTTGGAATTGACTTTTTGTACAGGGTGAGAGGTAGGGGTTTAATTTCATTCTTCCTACAGGTGGTGATCCAGTTTTTGCCAACACCTTGTTTGAAAATGCTGTCTTTTCTTCAATGTGTCTTCTTGGCCTCCTTATCAAAAATGAGAATGTTCTGAAATTGTATGTGCTCAGGTTTGGATCTTCAATTTTGTTCCATTGGTCAACTGGTCTGTTTTTTGTGCCAGTAACCAAGCTGTTTTAATGACTATGCCCTGTAAGTAATGTAGTTTGACGTCTGGTATAGTGATCCCCCCTGTATTGCTTCTTTTTTGCCCCAGAGTTGCTTTGGCTAATTCGGGGTCTTTTGTTTTTCCAAATGAAAATTGAGGATTCTTTTTTTCGCAAACATGTGAAGAAACTCTGGGATTTTGATTGGGATTGGATGGCATTAAATCTGTATACAAGTTTAGGTAAAATGGCATTTTTACATATATTTATTTTCCCAATCCATGAGCATGGGAGGTTGTCTATCTTTCCTGATGTCTTCTTCAATTTCCTTCTTCAGAGGTTTTAAAATTTTTGTTGTAGAGGTCCTTGGTATCTTTGGTTTAGAGGTTTGTTTCTAGGTATTTCATTGTTTTTGGAGGCTATTGTGAGTGGGAAGGTCTCCTTGTATTCCTTCTTCAGCTGCCTACTGTTGGTGTAGAGAAAGGCTACTGATTTACTGAAGCTCCTAATCGTTTCTGGGAGTTTTCTGGTGGAGTTCTTAGCATCCCTTAAGTAGACAATCATATCATCAGCAAAAAGGGATAGCTTGACTTCCTCTTTTCCTATTAGAACTCCTTTAATTTCCTTTTCTTGCCTTATTGCCCTAGCAAGGGATTCAAGCACTATGTTGAAAAGGAGTGGTGACAGGGGACAACCTTGAAGACTTACAATACTTTCCTGGCAGGGGAGATACCATGATCAGAAGGTGGTTTTCCCAGGGCGAGTCTCATCCATTGCACTTGAGATGTGCTGACCCCTGCAATTTCCTGAAATGCAGGAAACATGACTGCATAATTTGTGGTGGTGGGAGACTGCATTTGCATTCTCCCCTGTGAAAAAAAAGAAGACTTACTGCCATTACTTCTCAAACTGTTCAGAAGAAGAATACAAACAGAGGGAAATCTCCCAAATTCCTTCCATGGAGCCAGCATCACTCTAATACCAAAACCAGGCAAAGATACAACCAAAAAAGAAAAATATAGAACCATCTCATTAATGAACACAGATGGAAAAATATTCAACAAAATACTTGCAAACTACATACAGACCCATACCAAAAAGATCATGCATCATAATCGAGTTGGATCCATACCAGAGACACAGGTATTGTTCAACATATGTGAAACAATAAATATCATAAAACACATAGACTGAAAGACAAAAACAACATGATCTTCTCATTTGATGCAGAGAAGGGCTTCGACAAAATCCAACATCTCTTCATGTTTAAAGTCCTAGAGGGAGTTGGACTGCAGGGATCATTCCTCAATGTAATCAAAGCCACATACAAGAAACTCACAACAGCATCATCCTAAATGGAGAAAAGTTAGAAACATTCCCCTTAAAGGCAGGAACCTGGCAAGGCTTCCCACTATTGCCACTCCTGTTCAATATAGTGCTTGAAATGCTTGCTAGGGCAATAAGACAAGAAAAGGGAAATTAAAGAGTACTAATTAGAAAAGAGGAAATCAAGTTATCCCTTTTTGCTGATGATTATGATAGTTTACCTAAGGGATGCTAAAAACTGCCAGAAAAATCCAAGAAACAATTAAGACGTTCAGTAAAGTGGTGGGATACAAAATTAACTTACCAAAATCAGTAGTCCTTCTTTACATCAACAGCAAGCAACTGAAGAAGGAATACAAGGAGACCTTCCCAACCTCAATAGCCTCAAAAAAAACAATAAAATGCCTAGGAACAAACCTAACCAAAGACACCAAAGATCTCTTCAACAAAATTTTAAACCCCGGAAGAAGGAGATTGAAGAAGACATCAGAAGATGGAAAGACGTCCCATGCTCATGGATTGAAAAAATTAATATTGTAAAAATGTCCATTCTACCCAAATTAATGTACGAATTCAGTACAATCCCAATTAAAATCCCAATGAATTTCTTCACATACTTGGGAAAAAAATCCTTAAATTCATATGGAAAAACAAAAGACCCTGAATATCCAAAGCAACCCAGAGTGAAAAGAGCAATAAATGGGGGATCACTATATCAGACTTCAAAATATATTACAGGGCTATAGTCATAAAAAGCCTGGTACTGACACAAAAACAGACCTGTAGACTAATGAAACAAAACAGAAGAACCAAACTTGAGCACATACAATTTCAGCCACCTTATATTTGGCAAAAGGGCCAAGAAAATTCAATGGAGGAAAGACCATATCTTCAGCAAATGGTGTTGGAAAAACTGGATCACCACTTGTAGAAGAATAAAATTAACCCCTACCTCTTGCCCTATACAAAAATCAACTCCAAATGGATCAAAGACCTCAATGTGAAACACAAAACTCTGAAGGTGTTAGAAGAGTTACCAGCAGCCTACAAGACGTAGGCATAGGAGAAGACTTTCTAAATCAGAAAACAGCCGCATGGGAAGTGAGGTTGACAATTGACAAGTGGGACCTCCTTAAACTCAAAAGCTTCTGTACAGTGAGAGAAACAATCAGTGAAGTGAAGAGAAAACCCACAGAGTAAGAGGAAAACTTTACCAGCGATACATCTGATATTGCATTAACTGCCAGAATATATAAACTACTCAAAAAACAAACAATTAAGAAAACAAATGACTCACTCAAAAGATGGAGCAAAAAGCTGAACAGAGACTTCACAAGTGAGGAATTAGAGATGGCTGAGAAACATCTTAAAAATATTCAACATCATTAATAATTAAGGAAATCCATATTAAGGCCATGTATTAGTCAGTTTTCTGTTGCTGTGGTAAAACACCAGACCAAGGAACTTATAAAAGGAAGAGTTTATTGGAGCTTACAATTGGCGGTTCCAGGGAATTAGTCCATTGTGGCGGGAGGCGTGGCGGCCAGATCCAGAGCAACAAACAGAGGGTCACATCTCGCAAAGAGCACAGGAAGCAGAGAGGAGCAACTGTAGAGCACGAGGCTTGTTAAGCTCACTAAGCCTGCCCCCAGTGACACACTTCCCCAGCATGGCCACACCTTCTAAGACCTCCAAAAACAGCGCCACCAACTGGAGACAAATGTCTGAATACTTACAGCCTATGGGGGACACTCTTGCAAACCACAACAGGCCACTTTAAGATATCATCTCACTCCAGTATTACTGGCTAGGATTAAGAAAACAAATGATACCAAGTGCTGGAGAGGTTGTGGGGAAAGGGGAGCACTCAACCACTGCTGGTGGGAATGTAAACTTGTACAGCCACTATGGAAAGCAGTGTGGAGAACCCTTGGAAGACTCAAAATGAGCTTACCACCTGACCCAGTCATACCACTCCTGAATATTTACCCACAAGACTTTTCTTACTGCAGAGGTACATGCACAACTATGTGTATTGCAGCTCTGTTCACAATAGCAAAAAGCTGGAACCAACCCAAATGCCCCTCAACTGACAAGTGGATAGAGAAAATGTGGTACATCTACAGAATGGATTTCTATGCAGCAGTAAAAAAAAGACAACATCATGAACTTTGCAGGTAAATGGATGGAACTGGAAGATATTATGTTAAGTGAAATAACACAGTCCCAGAAAAACAAACGACAAATGGTATCCCTCATCTGTAGATACTATCGCCAATAACCTAGTTGTAAACATTACTTGTTGGTAGTGATGCATATTGGAAAGAACAACAACAACAGAATGGACTGAATCAAATAACTGACTGAAAGCGTGAGTCTGGATTCGATTTGTAACATAATCTTGTACCAAAAAAAAAAAAATGTCATTGTCCCAGAAAAGCAGACAATGAATGGTATCCCTCATTTGTGGATGCTAGCAACAAGCACCAAGTTGTAAGGCAAACTGAGCAACATCAAAGTTATATATCCCTTTCCCTGAAAGCAACTGTGCTCTTATAATTTAAATCCCTTAACATGCTCTAGAATTAACCCACACTTATTTTTAGACTTTGTAATCTTGGTATATAGGTGGAGGATATGTACGCATATTTCAGAGTAATATAAATTGAAAAAGGAAAAATGTGAACCCTGAAATATGATATGGAAATGAAAGTTTGTGTGCAGATGATATAATTTTAATATAGGTGTGACATATATATGTATGTATGTATGTATATATATATATATGNGCTGTGATAAAACACCAGACCAAGGAACTTATAAAGGGAAGAGTTTATTTGAGCTTACGATTGGCAGTTACAGGGAATTAGTCCATTGTGGCGGGAGGTGTGGCTGCTGGATCCGGAGCAGCAAACCGAGGGTCACATCTCACAAAGATCACAGGAAACAGAGAGGAGCAACTGTAGAGCACGAGGCTTGTTAAGCTCACTAAGCCTGCCCCCAGTGACACACTTCCCCCAGCATGGCCACACCTTCTAAGACCTCCATAAACAGCGCCACCAACTGGAGACAAATGTCTGAATACTTACAGCCTATGGGGGACACTCTTGCAAACCACAACAGGCCACTTTAAGATATCATCTCACTCCAGTATTACTGGCTAGGATTAAGAAAACAAATGATACCAAGTGCTGGAGAGGTTGTGGGGAAAGGGGAGCACTCAACCACTGCTGGTGGGAATGTAAACTTGTACAGCCACTATGGAAAGCAGTGTGGAGAACCCTTGGAAGACTCAAAATGAGCTTACCACCTGACCCAGTCATACCACTCCTGAATATTTACCCACAAGACTTTTCTTACTGCAGAGGTACATGCACAACTATGTGTATTGCAGCTCTGTTCACAATAGCAAAAAGCTGGAACCAACCCAAATGCCCCTCAACTGACAAGTGGATAGAGAAAATGTGGTACATCTACAGAATGGATTTCTATGCAGCAGTAAAAAAAAGACAACATCATGAACTTTGCAGGTAAATGGATGGAACTGGAAGATATTATGTTAAGTGAAATAACACAGTCCCAGAAAAACAAACGACAAATGGTATCCCTCATCTGTAGATACTATCGCCAATAACCTAGTTGTAAACATTACTTGTTGGTAGTGATGCATATTGGAAAGAACAACAACAACAGAATGGACTGAATCAAATAACTGACTGAAAGCGTGAGTCTGGATTCGATTTGTAACATAATCTTGTACCAAAAAAAAAAAAATGTCATTGTCCCAGAAAAGCAGACAATGAATGGTATCCCTCATTTGTGGATGCTAGCAACAAGCACCAAGTTGTAAGGCAAACTGAGCAACATCAAAGTTATATATCCCTTTCCCTGAAAGCAACTGTGCTCTTATAATTTAAATCCCTTAACATGCTCTAGAATTAACCCACACTTATTTTTAGACTTTGTAATCTTGGTATATAGGTGGAGGATATGTACGCATATTTCAGAGTAATATAAATTGAAAAAGGAAAAATGTGAACCCTGAAATATGATATGGAAATGAAAGTTTGTGTGCAGATGATATAATTTTAATATAGGTGTGACATATATATGTATGTATGTATGTATATATATATATATGTATATGTATATGTATATGTATATATATATATATATATATATGTATATGCGTGTGTGTTGGATCAATACAGATGGGAGGGAACAACAACATCAGAAGTATTGGTACAAGGAACTGACTGAAACAGTAATGTTCCCCCAAGGACAATAATCCTCTGCTTTGAAAAACTTTGAAATGAATCAGATAAAGATACAAGACAGGAATGGCAGGGTGCATGAACTTGGGTCAGGTGGGGGAAATGGAAGGGAAGATGAGTCCAGATTGGACTGAGAAATTATGTATGACATGCATGAAGCTTCAATAAGAATGTTTAAAAAAGAAACAAGGGGCTGGAGAGATGGCTCAGCAGTTAAGAGCACTGACTGCTCTTGCAGAGGACCCGGGTTTGATTCCCAGCACCCACATGGCGGCTAAGAACCATCTTTAACTCCAGTTCCAGGGAATCTGACACCCTCTTCTGACTTCCACAGCATTGCATGACACGGGTGCACCTACTTACATGCAGACAGTACACTCATACTCATAAATTAATAAATAAAATTTAAAAAAGAAACAAAATCCATATTTTTGTTGACTGCAAGAAACCCATCTCATATTCAACTTAAGATAAAAGGGTGGAAATAGTAGTCAAGCAAAAGTCACTAAGAAGCAAGCAGTCTATTTTGTCTAATATCAGACAAATTCAAACTAAAACTAATCAGAAAAGATGAAGAGGATCGCTTCACTTTTTTTTTTTTTGGCCTTTTTCTTCTGAGGCAGAGTCTCCCTGCAGTCCCAACTGTTCTGGAGCTTGCTCTATAGACCAGGCTGACTTTGAACTCAGAGATCCACCTGCCTCTACCTCCCAAGTGCTAGGATTAAAGGCATGCACCGCCACACTTGGTGTCACTTCATTCTTATCAAAGGAACAATTAACCAAGAAGATATCACAATCATGAATATATAGCACAAAACTCTGGTGCACCGAACTTCATGAACAAAATTCTACAGGACTTTAAGGCACAGATTAATCCCAACACACTAATAGTATGGCACTTCAAATCCCCACTGTGTACATTAGACAGGTCAACCAGAAAAAGAATAAACAGAGAGACATTTAAACTGAAGAATATGATACAACAAATGGACCTAGCAGACATCTACTGAATATTTGACCTAAGCAACCAAAGAAATACTTTTTTTTTATTAATTTTTTATTAATTTTTTATTTATTTCTGTATGTGTATGAATGTACTGTCTGCATGCAAGTCTGTGCACCTATGTCGTGCAATGCCGCGGAGGTCAGAAGAGGGTCTCGGATTCCCCTGGAACTGGAGTTCTCCTGGAATCGCAGCCGCCATGTGGGTGCTGGGGTTCGAACCCGGGTCCTCTGTAAGAGCGATCAGCGCTCTTAACCACTAGGCCATCTCTCCAGCCCCCAAGAAATACTTTCTATTCAGCACCCCATGGAACTTTCTCCAAAATCAACCACATACTGGGGCACAGAACAAACCTCAATGAAAGCAAAAAATTGAAATAATTCCATGCATTTTATCAGATCATAATGCAATAAAACTTAATATCAACACCAGAAGAAGCCCTAGTAACTACAGGAACTCAGGGAGATTAAACAACACACTCCTGAATAATGAATGGGTCAAATGAGAAATTAAGAAAAAAATAAAGTATTCCCAGAATTAAAAATAGTATAATACCAAACAGCAAAACCTATGGGACACTTTAAAAGCAGTTCTAAGAGGGAAATTTATAGATCTAAGTGCCTACATTATAAAGAAACAGATACAGCACAAACTACCTAATATTGCAACTCAAAATACTTGTGAGACAACAACAATGTATCTCAAACCATGCAGACAAGGAGAAATAACAAAAATCAGAGTAGAAATTAATGAAATAGAAACAAAGAAAATAATACAAATAGTCAATAAGTCCAGGAGCTGGTTCTTTGAAAGGATGAGCAAGATAGACGCTTAGCCCATTTAACCAAAAGAAGAAAAGAGCAACTCCAAATCAACAAAATTAGAGATGAAAGAAAAAACACACAAAAGATAACAAAAATATCCAGAACATCATACAGGAATATTTTAAAAACCTATACTCTATTAAATTTGAAAGCCTAAGAAAAATGGATGAATACCTGAAATCATGGGAAGCACAAAAGCTTAACTAGGAAGAGATCAACAACTTAAATAGATCCATAACATATAAGGAAATTGAAACAGTAGTACAAAACCTCCCAACTAAAAAAAAGCCTAGGATCAGGTGGGTATACAACAGAATTCTACCAGACATTTAAACAGGACCTACAACCATTATTACTCAAGGTATTCAGAAGGACAGAAACAGAGGGAAATCTACCAAATTCCTACTATGAAGCCAGCATCACTCTAATACCAAAACCAGGCAAAGATACAACCAGAAAGAAAACTATAGACCCAAATCCTTAATGAATATAGAAGCAAATTTTCTCAACGTAATTCTTGAAAACTGCATACAGGCACACTAAAAGGTTATCCATCATGATCAACTTGGCTTTATTCCAGAGATGCTGGGATGGTTCAACATATGTAAATCATATAAATGGACTCAAAGTTAAAATGTTAGAAATCATCTAAATGGATTTGAAGACAAAAACCACATGGTCATCTCAATCTATGCAGAAACTGCCTTTGATAAAATTCTACACATCTTTATGTTCAAAGTACTAGATAGAGGGAGTTAGACTGGAGAGAAAATACCTTCACATAATTAAAGCTATATACAACAAACCCACAGCCAACATCATTCTGAATGGAGAAAAACTAGAAGCATTCCCCTTAAAGTCGGGAAGCCAGCAAATTTGCCCACTATCTCCCCTCCTTTTTGATATAGTGCTTGAAACTCTTGTTAGAGCAATAAGACAAGAGAAGGAAATTAAAGGACTAATAATTGGAAAAGAGGAAGTCAAACTATCCCTTTTTGCAGATGAGATGATATTATACCTAAGGGATGCCAAAAATTCTGTCAGAAAACTCCTAGAAATGATTAACCATTTCAGTAAAGTGGGGCATTACAAAATTAATCTACAAAAATCAGTCCCCTTTCAAAACAGAGTCCTTACTTGGTTTGAACTGAAGGACTCTGGCCATAAACTGTGAGATGAAAGTACACACGTAAGTACAAATGCTTCTCCTTCCTGTCACCTCCTAAATGACCTTTGTTCTTGGCATGTGCTGATCCTTCTCATTGATGGAAAGACATCAAAAGTAATCCTGACAAATCACTTGGTAAATTAGAATGGACTCATTTTTCTCTCTCGGACAAGTGTTCTCTTATAAACAGGGCCCAGCTTTGATCTACTGGCTACTGTTTAATTTGTGATGTCACTACTTCAATCACTCCTGTCAGAACCTTGTTTCTAGAAACCAGTTTTAAATTCCTCCATGCATATCTCTGTAAATTTACCCCATCTCTGATTCTAGATCAGATATCGCCTTCTTTGTCGTCTGCTAGCACACAGACCATCGAAGAAGAATTTTGTTCATTATCAAACACCCTGCACGAGGTCCAGGAGTATACAATCAAGTGAACAGCTTTTCTGTAACCTCCATAAGATCTTGAGACAGCTAGAGATCTTTCTCTGAGCAATCAAATGATGTTAACCTGGCCTAGAAAGGACAGATTAGCAATTCAGGGAATAGAAACCTCATAATAATGATGCTATTGATATTCTTTCACTCAATGGGACTTTTCTTCATACTCCCAAATAAGTTCTGAAGCTAGAATATTCTAGAATATTCTAGTATTCATTAATGTCTCACACAAGTATTCATGTGTCACCTGATAGGTCAAAGCATGGCTGTAAAATGCAACATTCTATAGTAAAACTACTTGTGGTATAGGAAACCATGACAAATTATATTTATGTGGTCAATGACACTTGGAATAGAAGTGTATTTCATGGGAATGCAGGGGTAGGAGCCAGAGTTCCAATTCACAATAAGGGACCACAGCTCTTGCTCACAAAGGAGGGGCCACAGCCAGACTCGCAAAGGATACCACAAATCTGGCTCACCGGAAGGAGCTAGCACTCCAGTACCTCTGTCCAGGACTGGACCACAGCTCCACCACACAGGAGGCAACTCCACAACTCCAACTCACAAGAGGGGGCCACAGCTCCAGCCCACAGGAGAGAGTGAACCACAGCTCCGGGTTACAAGAGGTGACTTCAGCTTCCTGGGAGGGGACAGCAGTTCTAACACACAGAAGGGGACCGCAGTTCCAGATTCAATGAAGAGACCACAACTCTAGCTCACAGTAGGGGACCTCAGCTCCAGGTTCATGGGAAGGTTCATAAGAGGTCATCACAACTCCAGGTTCACAGGAGGAGATTACTGCTCCAGCTCACACCAGGGGATCACAGCTTCAGCTCTCAAGGAGAGAAGACAGCTCCTGCTCATGGGGGAGGGGAGGTGCACATGTGCAGCTTACAAGCAGTTTGCTTTATCTTTTTCTTCTTTTATTGAATTTTGTGGTTTTCATACAATGTAGTTTGATTGTACTTAGATTTCCTCCCCTTTTCCCCTCACCTTGCCTTATTGCCTCCAGCCTAATTTTCTATAGATACATATATATGTATATATATATATATATATACATATATATGTAGTGTGTGTGTGCGTGTGTGTGTGTGTGTGTGAGAGAGAGAGAGAGAGAGAGAGAGAGAGAGAGAGAGAGAGCTGGCACAAAATGTAATTGCTATCCTTACTTGTCCCTCACTGTGGAATGTATCTCTCAACTCTCACCAGAGAAGTTTTCTTAAACAACAGATGGTGAATAACATGGAAACCGACAACTGGTGAACACAGAAAAATGCAGGAGAGTGCTCATCCTGAATAGGAGACCTATTTCAAACTTCTCCCTCCCAAAGTTCAGGGATAATTATGGAAGAGGGGGCATAAAATAGCCTTTAAGAGCCAGATGGGATGGATGTCCACAAGAAAATAAGAGTTTTCCAGACAGTTGGTTCTTAGTTTTTATTTTTAAGTTTTTTGAAAATGTTAATACTGATTTCCATAAGAATTCACTCTCACCAATAATAAGAATTCCACTTTCCATACATTCTGAGCAACATTTGACATTGTTTGTTTTCTTTGTGATGGGCATTATGATTGGCTTCACATAGAAATTCAAATTACTCGCTATTTCATTTCCATGATGGCTTTGGATATTGAAGACTTTTAAAATTATTTATTGGCAATTTGGTATTTGTTCCTTTTTCTTTTTTGAAGATAGTGTCTAACTATAGGTAAAACATGGACTTATCTCTCTGACTCACATAAAATTTCCTCTTCTGTCATACTGGAATGAATGTTGTATTTCTTGTCTGAGTGTCTTTCTCCTGTCACTATTCACAACTATCCTTTTCCTGGCTTAATCTGAACAATCTCCACCTCTCTTACCATTTTGAATACTGGCAAATGACATCTTGGTCAGGCCTCTGGACTTGCTATTCCTCCTTTATAGAACACTCTGTCAGATTTGTCCCAGGATGTCACCATTCATTTTTTCACTTCTCAGCTACCTTCTCTGAAGTCTGCCCTGTGTTTATTGCAGAATTCCTCATTCATTCCATTATTTCATTCTTCTTTTGTGAATAGCAGATTGAAAGATGCACACTTAACTGTCTTGGAAATCTTGCACGTGTGTGTGTGAGTGTGTGTGTGTGTGTGTGTTAAAAGGTGAGCTCTACATGAACATGACCCAAGGTGTTCTTTTTTCTTGTCAAGCTCTAATTTTATTTATTTTTTTCTTCTATTACTTCTTTATTTTTTTAACAATAAGTAATAATTTATGACTACAAGCATCCTTCAAGTAAATCCAATTTGCAAGCAGTCGTGCCCAAACCCACACAGCCCAACAGTCCCACCATCCAGCTGGGGGGGGCTTGTATGTACAATCAAGTTGATCAAATAAGTGTCCAGACTATATTGCTGTAGTTTAAACATTCACCCCAATCGCAGCCCTTACATTCTACCATGCCCCCTCTTCCACAGATTGTTCCCTAGGCTTAGAAAAGGGGCACAGGTGGATGAGAAGCAAAACAGTCTACTGTCTCTGGAGCTGTCGTTTTGCACTCTGGTCAATTCTGGCTGTTTCCTTTCATGGGCTGACAGTTTATCCAGGAATAACTTTTCAATCCTACTAATGGAGCACAAGCAATTAGATATATAGGAATTTAAACAGTAATAATTGTTATGGTAGGTTATTTTGGTATAGACACAGATGTTTGGATGGTATGTTAATCCATGAATTATGTTTTTTTCTGTAAAATATGACAGGGTCTTACTGTAGCTTATAACATCTCCTAACCACTAGAGAATGTAAGCTTGTGGCATCAGCCATGGGTTATTCCTCCAAGGAGAGAGCTACTAGCCAATTAGATTTGGGATATACAGGCATATGGCTGCCACTGCTGCACAGTATTTCCAGGCAGGTGAGATGCAGCTGGTGCAGATGGAGGAATCTTGCTTGACTCAAGGAGACCTATATTTGCTTTATTGGTTTAGTGGCCTTTGGTAACATTCTCTGGTATTCCAGAGACCAACTGTACACTTACAAGTGTGGTCTCAGTACATCTTTCCCATGCTTACATCAGGTCTTTGACAGCAGGGCCTTACTGCTTCTCTTCTTGCAGGTAACCCAGTTTTCAGGCAAGAAGCCTTTACATTTTGGGGGGGCTTGGGTCCCCTATCCAACATCTCCTTGGTAGAATAATCCATTGTTGGTATCAGAGCTCTCCTGTATTAATATATTTTGCTTAAATGCACAGCTTAAGGAGACTTTAGTATTATATTTGGTTCTGAATAGAGAATAATCCTTTTCACAGTTCCTATGTCTACTAGTCAATTAAAGAAGGCAGTTTTACTGCTTTTATAAGAGATGACCTCTATAACAGTTGGCTCCAATTTACAGTTAGAGAATGACGTCATCATCATCATATTCCTCTTTGTTCTATGAAGGGGAGGTAAGAAAGTCTCTCATATTAAAACTTTGTGGCACCTAGAAGGTAAGTTTTGTTAGAACTCTTTATAAACAGTTGTTACAAATAGGATCCACAGAGAGGTTTGATGCCTGTAGCAGTCTGAGGCTTTTCTTCCTTTCAATGTTCAGATGGGCCAACCTTTCTGCTGGCACTTCCTGATACATCCTACACAGTGCTAAACTGTATCTTTTCTTTCTCAGCCACTAAGTTGGTGACATTTTGACCTGTGGGAATATACAAATCTTTTCCCGTAGTTAGTTTTAAGATTTAAATTGCAAAGTTTTTGACAAAAATGTTTCATATATAATTGTATCCCCCCTTTTTATTTTAGGTTTTTATTTTTTGGCCCATGAGTCTCAAAAAGGCAGTATAGATACCTATAGGCAGGAATCAAGGTGCAAATTTCATCAAATTCACCCAGGCTGTTTTGAGTGACTTTATGTCATTAACTTGGGAAGCAAACTTAATTCCATAAGTTAAATCATCCTACATGTAAAAGAGAACGTTACAACATGATACTGTACAACAGAAAATTTATAGAGAGCATTTGTATATGCCAACCACAAAGTTATTGTTATACAGATTTTAAGTAAAACAAATGTGGACAACAACAATTTATATTTCCAATTAACTCAGATGCATTATGGTTTTTATCAAAACCTTTAAAACAATGTTTACTTTTCCTAAGTCCTAAAACACCAGGTAACCTGTAGACAGAGTCTGGGAAAAATTGGATACTTGTTGAACTCACATCAATTATATAAACATTAATTGACTAAAGACCCGTGTCCCTCTCCCACCCCTCCCACCCCTCCTGATTCACCATTTCAGTCAGTTTTCTGATGCAGTCTTTCTGTTGTTGTTCTTTTAATATGCATTCCTCTCCACAAGAAATAATTACAACTGGGTTATTGGTGCTAGCATCCACAGAGGAGGGATACCATTCATCGTTTGTTTTGCTGGGACTGTGATACTTCACTTAATATAGTATCTTCTAGCTCCATCCATTTATCTGCAAAGTTCATGATGTTGTCTTTCTTTACTGCTGCATAGAACTCCATTGTGTAGATGTACCACATTTTCTTTATTCACTCGTCAGTTGACGGGCATTTGAGTTGGTTCCAGCTTTTTGCTATTGTGAACAGAGCTGCAATAAATATAGCTGTGCATGTATTTCTTCAGTAAGATGAGTCTTGTGGGTATATACCCAGGAGTGGTATGACTGGGTCAAATGGCAAGCTCATTTTGAGTCTTCTCAGCGTTCTCCACACTGCTTTTCAAAGTGGCTGTACAAGTTTACATTCCCACCAGCAATGGATGAGTGTTCCCCTTTCCCCACAACCTCTCTAGCACTTGATATCATTTGTTTTCTTGATCCTGGCCAATCTTATCAGAGTGAGATATCTTAGAGTGGTGTTAATTGCATTTCCCTAATTATTAGTGACATTGAACAGTTTTTAAGATGTTTCTCGACCATCTCTAATTCCTCCTCTGTGAACTCTCTATTCAGTTCTTTGCTCCAACTTTTGAGTGATTCATTTGTTTTCTTCTTTGTTTTGAGTAATTTGTATACTCTGGAAATTAATGCTTTGTCAGATGTATCTGCAGTGAAGGTTTCCTCCCACTCTGGGTTTTCTCTTCACTTCCTTTATTGTTTCTTTTGATGTACAGAGGCTTTTGAGTTTAATGAGGTCCCATTTGTCAGTTGTCGATCTTAATTCTTGTGCAGCTGCTGTCTGATTTAGGAAGACTTTTCCTATGCCTATGTCTTGTAGTCTGCTGCCCAGTTTTTCTTCTACGACCTCCAGAGTTTGGGGTTTTATATTGAGGTTTTTGATCCATCTGGAATTGACTTTTGTACAGGGCGAGAGGTAGAGGTTTAATTTCATTCTTCTACAGGTGGTGATCCAGTTTTGCCAACACCACTTACCGAAGATGCTGTCATCCTCCATTGTGTATTCTTGGTCCCTTTGTCAAATATGAGGTGGCTGAAATTGTATGTGCTCAGGTTTGGATCTTCAGTTTTATTCCATTGGTCAACTGGTCTGTTTTTGTGCCAGTACCAAGCTGTTTTTATGACTATAGCCCTCTAGTATAGTTTGATGTCTGGTATACAGATCCCCCGTGTATTGCTCTTTTCACTGAGGGTTTCTTTGGCTATTTGAGGTCTTTTGTTTTTTCAATGAAACTGAGGATTTTTTTCCAAGCCTTTAAGAAGCGCTTGGGGATTTTTATTGGGATTGCATTACATCTGTACAAGACTTTTGGTAGAATGGAAATTTTTACTATATTTATTTTCTGAATCCATGAGCATGGCAAAATTGTCCATCTTCTGATGTCTTCTTTAATTTCCTTCTTCAAGGGATTAAAATTTTTGTTGTAGTGAGGATGTTGTGAGTGGGAAGGTCTCCTTGTATTCCATCTTCAGTTGCCTGTTGTTGGTGTAAAGAAAGGCTACTGATTTTCCTAAATTTATTTTGTACCCTGCCACTTTATTGAAGCACTTAATCATTTCTAAGAGTTTTCTGGTGGAGTTCTTAGCATTCCTTAAGTAGACAATCATATCATCAGCAAAAAGGGATAGATTGACTTCCTCTTTTCCAATTAGAACTCCTTGAATTTCCTTTTCTTGCCTCATTGCCCTAGCAAGGGTTTCAAGCACTATATTGAAAGGAATGGTGACAGGGGGCAGCCTTGCTGAGTTCCTACTTTTAAGGGGAATGCTTCTGTCGTTTCCCCATTTAGGATGATATTGGCTGTGGGTTTCCTGTATATGGCTTTGATTACATTGAGGAATGGTCCCTCCAATCCAATTCCCTCTAGGGCATTAAACATGAAGGGATGCTGGGTTTGGTCAAAGGCTTTTTCTGTGTCAATTGAGATGATGGTGTGGTTTTTGTCCTTCAGTCCATTTATATGCTTGATGATACTTATTGATTTTCATATATTGAACCATCCCTGCATCTCTGGTATGAATCCAACTTGGCCATGATGGATGATCTTCTTGATGTGGGTCTGTATGCGATTTGCCAGTATCCTGTTTAGAATTTTGGCATCTGTGTTCATTAGGGAGATGAGTCTATAGTCCTCTTTTTTGGTTGTATCTTTACTTGGTTTGGGTAATACCTTGATGCTGGCTTCATAGAAGGAATCCGGAAGAACTTCCTCTGTTTGTATCCTTCTAAACAACTTGAGTAGTAATGGTTGTAAGTCTTTTTGAAATATTTTATAGAATTCTGCCATGAAACCATCTGGGTCTGGACATTTTTTGGTTGGGAGTCTACTTATTACATCTTCAATTTCTTCATGTATTATTGGTCTATTTAAGCTGTCGATCTCTTCTTGGTTGAGCTTTGGTGATTCCCAGGATTTCAGATATTCATCAATTTCTTCTAGGTTTTCAAACTTAGTAGAGGATAGGTTTTTGAACTATTCCCATATGGTGGTCTGGATCTTTTCATTGTCTGTTGTGATATTTCCCCTTTCATCAAAGATTCTATTGATTTGGACTTGTTCCTTCTTTCTTTTGGTTAACTGGGCTAGAGGTCTGTCTATCTTGTTTATTCTCTCAAGAACCAACTTTGGATTCTGATTTTTTTTTTTATGGTTTTCTTTGTTTCTATTTCATTGATCTCTGCTCTGGTTTTGTTATTTCTTCGTCGCTGTGTTTAGGGTGCATTTTGTTTTCTCTCAGTATTTTTAGCTGCAGTGTTAGATCAGTTCACGTGTTCTCTTTCTGTTTTTTTTTAATGAGGCAATTAGAGCTGTAAACTTCCCTCTTAGGACTGTTTGTAAGGTGTCACATAGGTCTTGCTGTGTTGTATTATCATTGTCATTCAGTTCCAGGAATGTTTTTATTTCTTTATTCGTTCCTTGACCCACTCATGATTCGGGAGAGTGTTGTTTAATGTCCATGTGTGTTCTTGTAGATTGTGGGTTTTATCCTGGTGTTGATAATTGAGTTTTATTGCACTGTGTTATGATATAATGCATGAGATTACTTCAGTCTTTTTGTACTTGTTGAGTTTTTTCCTGTGTCCCATTTTATGGACTATTTTGGAGAATGTTCTGTGGGGTGCTGAGTAGAAAGTGTACTCTCTGGTGTTTGGGTGAAATATTTGATGTCTGTGAGGTCCATTTGGTGTACTGTATCATTCAGTTCAGATGTCTCTCTGTTTATCCTTTGTCTTGTTGATCTGTCTAAAGGACTTAGTGGGGTATTGAAGTCCCCTATTATTAGTGTGCTGGGGTTAATCTGTGCCTTGAGATCCTGAAGGATTGTCTTTATAAAGTTCGGTGCACTGGCATTTGGTGTGTATATGTTCCTGATTCTGAGATCTTCATCATCAATTGTTCCTTTAATAAAGATGGAATAGCCTTCGTTGTCTCTTTTGATTTCTTTTGCTTTGAAGTCTCTTTTGTCTGATATTAGAATAGCAACACCTGCTTTCTTTTTTGTACCATTTGCTTGGAATACTTTCTTCCATCCCTTCACCTTAAGTTGGTGCCTATCCTTGAAATTGAGATGGGTTTCTTGTAGACAGCATATAGATGGGTTTTGTTTCCTAATCCATTCTCCCAATCTATGCCGTTTGATTGGGGAGGTTAGCCCATTAATATTTAAGGTTATAGTTGAAAGATGGATGTTGCTTCCTTTCACTTTATTATTCATTTGGACTTTTAGTCTCTGATTCTACTACTGCAGTTATGTTTTTATTATTTTCTTTTCCTAGGTGCTTAAGGATAGTTTCTCCTCTCTTCTGCCCTTTGAATTGCTTCAAGTATTTTATGAAGAGTAGGTTTTCCAGACATGTATTCTATCATCTTGTTTATGGCATGGAAGATTTTTCTCTCTCCTTCAACTATAATCGACATTTTTGCTGGGTAACGTATTCTGGGTTGGCATCCATAGTCCTTTAACACTGAGAATGCTTTGCTCCATGTTCTTCTTTCTTTCATGGTTTGTGCCGAGAAGTCAGTTGTAATTCTGATGGGTTTCCCTTTTTATGTGATTTGTTTTTCTTTTGTAGCATTCAGAATTTTGTCTTTGTTTTGGGCATTTGCCATTTTAACTATAATATGGCATGGGGAGTTTCTTTTCTGATCTTGTCTATTTGGAGTCCTGTGTGCTTCTTGTATTTGTATGGGTTTGTCTATTTTCAGTTTGGGTAAATTTTCATCTGTTATTATGTTGAAGATCTGATCAATATTATTCTCTTGAAATTATTCTCCTTCTTCTATTCCTATGATGCGGAGGTTTGATCTTTTCATAGTGTCCCATATTTCCTGGTTGTTCCACTTTTGTGTATTTTTAAATTCTTTATTTGAGCTTTTTAGTTACTCTGTGTTGTCTTCCAGATCGCATATTCTTTGTTCTGCTTCCTCCATTCTATTTCTGAGGCTTTTTCCTTTCCTTTCTTCTTGATTGGATGAATGTTCTAATTCCTTTTGCATTTCATCCTGTGATTTCTTTAGTATTTCCATCTCCTTTTTGAGCTTCTCAATCTCTTCTTGGTGCTCCTTATTTCATTGGTTGGCTTCCTTTTTCAGTGTTTCTACCTCCTTTTGGAGTTTGTTTTTTTTTCTCCCTCTAGTTCTTTCTGGAGTTTGTCAATCTGTTCCTTTAGTTCTTTCCAAAGTTTTTCATTGTATCCCTCTAGGTCCTTTTTGAGTTTTTCATTCTCTCTCTTTAGTTCTCTGAATTCTTATTTATTTTCTTTAATTTCTCTGCATAGGTCTGCAATTATTCTTCTAAGATCTGTTCCTTGGGACACCTCCAGGGAGAATCCCATTGTAGCTATCTCCTATAGGGTTGGTAGAGCTTGGTGTGGAATTATCCTGCACCTTTCCCATGCTGTCCCTTTGTCCTGTCCCTGGCATGTGGGTTTCCCTTTTGTGATTCAAATCGCAAATGTCTTTTCACTATGTTAGAGGCTGGTTTTGTTTGCCTCCTTCTGATGCTTTTTTTTTTTCTTTCCTCCTCCTTGTTTATGGAGTATTGACCTGTCTAGGTTTCAGGATTTCAATTTTGTTTATATATTGGATATTGGAAGTTTAAGTCAATCTTCCCTTCCTGTTCTGAAGGTTCTCCAAAAAATTCCACTTGCATACTCTCTCATCAATTCCAGTTGGGGGGGTATGTCTGCCTTAGCCCATGCAGGTATCTGTCTGGAGTAACTTCCAGGCTCCTGTGCTTCAGGAGACCCCCCCCCCCCGCATAAAGATACAATGGCACTGAACCAAACCCAACCGGCACATGCTGCAAAGGCGAAGGGCGGCTCCACCCAGACAGCCACCCCCCTACAAGGGTTTAGTGTTTAGACCCTTTTCCCACAACTCAAGAGTCAATCTACCCTAAAATCTACCTGTCTGAAGTGACTTCCGGGCTCCTGTGCTCAGCCCCCCCACCACCCACACAAAGACACAATGGCACCGATCCCCCAAGGTGTTCTTTAAAATGAAGATGTATTCAACACAGTTTTAGTTCACAGGAGATTTTCCAGACCTATGTGTTTAGAGTGGAGGGGTACATGTTGGACACATGGATAAAAATTCCACTTAATTTATTTAATTTAATTATTCTTGTCATTATGTACTACTTTTTAATTCACAAAGTTTTAGTTATTTTGCAGGTGATATGCAAAACAATGGTTTTAGTTAAGCCATTTTTCATAAATATACATCATTTTACCTTAGTCATGATTGGACCCAGTATATCTACCCCCCACTTCACCAAAAAACTACTTCTTCTTCTTTGATGTCATAATATATGTATACATGGACAGATGGATGGATAGCTACATCAATAGATTTCATAAATGATACAAAACTTGACATTTTTTTTCTTTATGGTATCAGCTGATTTTGCTACTTTGGTAATATGCTGACTTATTTTTCCCTATAAGTAGCATAGTTTCATTTTATTTAATAGCTGAATAAAACTCCATTGTACATGTGTATGCCCCATTTTCTTTTGCTGCTTATCTTATGATGAATATCTAAGCTGGTCCTCAACCTGCAAGTATCTCTACAGTATTCTGACTCGGATTCCTTCAGACATAGATCAAAGAGTAGATCTCTTGGATGATATGGTAATTGCCCTTTTCTGGCCTAAGGGACTGCAGTACTGATTTCCGCAGTTGTGGCTCTAGAAAACACCCAGCTTTTAATGGTGGTTTTATGCTTAATGGTCTAATAAATTCATTTGCAGTGTTTATCTGCCATCCTGGTAATGGCTCAGCATGTTCTAATTTATAGCCACTTTGCCATGTGTAAACACTGCTCAGAGAGACAAACACTGTATCTTGCCTAAAGACAAGTCATGTATAATTAGATGCTGTCTCCAAAGTCAGAATTCATATCAGCATGAGCTACAATTATTTTCCATACATCGCTGATTCTTCAACTACAATTCTTGAAAGACCATTAGTAATGATCAGAGTGTTGTAAGCTGCCTCTAAATTGCAGAAGATTCTCAAAGTAGAGAATCAAGAAGGAAATCCTGCTGTAAAAAGTGGCTGTGTGGTAGTACCACACAAGTCTCAGACATCTGAACAAGCAGAATCAGACATAAACAAAAGGAAGCTGTTTGAAATTGGAAAATAAACATTAAGGCCCATGAACAGGAAGAGACAGAGGAAGATGCTGAAAAACAGAAACAATAGAGCAGAGCAATACTGATACAAAGTAGATGAAGAAGGTGAAGAGAAATAAGAAGAGAAGAGGAAACAGAGGAGTGCAAGAAGAGGAAGAGGAGACCAACTTAAAAACAAAACTAGTAATAGGGTCTTACCATCAAGTTCTAGAAGGTAATCAAGGCCTGTGACAACAGACTATGTAAATTTGGGAGTCCCTTGGACTACTCTGAAGAACATCTCAAAGGGAGGTTTCTCCTGTCTGACACTGTTTCTTCTTATATAGCCTTCAGCTACACACATGCACTCATGTACAGATATTCTATGTGTAATTTTTCAGTAGTCTTTTGAACTAATACATTTCCCTATGGATTTCACAGCAGCTAAGCAGTATTTATCTCTCCTTTCTCTCCCCTGTCTCTCCTTCCCTTCTCCCCCCCACCACCCTTGATTAAAAAGAAAACCTGTCTCCTATGATTCCCCATCCCTTGAGTTCCATCTTCCCCTTTATCCATGGTTGCTGCATAACCCTCCCTCTTCTCCTGCCAAGGAAATACCCCCAGTTTACCCATTTCCCACTTTGTTATACCTGTGTCTTACTGTTCCTCTCTTTCAGGTGCCTTATGTCCTTTTACCTCCATAGATTCTAACCCATTTCTGGACTTCTATAATTCAATCAGCATATATACTCACATGTAAGAATTTGGTGCAAAGATCCAGAAATGAAGGGGAAGAAATGGCATTGGATTTTCTTAGTCTGCATTACTTTACTTACTATAGCCGTCTCTACTTCCAACCATTTACCCACAAATTTCATTTCATCTTTATCTACTGCCAAGGCTTGGGTGTTAATCTTAATCTTCAGTGTAGAGGTACTGAGAGATGGTGGAACTTTGGAGATGTAGGGCCACCTGGGAGGTGTTTAGGACATTGAGATGTGTCCATGAAGCAAGTGGGTTTGTTTTGCCACACTCTCCTGCCAGGATGTCTTTCCAGGTCCCAAACATAAGGGCAGAATGATCATGCAGCAGAACCTATAAAACCATGAGCCAAGATAATCTTTTTCTTTATAATAAAAAAATAAAGAAAATGTATGACATTTTCATTACCTATTTATCAGTTGAGGAAAAACTGGGTTGCTTAATTCCTTAGATACTGTGAAAAGAGCAGCAACAAATGAATATAAATGATCTTTGTAGTAGGATGAGTCTTTCATGTCTAGCCAAGGAGTGGTATAACTGGATCATATGGTAGATTCATTTTTGGGTTTTTTTTTTCCTTTTTTTTGACACAAGATCTTCCTGTAGCTCTAGCTGTTCTGGAACTCACTATGTATACCAGGCTGGCCTTGAACTCACAGAGATCCTGCTGCCTTTGCAAGCCAAGTGCTGAGATTAAAGGCATGCCCCACCATGCCAGGCTCATTTTTAGTTTCTTAAGAGATAGAAATGCTTGGCCATGTAGGATGTAACATACATAACAGAACACTGGAAATCTGGTTTGTGGCCTATGGGGAAGGAGGAAGGAAGAGATCTGTATCTGTTTAAGATGTGTTTTATGAAATGCATAAAAACTTAATAAAATATTAAAAATACAAAAGAGTTCACAACTCCACTTTCCACAGTGGTTGTGTGATACTGCATTCCCTCCCCCAGTGGATGAGGGCTCCCTTTCCCACATTCTCACCACCATTTGGATACGTTTGTTCTCTTGATCTTAGCCAGTCTAGCTGGGGTAAGATGAAATCTGAGTGATTTTGATTTGGCTTGTAGCAGAACAGAGCCAGAGAGCATAATAATATGTCACTCAACTCTCATCAGAGAAGCTTTCTCATGCAACCCAGGGCAATGAACAGAAAAGTCCACAAATGGCCCAATTGTACAGAATAAGGGTGTTCAGAGTGTGGGTCCCTGGACAGAACTCCAATGTTTAACTGACCCACCCAGACCCCACGTAACATTGTGACACAGGGGCAGAAAGGTTATAAGAGCCAGGTGAGGATGGAAATGACCATAAGGAAACAGAGGGCCATGGGGACCATGACCTTGCTGCTATGGCCTTATATCAATGATATTAACATGTGCAAGAACCATGCATACTCAATCAGACAAAAACCCACCACACAACTGGAAATATAGGCAGCAAGCCACAACCAACTGTTGGCAGCTCATTAGTGCTGGGTGAAGTAAAGTTGTTCTTTGAGCCAGTGACTCTGGATAGGCTAAGTATAGCCCCAGCAGATGACCTTGCATCGAGGGACATCTGGGTACACAACCTTGACTTGACAGATCTTTTTTTTTTTTTTTTTTGTTTTTTTTGAGACAGGGTCTCCCTGTAGCCCCAGCTGTCCTGGAACTCACTCTGTAGACCAGACTGGCCTTGAACTCACAAAGATCCACCTGTCTCTGCCTCCCGAGTGCTGGGATTACAGGCATGTGCCACCATGCCCAGTTAAGGAGTGCTTTCTTAATTTGATGGAAAGTTAAAGATTTGGGGCTGGAGTAGTTAAGACCACTGGCTGCTCCTGCAGAGGACCTGGGTCAATTCCCAGCCCCCAAATGGCAGCTAACAACTATTCATAAATCCAGTTCCATGGAATTCAATGCCCTTTTCTAACCCTCGTAGGAATTGCATGACACAGGTGCACTTTCATACATGCAAGCAATACACTTATACACATAAAATAAAAATTATGTGTCCTAGTTTGTCTTCCATTGCTGTGACAGAACACTCTGACCAACACCAACTTGGGGAGGAAAGGGTTTATTCAGCTTACATCTCCTGGTTTACAGTTCATCACTCAGCACAAGGCAGGAACTCGGGGCAGGAACCTGGAGGCAGGAGCTGAAGCACAGGCAATGGAGAATGCTGCCCACTGGCTTACTCCCTGGCTCATGCCCAGCCTGCCTTCTTATACAGTACACAACAACCTGCCCAAGGTGGCACCACTCTTGTGGGCTGGGCCCTCCCACACTGCTCGAACATCAAGACAATACTCCACAGATGTGGTCACAGGCCAATCCAATGGAGCCAATTCCCCAACTGAGGCTCCCTTAACCCAGGTGTGTCAAGTTGACACTAAAACTATCCAGCAGTATAAGTAAAAAAGAAAAGTCAAAGACTCAAGAGTAAAAATTGTTCACTTGATTCCACCTCCTGACACTTTCTCATCCAGAACCTAACATCATGAGATTATGCTGCTTTTTAATGTAGATGATACAGATAACAGAGATAATGATAATATTCGAGTTTAAATATTCATTGGATACTTGAAAATATTTCATGATATTTTCAAATTAGCATGAAAATACTGTATGGTTTTAAACTAAAAAAAAAAAAAAAACAGAAAATGATTTCTCAGTCCACCAAAACAGAGCCACTTATGTCTTGAGTGTCACTATCAGCAGAGGCTGCAGGAGATCAGAGCTCCCTGCTGGTTTGTTAGGAACAATGTAAAATCAATCTCATGGCCTGAATTTTCTGTTCTACATTCACAATTTCGCCCACATATCATTTTCTAATCTGTTTCCACTTGTATTCAAGAAGCTGACCATCATAATAGATAATTTCCAAATTAGTTCCAATCTCCAGTGGTAAATCTTGTGTTTTTCTTTTTTGTTTTTCTTTTTTATTTTTTTTTTCTTTTGGTCTTTTCCAGACAGGGTCTCTTTGTAGCCCCAGCTGTCCTGGAACTCACTCTGTAGACAAGGCTGGCCTTGAACTCACAAAGATCCACCTGCCTCTGCCTCCGGAGTGCTAGGATTAAAGGCATGGGCCACAACACCCGGCTATTTTTTATGTGTATGAATGTACTGTCTGCATGAAGGTTTGTGCATCCATGTCGTGCAATGCCGTGGAGGTCAGAAGAGGGTGTCGGATTCCCCTGGAACTGGAGTTCTCCTGGAATTGGAGTTACAGATGGTTCTCAGCTGCCATGTGGGTGCTGGGGATCGAACCCGGGCCCTCTGCAAGAGCGGTCGGCGCTCTTAACCGCTAGGCCATCTCTCCAGCCCAAATCTTGTGTTTTTCTAGGTACTTCTGGCTGAGCCTTTATGGATGATATTATCGCAAAAGCGATTGATCCAATTATGTCCGTGAGTGACTTTCAGGAAGTTGTTGCTCCATATGTAACATTGCCAGCCACTTAGGAAGCTGTGGCCCAATTAAAACAGTGTTTTCTAGACCAGTCAAATGACACTCTGGCCAATGTTGAAGTCATGGTGGTAAATGCCAACCTTTCTTTTACATATTATACAATCATTGTTAAGGAAAAAGTGTGTTCTGGGTTTGGTAGTAAGAAGATCAATGCAAAAATCATGTATATGCTACCGAAAATTATGAAATAAGCTACTTTTATAAGTTACATTTTATTTTTGAAAATAATTCAAGGACTTGCACAATTCCATTGCATTTATATAGAAACAGGCAATATACTCATCTATATAATAAAATTATAAATAAACTATTTCTAAATAAAAAGCTGTGGAGTTATGAATTCTCTGGCTGGATGAATGTCAAAGGCTTGAAAAAGCCTCTCAAAAAGTTGGCAGAGGGCCGACTTGGTATGATTGTGTTTGAATGCTTGGGCTTGGTAGAAGCTTGCAGAATCTAACTAAGACTCTGCCCTTGATTGTTTATACTTAGAATGTAAACACAGAAATTGTTAGACATATTATTGCTGAAACCCAATGTCACTAAGTTACCTGTTTACTTTTACAGCTAGGCCTGCTGAACCTTGAATTCTGTTCCTCTCCTGAAGCCTTCCTTGCATCTAGCACATATACATCGTGTAGCTTTCTGTAATTGTCCTTGGAAAACCTCTGCAACATGTGAGAGATGTAAAAGCTTAAGATTCAGAAATAAAATTTTGTCAGCCTTCCTTCGAGTTGGTTGTCCATGTCCTACATCAGAGTGGTGGTCAAGGTCTCGGAACCTAGAGTTCCACACAATTGGCGCCCAAACAGGGACCTGAATGATAAACTGAACAGACCACCGACTCTTGCAGAAAGAGATAAGCAGGAATGGTACACCAGGTAAGAAAAATCCATTTGTTACATTAATTCATCATTTTTTGAAGGTGATAAATGTTGAAGTTTTACTCTCTCAGTTAGTAACATGTTATAAAATAGTTTTAGAATAAAACCTGTGGTTTGAAGATACTGCGGCACTGGATTTAGAGTCATGGGAAAAAGTGAAAGTAAATGTATAAAAGGCTTATAAGCAAGAAAAAAAAATCCCTCCACATTGGTGAGTTTCATGGGCAATTATTTGCTCAGTATTGATAAGATTGGAAGGAAAAACATGTGATATTAAAGCCTCTACAGTTAAATCCTTACATGAATATGAAATTAATAAAGATGATAAAAGGCATGCTTTTGCTGAGAAAGCTAGCATGTTCGGTGAGGTGATTCCCTTTCAGGGGGTGGCTGCAGACACCTCCAGCAAGAGTTCCCTCCACCGCCACCTGAGTGGCCTACTCCCCCCAAGGCTTTCCAAATCCAGCTTCCCTGATGGCTCCTTCTGCCTCTAACCCTCCTACTACTTCTCCTCAGATAAATTTCCCCACTATTTCGCCTTTTCTAAATAGCAATAAATCTGCATTGCCTCCTCCTTGAGAATATCTTCCTTGGCTTACTATTCCAGTATTCTTTAACCACCTGCAGCAAGGTATTAACTCTTGGAATGCATTGGTGTTTGACGTTATGACCAGTTTCAAAAAGGCCTACACCCTTTATGGAGCACCTTCTAAATTTAATACTGAATTTTTGAAAACTTGAATGAATAATTGGCTCCCGCATAATTTTTCATTTTTAGCAAAAATGGTACTTATCCCTCAACAATTTTTACAATGGCAAATATGGGTTTCTGATAAATCTAAGCAAATATTACAGGTTCATATTTCTTGTAGTAGTCCTGCCTATTTAATTTATGACATACTAACAGGCACAGGGACAGTGGCAAATAGTCAATCTCAGTCGGATCAAATCCAATTGCCTATGATGTACTGGATTAAGGAGGTATCCATTAGAACATGGAAAAAATTGACACATATACAGGTGGAGGATCTTTTATAAAAATTGTACAAGCTCCTTCTAAAGATTATACTCAATTTATTAGTAAATTATAAGATACTATTAAAAAACTATAAAAACTATTACTATACAACAGATCCTTCTTAAACAACTGGCTGATGATAATACTAATAGACTGTTAGGAAGTTATCAGACCAAAAAAAATTCAGGAACAACAATGGATTACATGAAGGCTTATAGGAATATTGGCTCTATCAAACATAAGACTAGAATAACAGCTCTAGAAACTTTTGCAGTCCATAAAACATCTAATGTTAAATGTTGTAACTCTGGCAAAATAGGACATGTATGTAAAGTCTGTCATGTCCGTAATCAACTTCCGAAAAACCCTGTTCATTCTTCTGCAGAAAGAAAGCCCCCTGGAGTGTGTCCTAAATGCAAAAAAGGAGTTCATTGGCTTAGAGAATGTAGATCTAAATTTGATAAGAAAAAAAAGCCTGATACAGGACAAAGACAAACTGCATCAGGGAAACTAATACAGGGGCCTGTCCTCGGCCCTGGACAAATTGAGGGAATACAAGTTTTAAATAATAAACCTAATATTTTGTTATTACAAACAACTACTAAGGACAGTGCTGCTATTGATATTCCAGCCCCTAAAACTTTGGAGTTACTTTTTATACATAATCCTCATAAAATACCAACAGGATATTATGGCCCTATTCCAAAAAACACAGTTGGACTATTATTAGGATGAAGTAGCTACACTATGTTGGGTCTTATAGTTCATACTAAGTTTATAGATGGAGATTATCAAGGAAAATTTCTCTTATGTTGCATGAATCCAGAAATCTTAGAGTCCCTAAAGGAGAATTTATTGCACAACTGTTATTCCTTCTGTATTGTCATCCTAAGAATAGAACTAATAATAATAGAACTGGAGGCTTTGACAGCACTAACCCATTTGCTACATTGACCACCCTACTCCAGGAACATTCTAGATACACGTTGACACTTCATATAAAAGGAAAGGCATTTGCTGGCATGTTAGATACAGGAGCTGATGTTTCATTCATTTGCACTGAGGAATGGCCTAATTCCTGGCCTAAAGAAAGAGCCAAGTCTACTCTGTCAGGAGTAGGCTCATCATCAGCTGAACAAACTTTTATCAGTGCTGGGATTTTATGAGCACAGGGGATGATAACATTTTAGCATTTCTATGGTCTTTTATCACCCCACTACCTGTTAATTTATGGGGACGTGATTTTCTACAGCAAACCAATGCAAAAATCTCCATTCTTGAACCTTTTTCATAGGGGCCACTAAATTACAGCCACTAAAAATGGATTAAAAATCTAATGACCCTATCTGGACCCCTCAATGTCCCCTTACTATGAAAAAATAGCAGCTATCAATGATATTGTACAAAAACAACTCAAGGAGGGGCATTTAGAATTTACCACCTCACCTTAAAATTCCCCTATATTTGCTATAAAAAAATCTGAAAATAGCACATACTTATTAATCTCAAAAATGTTAATAACAGTTTAATTCCCATATGCTCGTTACAACCAGGCTTGCCCTCCCCCGCCTACATCCCTGATAAATGGCCACTTATTGTTATTAATTTACAAGACTGTTTTTTCTCTATTCCTCTCCACCCTTAGGACTGTCCCAGATTTACATTTTCTTTACCCCAACCAAACTACAAAGCTCCCTTGCAGAGATACCAATAAACTGTCCTGCCTCAAGGAATAAAAAACTCTCCGACTATCTGCCAATGGTATGTATATTAGGTTCTTCAACCTTTAAGAGCCAAATATTCTACTTGTTATATTATTCATTATATGAATGATATATTAATTTCTACTAAAAAACAGGATACTTTAGACATTTTTCAAAAATTTCCTAAATTACAACAATATGGGTTTAAAAAAAAATTCAAAGTACCACTCCTGTTTCATATCTTGGTTACATAGTGAACTGGACTAGAATCAAACCCCAAAAGCTTTCTTTTAAACGTAATAATCTAAAAACTCTCAATAACTTTCAAAAATTATTAGGAGATATTAATTGGCTTCCACCATCTCTGGACATTCCTACATCAATGCTAACTAATTTATTTTCTACTTTAGAAGGTGATTTAGCGCTTAATAGCCCTCGAGCGCTATCTCCTAATGCCTTATTAAAATTACAACTAGTAAAACAACAAATTAAGGATGCCTTTCTTCACAAAGTTGATTATAACTTGCCAGTACAACTTGTAATAATTCCCTCTACCTGTATTCCCACTGCCATTATTACTCAAAAATTATTACCATTAAAATGGGTATATCTTCACTCAAAACCACAAAAATATTTATCTTATGTCCAATTAATAGGACGACTTTTAGCTACCTCTTGATGATGCATTGTATGCATGTTGGCAAAGGACCCAAATATTATATTTTTTACCCATTACTAAGGAAAAGTTCTCCTTTACGTTTCCCCATACTACTTGGTTACAAATTGGTCTTACTGATTATATGGGACAGTTACAGTATGGACTTCCTACTGGAAAATTATAAACATTTATTAAATGTACTAAATTTGTTATTAACAATATTGTTTCTTCCTCTCCAATCCCTAATGCTCCCAATTATTTTATAGATACCTCAGTAAATGGTAAGTATGCCATTGTTGGTCATGACATCCAAAAATCCTCTGTTGGGACATATCATTCTGTTCAACCTTTTAAACTCTTTACATTAATTTAATTACTAACAAAAATACACAAACCTTTAAACATAGTATCTGATTCTCAGTATGTTGTCCAACTCTTCCCCCATATAATTACAGCCTCCTTACATTATACTGACCCTACACTTTTCACTCTTTTTTCACAACTTCAATCTTTGTTACAAAATTGTACCTGTCTTTTTTTTTATAAAAGGAAGAGTTTATGTGAGTTTATGATTGATGGTTCCAGGGAATTAGAGTCCATTGTGGCGGGAGGCATGGCAGCTGGAGCAGCAAGCTGAGGGTCACATCTCGCAAAGAGCACAGGAAACAGAGATAGCGACTGGAGACTGCAAAGCTTGTTAAACTCACTAAGCCTGCCCCCAGTGACATACTTCCTCTAGCACAGCCACACCTTCTAAGACCTCCAAGAACAGTGCCACCAACTGGAGACAAAATGTCTGAATACTTAAAGCCTATGGGGGACACTCATTCAAACTACCACATTCCACCCCCTGGCCACCATAGGCTCCTGAACATATAAAATGCAAAATGCATTTAGTCCAACCTTAAAAGTCCCCATAGTCTTTACCAGTTTCAATGCCATTCAAAAGTCTACAGTCCAAAGTCTCTTCTGAGACTCAGGCCAATCTCCTAACTGTAAGCTCTTATAAAATCAAAAGGCGAATTACAAACTCCCAACGTACAGTGGAACTGAATACACATTCCCATTACAAAAGGGAGGAATAGAGGCATAGTGAGGAAATGCTGGACCAAAACAAGACCAAAAACAAGCAGGGAAAACTCCAAGTCCAGTAGCTCCATGTGCAACTTCTGGGACTTCACTTCCAAAGGGCTTAGATGGCTCAGCTCTTCCAGCTTTGCTTGCAACATACATCACTTTTTTAATTTTTTTTTAATTTTTTTTCTTTTATTTATCTTTGTATGTGTATGAATGTACTGTCTGCATGCAGATCTGTGCACCCGTGTCGTGCAATGCTGCGGAGGTCAGAAGAGGGTCTCAGATTCCCCTGGAACTGGAGTTCTCCTGGAATTGGAGTTACAGATGGTTCTTAGCCGCCATGTGGGTGCTGGGGATCGAACCCGGGTCCTCTGCAAGAGCATCGGTGCTGTTAACCACTAGGCTATCTCTCCAGTCCCCATACATCTCTTTTTTAGGCTGGTACCACTCCCTGTATGCAGCTCTCCTTGGCAAACATCTCACAGGTCTGGCATCTCAAATGTCTTCTTGGGGTCTCCGCTGCCAACCAGGCTTCACATTCACAGCTTCATGCAATGGCCTATCAGAGCCTTCTTTATTCAGGGACACCCTGCTGCACTCTGCCTGGCCTCTGTGGCTCTCTGAAACCATGGAGGAAGAACTGATGACCCCTTCACTCTTGCAAACTTCATGCCTCTAAAGCCAGCGCTACGTGAATGAAATTGCCGAATCTGGCTGCAAGTTCGGGATGGACTCTCTCCTACTTTAACCAAATTTGCAATTTTTCTCTGCCCTGGACTTGTTGGAGGATTAGCTGGGTGTGGTCTTGCCCTGAAGGTATTGATTCTGTTGTTTACTTGTAAATCTCAAGGTCTCTCCTTCATCACTTTAATCTCACCTTTCCCTTTGTTTACTTGTAAATATCTAGGTCTCTCCTTAATCACTTTAGTCTCCTTATGAAAGGGAGCCTCTCCACATGCCTTGGCCACACCTTTAATCTTCCTAGTGTACTTTTCAGATCCAAACTGTACATTCTGCATTTCCTTCTGCCCCATTTTCTCTTTTTCACTGTAGCTCTGTATAATATTCACCATTAAAAGCCACACCACCATTTCTACATTAGGCTGTCTTGAAATTTCCTCTGCCAAAGACCTTAGTCCATTGCTTTTCAACTTAGCATCAGGCAAGCATTTGGGCTGTGGACAAACTGCCTCGAGACTCTTTATCAAAATATCCTCTGGAACTACAATTTTTGCAGCAATGCTTTCTTCCAGACTTCTACTAGAATGGCCCCTTAAGCTCTTCTTACAGTAGTCAACAGCTTTTCTAGCCCAAAGTTCCAAATTCTTCCACATTTCTCCAAACATCCACATGGTCAGGTTCTTCACAGCCAACAGCCCACTCTCTGGTACCAAATAACTGTATTAGTCACTTTTCTATTGCTGTGATAAAACACCTTGACCAAGGAACTTATAAAAGGAAGAGTTTATTTGAGCTTATGATTGATGGTTCCAGGGAATTAGAGTCCATTGTGGCGGTAGGCATGGCGGCTAGAGCAGCAAGCCGAGAGTCACATCTCGCAAAGAGCACAGGAAGCAGAGCGTGTACCTCTCTTTTATATAACACTCATATCTGTTCACATTCAAACTTACCTGGACCTTTAGCTCAGGGTAACACCTTGGCTGATGCCCTGGCTATGCTTATATTTTCTACACCTCGACAAAAACATTCTGCCTTACATTCAAATACTTTTCATCTACACAATGCCTATAAAATCCCTCTTTCTCAAACATGCTCAATTGTACACTCCTGTTCTATTTGTGTCCCCTTTCATACTTTTATTACCTCCAGAGACTCTACATTCTAATCATATCTAACAAACTAATTTTATATATTTTCCCACTCAAAGAGCCAATGTTCTTTTAATGGCTATTACCCATTCATCCTTTATTTAAACAGTACCCGCAAAAAAGGGGGGATAGCAACTATATATGGTCCCTTCCCACAATTACCTTTCACATTATTTACTATCAATTTTTACTTCTCCCCAAATCCTACTCCTCAACTCACGCTAATTCACATTTTGCTTCTTCTTCAAAACCACTTCTACTGGAACCTATTCCAGCTGTAGTAAACCAGGTCAATTAAAAATAATGGGAAATAGATATGCTTTTATCTTCATCTTTTATCATCAGATTAGGTGATGGATCAGACATATGGACTCCACTCCGTTGTATCCACCACCGACACCCAGACACGGGAGAAAAGATGGGTCAACACCATGACAAACTTGACACAGGAAACAGAAGACATGACCATACATCAGCCATCTAATAAGAGACCCCCTGCACCAAATCACAAACATCTCCTTATCTCACATGGGGTCAAATGAAGAATTTATCCAAAAAAGCTGAAGCTACTTGTTCTAGTTTGTCCCCCATTGCTGTGACAAAACACTGTGACCAACACTGACTTGGGGAGGAAGGGGTTTATTCAGCTTACATCTCCTAGGTCACAGTTCATCACTCAGGGAGCCCAAGGCAGGAACTCAGGGCAGGAACCTGGAGGCAGGAGCTGAAGCACAGGCCATGGAGGAATGCTGTTCACTGGAATGCTCCCCTGGCTCATGCCCAGCCTGAGCTCTTATATAGTCCACAACAATCTGCCCAGGGTGGCACCACACAAAGTGGCTGGGCCCTCCCACATTTCTCAACATTCAAGACAATACTCCACAGATGTGGCCACAGGCCAGTCCAATGGAGCCAATTCCCTAGGTGAGGCACCCTCAACCCAGGTGTGTCAAGTTGACACTAAAGCTATCCAGCACAATTGACCCCTTGTCAACTTGACACACAAAACACATCACTACTAAACCACCACCTTTCCAGTTCTTATCCCCAAAGTACGATGTTAACAATCACAACCTAAGATAGTACAACCTTAAAAGCCCCACAGTCCTTAAATGTCCAACCACTTAAAAGTTCACAGTCTATTAAAAGTCTCTTAAGTGTGGGCTGCTGTAAAATCTAAAACAAGTACTGTCTTATTTCAAAGGGAAGAATCAAGCACTCATAAACAAAACCTAAGTCCAGCAAAGTAGCTCAAGGCTGGACTCCTGGGACTCACGATCTTCTAGACTCCAAAGGGTCTCAGCAGCTCCCCTTCTCTGACTCTGCCATCCACAGCACACACAGCTCATCTTGCAGGCCCAGGCTGACTCCATTCCATACCGGCCACTGCTCTTGGTGGTGGTCCCATGGTCCTGGCATCTCCAAAAAGCTGGGGTCGCCACTGAAACTGGGGTCACCACTGAAACTGAGGCAGCACTTCACCAATGGTCTCTTCTGACCTCTCCTGGTGCAAAGTCTCAGCTTCTCTCCATGACCCCTGCAATCCTGGGGTCTTCACTGCAACTGAGGTGCACTTCCACCAATGGTCTTTCCTGACCTCTCACAGTGCCAAGCCTCGGCTGCTCTCTGTGACCCCCCTCAAATTTCAACACCAGAATGATGTACAAGACTCTTATGCACTACCAAGTCCTGCTTCTGGCTTGAGATGGAGGCTCGGGACCCTTCTGGAACATAGCTTCTGTGTTCTGACCCTAAAGAAATTCTTCCCAGATTTCACAACAGTGATGCTGGTCTCTTGTTACTTAGAGCTGATTTTTCAGCTCCAGCTAACCAGCATCAATTGTCCCAGTACAACAAAGATTTCACTTCATGTTCTGGTCTCTTGTTACTTACAGCTGATTCTTCAGTCCCAGTTGACCAGAATCCACAGATTACACAGTTCTGATGATCTCTGCTCCCCTTTGAAACTAGAAATTCACAAGCCAGGCCTCCATCTTCTACAACTCCTTCAGCAAAACTACTCCAAGCTCGAAAGCAACTATCTTTAAGCATTCAATGATCTTCCCAGCCCAAAGTTCCAAATGCCTCCACAATCCTTCCCCAAAACACCAAGGTCAGGTCTGTCACAGCAATACCCCACTCTTCTGGTACCAATTTCTGTTATAGTTTGTCCTCCATTGCTGTGACAAAACACTGTGACCAACACCGACTTGGGGAGGAAAGGGTTTATTCAGCTTACATCTCCTGGGTCACCGTTCATCACTCAGGGAGCCCAAGGCAGGAACTCAGGGCAGGAACCTGGAGGCAGGAGCTGAAGCACAGGCCATTGAGGAATGCTGTTCATTGGCTTGCTCCCCTGACCCATGCCCAGCCTGACCTCTTATACAGTACACAACAACCTGCCCATGGTGGCACCATCCATAGTGGCTGGGCCCTCCCACATTTCTCAACATTCAAGACAATACTCCACAGACGTGGTCACAGGCCAGTCCAATGGAGCCAATTCCCCAGTTGAGGCTCCCTCAACCCAGGTGTGTCAAGTTGACACTAAAGCTATCCAACACACTACTGTTCATTCAGGAACCCCCCTGATGCCTGATTGTCTTCTGCTTGCCATGATGGCAATCCTAACCAGTGCTTCAGGGGTGAGTGCTTATAATTACACCTACTGAGCATATATCCCATTGCCCCCTCTTTTGAAGATATTGGATTGCACTGACCATGGCCCTTTAATATACACCAATGACTCATTTCATTTTCCCCCTCCTTGGGAAATGGGGCCTATCCCCAAACCTGAAGAAAAAGGAACTAAAGTTAATATATATTTGGGATTCTCTACTCTCCTCATATGCTTTGGAATGCTTGATGTATGTCTAAAAATATTTCCTCAATGGTGGGGATACGATTGTGCCAATCAGACTAGATTTCACATAGACTTTCATGTCAGAGTTTCTTTTCTGATCAATTTTACTAAGAAAAAATAGATTAAAGGTCAAGTAGATAACAGGACTTACCAGGAGCTTTTACCACCCGAGGAACCATGTGAAGCAGTTTCCTGGACTCATCAACACAAGGACCTGAAACCTTTTTGGAGTAACTGTCGCGGCTCATTTGACAAAATTGCTACATTATATAACTACACCTTTATTGACTGGGGATCTGACCTGGGTCCTCTGCAAGAGCAGTCAGTGCTCTTAACTGCTAGGCTATCTATCCAGCCCCCAGATATTACTTTTAACAGAACTTATTCTAATCACACAACTTCTGGCTTGTGGAGAAACACAGATGTTGTTCTTTCATGGATAAATGGAAGTTTGTCATCTCCCTATCCTCGAATGGTTCACCCCCTAAGTCCTAAACAATGACATATTTGAAATACTCCTGCTGCTTTACAGGAATTCATAAGAACTATTGACTAAACAGCTGTTATAATACCTCAGAACTACACTATAATTTATACTTTCTTTGGATATGTATGTTCCTGAGTTAAACCTTTCTTAATAGCCATTGGAAATTTTACTTTAAATGATTCACTAAAAATCGTCTTATATGAATTGTTCTTTATATTCATGTTTCAATCACATTATTCCTTTCAATTCATCCTCTAACAGTATTGTATTACTACCTCAGAGGTTAAGATTATGGTTACCTGTTCATTTACCAGAACATTGGATAGACTCTTTGTTACTGCATGAATTACTTTTTTTAACTTTCTGTAGAGCAAAACGTTTCATTTATTGAATCATAACAGGCATTATTGGGTTTATAACAACTATCACAATAGGAACAGTTTCAGGCATGGCATGATCCTACATAACTCTATACAAAATCATAATTTCATTACCAGATGGCACAACCAGTCACACTCACTTTGGGCTCAGCAACGACAGATTTGCTGCTCAAATTTCTAAACTTCAAGATACTATTATCTGGTTAGGAGACAAAGTTGACCAATTGCTTCAACAGTTAAACTTAATTGCTATTGAAATTTTCTACCTTTTGTTTAATTAATACCCTCTATAACTCTAGTAAACACCCTTGGAAGAAGGTGAAGAATCATCTTCTAGACTTCCGGCATAATTTCTCCTTAGATATTTCAGAGATACAAAAAGACAGAACAAACATTTGCTCATACTCCCCATGAACTGTTTTCCTCAGATTTTTATGATGCTCTGTCGTCTACCCTAAATTAAACCCAGTACATTGTTTTTCTGGGGCTTCATTACTCCATTTTATAATTAGACTTTGCTCAATTCTTTTATTTTGCATAGGATTCCAATAGACCTGGTAACACTCTTCAGGAACCCATGAGAAATTTATAGCTCTTGCTGTCAGTCTTAACAAGAAACAGGGAATTGTGGAGTTATGAATTCTCTGGCTGGATGAATGTCAAAGGCTTGAAAGAACCCTCTCAAAAAGTTGGCAGAGGGCCGACTTGGTATGATTGTGTTTGAATGCTTGGGCTTGGTAGAAGCTTGCAGAGTTTAGCTGACTCTGCCCTTGATGATTTATACTTAGAATGTAAACAGAAATTGTTAGACATATTATTGCTGAAACCCAATGTCACTGTGTTTCCTGTTTACTTTTACAGCTAGGCCTGCTGAACCTTGAATTCTGTTCCTCTCCTGAAGCCTTCCTTACATCTAGCACGTATACATTGTGTAGATTTCTGTAATTGTCCTTGGAAAACCTCTGCAACCTGTGAGAGATATAAACGCTTAAGATTCAGAAATAAAACTTTGTCAGCCTTCCTTCGAGTTGGTTGTCCATGTCCTACATCAGAGTGGTGGTCCAGGTCTCAGAACCTAGTGTTCCACACAAAAGCTATCAATGTAAAAAGCTGATAATTCATCTTGTTTTGAGGATTGTCACCAATAAATGAAAATATAAAAGTGAGTAAGTTCTCATGTATGCTTTTCTTAGGCATTAGCTTCCCAGAATATTATATTCTCTCTCTCTTTAGCTCTCAGAAACACACAAACACACACACACACACACACACACACACACACACATACACACACACAAATAAAACCATTGCAAAAACTCTAATACTGAAAAATAGTCCCATTATTGTCAGAAAAAAAATTCACCTCATTCTAAGCCCTCCTTTCTCACAGTGATCGTGAAACACTCATCCCTTATTCATTCATTTATGATGTTTGTACACACACACACACACACACATATATATATATATATATATATATATATATATATATATNCTGCCACTTGGAAGCTGTGGCCCATGAAAAACAGGGTTTTGCTGACCAGTCAAATGACACTCTGGCCAATGTTGAAGTCATGGTGGTAAATGCCAACCTTTCTTTTACATATTATACAATCATTGTTAAGGAAAAAGTGTGTTCTGGGTTTGGTAGTAAGAAGATCAATGCAAAAATCATGTATATGCTACCGAAAATTATGAAATAAGCTACTTTTATAAGTTACATTTTATTTTTGAAAACTATTCAAGGACTTGCCACAAATTCCATTGCATTATATAGAAATACAGGCCCAATATTACTTCATATATATCATAAATTATAAATAAACAGCGTATTTCTAAATACAATAAGCTGTGGAGTTATGATTTCTCTGGCTGGATGAATGTCAAAGGCTTGAAAAAGCCTCTCAAAAAGTTGGCAGAGGGCCGACTTGGTATGATCGTGTTTGAATGCTTGGGCTTGGTAGAGGCTTGCAGAATCTAACTAAGACTCTGCCCTTGATCGTTTATACTTGGAATGTAAACACAGGAATCTGTTAGACATATGTTGCTGAAACCCAATGTCACTAAGTTACCTGTTTACTTTTACAGCTAGGCCTGCAGAACCTTGAATTCTGTTCCTCTACTGAAGCCTTCCTTACATCTAACACATACACATTGTGTAGCTTTCTTTAATTGTCCTTGGAAAACCTATGCAAACTGTGAGAGATATAAAATCTTAAGACTCAGAAATAAAATTTTGTCAGCCTTCCTTCAAATTGGTTTTCCATGTCCTACATCAGAGTGGTGGTTCAGGTCTCTGAACCTAGAGTTCCACACACAATTGGCGCCCAAACAGGGACTGAATGACTAAAAGACACAGACCACTCGACCTCTTTGCAGAAAGAGCTAAGCAGGAATGGTTACAACCCGGTCAAGAAAAAATCCCTTGTTACATAATTCATCATTTTGAAGGTGATAAATGCTGAAATTTTACTCTCTACACGTTAGTAAATGTTAAAATAATAGTTTTAGAACTAAACCTTGTGGTTGAAGATACTGCAGCACTAGATTTAGAGTCATTGGAGAAAGTGAAAGTAAATGTATAAAGGCTTCTAAGCAAGAAAACAAAAAACCCTCCACATTGGTGAGTTTCATGGGCAATTATTTGCTCACTATTGATAAGATTGGAAGGAAAAAAGTGATATTAAATGCTCTACAGTTAAATCCTTACATAAATATAAAACTGATAAAGATAATAAATGGCGTGTTTTTGCCGAGAAAGCTATCATGTTCGGTGAGGTGATTCCCTTTCAGGGGGTGGCTGCAGACACCTCCAGCAAGAGTTCCTTCCACTGCCACCTGAGTGGTCTACACCCCCCAAGGTTTTCCAAATCCAGATTCCCTGATGGCTCCTTCTGCCCATACCCTTCTACTACTTCTCCTCTGATAAATTTCCCCACTACTTTGCCTTTTCTGAATAGCAATAAATCTGCGCTGCCTCCTCCTCACGAATATCCTTGGCTTGGTTTTCCAGTTTAACCACCGCAGCAAGGTATTAACTCTTGGAATGCATTGGTGTTTGACGTTATGACCAATTTCAAAAAAGGCCTGCACCCTTTATAGAACAACTTCTAAATTTAACATTGAATTCTTGAAAACCTGGGTGAATAATTGGCTCCCGCATAATTTTTCATTTTTAGCAAAAATGGTACTTATCCCTCAACAATTTTTACAATGGCAAATATGGGTTTCTGATAAATCTAAGCAAATATTACAGGTTCATATTTCTTGTAGTAGTCCTGCCTATTTAATTTATGACATACTAACAGGCACAGAGGACAATGGCAAATAGTCAATCTCTAGTCGGATACAAATCCCATGCCTATGAATTGTAGCTAAATTAAGGAGGTTAGCCATTAGCACATGGAAAAAATTGACACATATACAGGTGGAGGACTTTTATAAAAATTGTACAAGCTCCTTCTAAAGATTATACTCAATTTATTAATAAATTACGAGATACTATTAAAAAAACGTATAAGATACTACTGTACAACAGATGTCTTCTTAAACAATCTGGCTTGATGATAATGACTAATAAGATCTGCAGAAGTTATCAGACATAAAAAATCAGGAACAACATGGATTACATGAAGGCTTATAGGAATATTGGCTCTATCAAACATAAGACTAGAATAACAACTCTAGAAACTTTTGCAGTCCATAAACATCTAATGTTAAATGTTGCAACTTGGCAAAATGGACATGTATGTAATAGTCTGTCTTGTCCGCTAATCAACTTCCGTAAAAACTCTGTTCAATTCATTCTGCAGAAAGAAAGCCCCCTGGAGTGTGTCCTAGAATGCAAAAAAGGAGTTCATTGGCTTAGAGAATGTAGATTAAATTTGATAAAAAAAAATAACCGATACAGGAAAGACAAACTGCATCAGGGAAACTAATTTACAGGATGGCCTGTCCTCGGCCCTGGACAAATTGAGGGAATACAAGGTTTAAATAATAAACCTAATATTTTGTTATTACAAACAACTACTAAGGACAGTGCTGCTATAATATTCCAGCCCCTAAAACTTTGAGTTACATCTTTTATACTAATCCTCTAAGAAAATACCAACAGGCATATTATGGCCTATTCCCAAAAAAACACAGTTGGACTATTATTAGGACATAAGTAACTACACTATGGTTTGGGTCTTATTAGTATTCATACTAAGTTTATAGATGGAGATTATCAAGGAAAATTTCTCTTATGTTGCATGAATCCAGAAATCTTAGAGTCCATAAAGGAGAATTTATTGCACAACTGTTACTCCTTCCTGTATTGTCATCCTAAGATTAGAAGTAATAATAATAGAACTGGAGGCTTTGACAGCACTAACCCATTTGCTACATTGACCACCCTACTCCAGAAACATTCTAGATCACAGTTGACACTTTCATATAAAAGGAAAGGCATTTGCTGGCATGTTAGATACAGGAAGCTGATGTTTCAATTCATTCACACCTGAGAATGGCCTAATTCCTGGCCTAAAAAAATAACCAAGGCTATTTTGTCAAGAGTAGGCTCATCATCAGCTAAACAAACTTTTATCAGTACTGATGATTTATACGAGCACAGGGCTAATAACATTTTAGCATTTCTTCATGGTCTTTTATCACCCCACTACCTGTTAATTTATGGGGACGTGATTTTCTACAACAAACCAATGCAAAAATCTCCATTCATGAACCTTTTTCATAGGGGCCACTAAATTACAGCCACTAAAAAAATGGATTAAATCTTATGAGCTATCTGGACCCCTCAATGTCTCCTTACTATGAGAAAAATTAGAGCTTCACATGATATTGTACGAAAAAGCAACTCAAGGAGGGGCATTTAGATTTTACCACCTCAACTTAAAATTCCCCTATATTTTGCTATAAAAAAAAATCTGAAAAATAGCAATACTTATTGAATCTCAAAAATTTAATAACAGTTTAATTCCCATATGCTCGTTACAACCAGGCTTGCCCTCCCACTGCCTCATCCCTGATAAATGGCCACTTATTGTTATTAATTTACAGACTGTTTTTTCATCTATTACTTCCACCCTTGGATACGTCCCAGATTTAATTTTCTTTACCCCAACCAAACTACAAAGCTTCCCTTACAGAGATAACAAGGATGGTCGCTGCCTCAAGGAATAAAAAACTCCCCCGACTATCTGCCAATGGTGTATAGTAGGTTCTTTCACCTTTAAAGCCAAATATTCTACTTGTTATATCATTCTTATATGAAGATATATTATATTTCTATAAAAAACAGCATACTTGTAGCACATGTTCAAAAATTTCCTGACAATTACAACAATCATGGGTTTAAAAAAAAATTCAAAGTACCACTCGTTTTCATATCTTGGTTACATAGTGAATCTGGCTAGAATGCAAACCCAAAACTTTCCTTTAAACGTAATAATCTAAACAACTCTCAATACTTTCAAAATTATTAGGAGGATAGTTACATTGGGCTTCCACCACCATCTGGGAGCATTCCTACTCAGCTAACTAATTTATTTTCTACTTTAGAAGGTGAATTAGCGCTTTAATAGCCCTCGGCGGTTGGAGGTGGGGGGGGCATATCTCCGTACTGCCTATATTAAATTTACAGCTGTAAAACAACAAATTAAGGAGGCCTTTTCTTCACAAAGTTGATTCATAACTTGCCAGTACAACTTGAATAATTCCCTCTACCTGTTTCCCAGTGCCATTATTACTCAAAAATTATTACCATTAAAATGGGTATATCTTCACCAAAACCACAAAAAATTTTAGCTTATGTCCAATTAATAGGACGACTTTTAGCTACCTCTTGATGATGCATTGTATGCATGTTGGCAAAGGACCCAAATATTATATTTTTTACCCATTACTAAGGAAAAGTTCTCCTTTACGTTTCCCCATACTACTTGGTTACAAATTGGTCTTACGATTATATGGGACAGTTACAGTATGGACTTCCTACTGGAAAATTATAAACATTTATTAAAGTACTAAATTTGTTATTAACAATATCGTTTCTTCCTCTCCAATCCCTAATGCTCCCAATTATTTTATAGATACCTCAGTAAATGGTAAGTATGCCATTGTTGGTCATGACATCCAAAAATCCTCTGTTGGGCATATCATTCTGTTCAACCATTCTTAAACTCTTTACTTAATTCAACTTACAACTAAAATCAAACATCTTTAAACATAGTATCTGACTCTCAGTATGTTGTGCCACTCTTCCCCATATAGATTACAGCCTCCTTACATCTACTACGACCCTACACGTTTTCATCTCTTTTTTTCACAACTTCAATCTTTGTTACAAAATTGTACCTGTCTTTTTTTTTATAAAAGGAAGAGTTTATGTGAGTTTATGATTGATGGTTTCCGGGAATTAGATTCCATTGTGGTCGGATGCATGGCAAGCTGGAGCAGCAAAGCTTGAGGGTACATCTCGCAAGAGCAAAGAAACAGGATAGGGACTGGAGACTGCAAAGTTGTTAAACTCACTAACCTGCCCCCAATAACATACTTACCTTCAGCACACAGCCACACCTTCTTAAGACCTCCAAGAACAGTGGCCCCAACTGGAGCAAAAGTGTCTAATACTTAAAGCTGATGGGGGGACACTATCATTCAAACACCACACATTCCACCCCCTGGCCACCATAGGCTCCTAGAAACATACTAAAATGCAAAATGCATTTGTTCCAACCATTAAACGTCTCCCCATAATCTTTACCCAGTTTCAATGACATTCAAAAGTCACAGTGCCACAAGTCTCTTCTGAGACTCAGGCCAATCTCTAACTGTAAGCTTTATAAAATCAAAAGGCGAATTACAAACTCCACCAATCGGTACAGTGGAACTGGAATACACAATTCCCATCCAAAAGGGAGGGAATAGAGGCATAGTGAGGAAATAGCGGCCCAAACAAAGACACAAAACAAGCCATGGAAACTCCAAGCCCGTAGCTCCATGTGAAACTTCTCGAGGACTTACTTCCAAAGGGCTTAGATGGCTTCAGGTCTTCCAGCTTTGCTTGCAACATACAATCACTTTTTTATAAGTTTTTTTAAAATAATAATAAAAATTTTTTTTCTATTTATCTTTGTATGTGTATGAATTGTACTGTCTGCATGCAGATCTGTGCACCGTGTGTGCAATGATCGGCGAGGGTCAGAAGAGGGTCTCAGGATTCCCTGGAACTGGAGTCTCTCCTGGAATTGGTTACAGATGGTTCTTAGCCGCCCATGTGGTGCTGGGTATCGAACCCGGGTCCTCTGCAAGAGATCGTCTGTTACATATTTTTTTTTTTTTTTTTCTTCTTACATTCTTTTTTGGCTCGGTCACCACCTCTGTCTCATTCCTGTATTCAATTCTCCTGTGGCATAAATCTCACAGCGTCTGGTATCTCAAATGTCGTCTTGGGGTCTCACTGCCAAACCAGGCTTCATTCACAGCTTCAATGCAAATGGCCTATCAGGGCTACTTCTTGTATTCCAGGGGACACCCTGCTGCACTCTGCCTGGCCTCTGTGGCTCTCTGAACCATGGAGCGAAAACTATGACCCCTTCACTCTTGCAAACTTCATGCCTCTAAAGCCAGCGCTACGTGAATGAAATTGCCGAATTTAGGGCTGCAAGTGCGGATAGACTCTGCCCTACTTACCCAAGATGCCAATTTTCTTGCTGCCCTTCAGTATCTTTCATAGGATTAGCTGGGTGTGGTCTTGCCCTGAAGGTATTGATATTCTTTGTTTACTTGTAACATCTTCTCAAGGTCTCTCCTTCAATCACTTTAATCTCACCTTTTCCCTTGTTTCTTTAAATTCTAGGACTCTCCTCCTTTAATCACTTTATCTCGCCTTCAGAAAGGGCACTTCTCCCATGCCTTGGCCACACCTGTTAATCTTCTAGTGTACTTTCAGATCCAAACTGTACATTTGCACTCTCTGCCCCATTTCTCTTTTATCTTAGGTCTGTATAATATTCAACCAGTTAAAAGCCCCACCACCATTTCACATTGGCTGATTTCTTGCAAACTGTCCTTTTCATGCACAGGAACGCATTGGCTTGGATCATTAATCCTGTTAGATCCTCTCGTCTTGACATCAATCAGAGATTTACAAATATCATCTGGAACTACATTTTTGCAGCATAGGCTTTCTTCCAGACTTCTACCTAGAATGGCCCCGAAGCTCTTCTTACAGTAGTCAACAGCTTTCTGCTAGCCAAATTCCAAATTCTTCCACAAAAAAAAAAAAATAAAAAAAAAAAAAGAAAAAAATTTCCCAAACATCCACATGGTCAGGTTCTTCAAGCCAACAGCCCACTCTCTGGTACCACATAACTGTAATTAGGCACTTTTCTATTGCTGTGATAAGAACACTGACCAAAGGAACTTATAAGGAAGAGTTTAATTGAGCTTATGATTGATGGTTCAAGGAATCAAGAGCCCATTGTGGCGTAGGGCATGGCGGCTAACAGCAATGCGAGGTCACATCTCGAAAGGAGCACAGAGAGCAAGCGTGACCTCTTTTATTATTAACACTCATATCTGTTCACATTCAAACTTACCTGGACCTTTAGCTCAGGGTAACACCTTGGCTGATGCCCTGGCTATGCTTATAATTTTCTACACCTCAACAAAAACAACATTCTTGCCTACATTCAAATATTTTCATTCTACACAATTGCCTATAGATATCCCTCTTTCCAAAGCATGCTCAATTGTATACTCCTGTTCTATTTGTGTCCCCTTTCATACTTCTATACCTCCCAAAGACTCTACATTCTAATCATATCTAACAAACTAATTTTATATATTTTCCCACTCAAAGAGCCAATGTTCTTTTAATGGCTATTACCCATTCATCCTTTATTTAAACAGTACCCGCAAAAAAGGGGGGATAGCAACTATATATGGTTCCCTCCCACAATTACCTTTATCATTATTTACTTCAATTTTTACTTCTCCCAAATCCCTACTCTCGAAACTCACGCGAATTCACATTTTGCTTTCTTCTTCCAAACCACTTCTTAAACTGGAACCTATTCCAGCTGTAGTAAACCAGGTCAATTTAAAATAATGTGGGAAAATAGAATGCTTATATCTTCATCTTTTATCATCGATAGGTGATGGATCAGACATTGGACTCCACTCCGTTGTATCCACCACCGACACCCAGACACGGGAGAAAAGATGGGTCAACACCATGACAAACTTGACACAGAGAAACAGACAGACATGACCATACATCAGCCATCTATAAGAGACCCGCTCGCACCAAATCACAAAATCTCCTTATCTCACATGGGTGTCAAATGAAGAATTTATCCAAAAAAGCTGAAGCTACTTGTTCTAGTTTGTTCCCCCATTGCTGTGACAAAACACTGATGGACCACACTGACTTGGGGAGGGAAGGTTTATTCTAGCTTACATCTCCTAGGGCACCCGGTTCTCACTTAGGAGCCCAAGGGCAGGAACTCGTGGCTAGGACCTGGAGGCAGAGCTCTGAACACAGGCCATGAGGAAATGCTGTTCACTGGGATAAAAAAAGCTCCCCTGGCTCATGCCCAGACCTGAGCTCTTAATAGTCCACAACAATCTGCCCAGGGGTGGCACTACAAAGTGGGCTGGGCCTCCCACATCTGCGGCAAACAAGACAACACTCCACATGACGTGGCCACAGGCTCAGTCCAATGGAGCCAATTCCAGTGGGAGGGCACCCCACACCCAGGGGTCAAGTGACACTCAAAGCTATCCAGCACATTGACCCCTTGTCATACTTGAACACACAAAACACATCACTACCTAAACCCCTACCACCTCCATTTCGTTTATTCCCAAAGTACGATTTCTACAATCACAACCTGACAAGAAGTACATCCTTAAAAAGCTCTCCACAGTCCTTAGAATGTCCAACCACTTAAAAAGTTCACAGTCCTATTAAAAGTCTCTTAATGTGGGCTGCTGTGAAAAATCTAAAAACCAAGTACTGTCTATTTCAAAGAGGGAAGAATCAGCACTCAAAACCAAACTAAGTCCAGGCAAACTAACTCAAGGCTTGGACTCCTGGGACTCACGATCTTCTAGACTCCAAAGGGTCTCAGCAGTCCCCTTCCCTGACTCTGCCATCCCACAGCACACACAAGTGCATTGTGCAGGGCCAAGGTCTGACTCCATTCTCACCGCCACTGCTCTTGGGTGGTCCCATGGTCCTGGATCTCAAAAAAGCTGGGTCGCCACTGAAACTGGGGTCACCACTGAAACTGAGGGCAGCACTTCACCAATGGTCTCTTCTGCCTCTCCTGTTGCCAAAATGTCTCAGACTTCTCTCCATGATCCCCTGCAATCCTGGGGCTTTCACTGCCAACTGAGGTGCACTTCCACCAATGGCTCTTTCCTGACCTCATCACAGTGACCAAGCCTCGGCTAGCTCTCTTGACCCCCCCAAATTTCAAACACAGAATGAGTACATAGACTCTAGCACTACTACCAAGTCTGCTTCTGGCTTGAGATGATGGCTCGGGACCCTTCTTGGCAAACATAGCTTCTGTGTTCTACCCTAAAAGAAAATTCTTCCCAGACTTTCACAACAGTGATGCGCTGGTCTCTTGTTTACTTAGAGCTGATTTTTCAGGCTCCGCCTAACCAGCATCAACTTGTCCCAGTACAAAAAGATTCATCACTTCATGGTTCTGGTCTCTTGTTACTTACAGCTGATTTATTCAGTCCCGTTGACCAGATCCACGATTACACAGTCTTGATGGTCTCTTGCTCCCTTGAAACTTGAAATTCACAAGCCAGGCCTCCGTCTTCTACACTCTTTCTGCAAAACGTCTCCAAATTGCTCGAAGTCACGTATCTTTAGAAAGCATGCAGTGATCGTTCCCCGCCCAAAGTTCCAATGCCTCCACAATCCTCCCCAAAACACCACGGTCGGTCTGTCACAGCAATACCCCACTCTTCTGGTACCAAATTTCTTTATAGTTTGTCCTCCATTGCTGTGACAAAACACTGTGACCAACACCTGACTTGGGGAGGAAAGGGTTTATTCAGCCTTACATTCCATGGGTCACGTTCATCATCTCAGGGAGCCCAGGCAGGAACTCAGGGCAGGAACCTGAGGCAGGAGCTGGAAGCACCAGGGCCATTGAGGAAATGCTGTTATTGGCTTGCTCCCCTGACCCTGCCCGCCTGACCTCTTTACAGTACACAACAAACCTGCAATGGTGGCCCAATCCACAGTGGCTGGGGCCCTCCCACATTTCTCAACAATCAAGACAAACTCCACAGGCTGGTCACAGGCCATCAATGGGCCATATTCCCCAGTTTGAGGCTCCCTCAACCCAGGTGTGGTCAAGTTGACACTAAAGTATCCAAACACACACTACTGTTCATCAGGAACACCCCCTGGATGCCTGATATGTCTTCTGCTTGCCATGATGGCAATCCTAACCAGTGCTTCAGGGGTGAGTGCTTATAATTACACCTACTGAGCATATATTCCTTGCCTCCCTCTTTTGAAGATATTGGATTGCACTGACCATGGCCCTTTAATATAAACCAATGACTCATTTAATTTTCCCCCTCCTTGGGAAATGGGGCCTATCCCCAAACCTGAAGAAAAAGGAACTAAAGTTAAATATATCTTAGGGCTAAATTCTCTACTCTCCTCATATGCTTTGGAATGCTTGATGTATGTCTAAAAACTAGTTTCCTCAATGGTGGGGATACGATTGTGCCAATCAGACTAGATTTCACATAGACTTTCATGTCAGAGTTTCTTTTCTGATCAATTTTACTAAGAAAAAATAGATTAAAGGTCAAGTAGATAACAGGACTTACCAGGAGCATTTTTTACCACCCGAGGACCATGTGAAGCAGTTTTCCGGGACTCATCAACACAAGGACCTTGAAGACCTTTTTGGAGTAATGTCGCGGCTCATTGACAAATTGCACATTATATAATACCACCTTATTGACTGGGGATCTGAGCCTGGGTCCTCTGCAAGCGTCCAGTGCTCTACTTAAAACAAATTCGGCGAAGGCTATCTATCACAGACAGATATGGAACTTAACAAAACGAAATGGATATGCTAACAAAGCAGGACTGGGATAATAAGGTAGGAGAGAAGGGGGAACTGGGCAAAAAGGAAAAGGTAAGAGAATGAAACTGGAAGGCGGGAGAAAGCAACAGATGGGTTAAGGTTCTCATGCGATAAGGAGTTTGGTCATCCACCTACCCGGTGGACGAATGCGTCTCCACCCCCCCTAGTCTCAACATGATTTAATACCCTGCTGCTTTACAATTCATAAGCAACTATGACTAAACAGCTGTTATAGATACCTCAGAATACACATAATTTATACTTATCTGGATATGTATGTTTCTGTGTTAAAACCTTTCTTAATAGCCATTGGAAATTTTACTTTAAATGAATTCACTAAAATATCGTCTTATATGAGATTGTTCTTTATATTCATGTTTCAATCACATTATTCCTTTCAATTCATCCTCTAAAGTATTGTATTACTCCTCAGAGGTTAGATTATGGTTACCTGTTCATTTACCAGAACATTGGATAGACTCTTTGTTATGCATGAATTACTTTTTTTAACTTTCTGTAGAGCAAAAACGTTTCATTTATTGAATCATAACAGGCATTATTTGGGTTTATACACAAACTATCACAATAGGAACAGTTTTCAGGCAGGCATGATCCTACATAACTCTATACAAAATCATAATTTCATTACCACATGGCACAACCAGTCACACTCACTTTGGGCTCAGCAACAACAGATTTGCTGCTCAAATTTCTAAACTTCAAAATACTATTATCTGGTTAGGAGACAAAGTTGACCAATTGCTTCAACAGTTAAACTTAATTGCTATTGAAATTTTCTACCTTTTGTTTAATTAATACCCTCTATAACTCTACGTAAACACCCTTGGAAGAGGTGAAGAATCATCTTCTAGACTTCCGGCATAATTTCTCCTTAGATATTTCAGAGATACAAAAAGACAGAACAACATTTGCTCATACTCCCCATGAACTGTTTTCCTCAGATTTCTTATGATGCTCTGTGTCTACCTAAATTAAACCAGTACATTGTTTTTCTGGGGCTTCATTACTCCTCATGTTTATAATTAGACTTTGCTCAATTCTTTTATTTTGCATAGGATTCCAACAGGCCTCGTGGCACTCTTCAGGAACACATGAGAAATTTATAGCTCTTGCTGTCAGTCTTAACAAGAAACAGGGAATTGTGGAGTATGAATTCTCTGGCTTGATGAATGTCAAAGGCTTGAAAGAACCTCTCAAAAGTTGGCAGAGGGCGACTTGGTATGATTGTGTTTGAATGCTTGGGCTTGGTAGAAGCTTGCAGAGTTTAGCTGACTCTGCCCTTGATGATTTATACTTAGAATGTAAACAGCAAATTGTTAGACATATTATGCTGAAACCCAATGTCAACTGTGTTTCCGTTTACTTTTACAGCTAGGCATGCTGAACTTGATTCTGTTTCCCTCCTGAAGCCTTCCTTACATCTAGCACTGTATACATTGTGTAGCTTTCTGTAATTGTCCTTGGAAAACCTCTGCACCTGTGAGAGATATAAAAGTTAAGATTCAAAAATAAAACTTGTCAGCCTTCCTTCGAGTTGGTTGTCCACTGTCCTACATCAGAGTGGTGTGTCCAGGTCTCAGAACTAGTGTTGCACACAAAAGCATCAATGTAAAAAGCTGTAATTCATCTTTTTTGAGGAGTGTCACCAATAAATGAAAAGATATAAAAGTAGTAAAGTTCTCCATGTATGCTTTTTTAGGCATTAGCTTCCCAGATATAAGCTCTCTCTCTTTAGCTCTCAGAAACACACAACACCACACACACACACACACACACCATCACCCAACATACACACACACAAATAAAACCATTGCAAAACTCTAATACTGAAAAATAGTCCCATTATTGTCAGAAAAAAAATTCACCTCATTCTAAGCCCTCCTTTCTCACAGTGATCGTGAAACACTCATCCCTTATTCATTCATTTATGATGTTTGTACACACACACCACACACACATATATAATATTATGATATATATACTCTATATATATATATCTTATACATTCTTATTCATGCGACTTTCTGTGTATCAGAAAAATCATTTGAGAACTAGTAAGACTAATAAATTTCAGAATTCAGATTATATTTCTAAGCAACCTCATTTGTGAGGATACATGATTGGACATCTTGCCCAGTTTTATTTGGCACACCTTAAGAGGGAGTGGATTAGATCAGAGTTGTAAGGAACACATGCGTAATGGCCTCTGAAAACAAAAGTTCGTGATACAACCATATAGAATCCAGTATGAACCTATGTTTCATCGTATTTATTTGATTTTCTTATTCTCTTTATTCATTCTCTGTACAGGTGTAAGAGATACATCCATAAGCATAACAATGAACTGAACATTGCACTAGAGGATGGTGAAATTGTATTTTATTTCAAACCTAGTTTTGACTAATCCTTCACAGGTTGCAATTCATTCATACAAAACACTTTTTTTTTTGTTTTTTTTTTAAATAAATAGTTTTTATTGATGCTTTGTGTCATTACATCTTTTCCAATTGATTCAGGCTTATTTCCTTTCCCCCCCCCCACCCCTACCCATCCAGAGTCATGCATTCTGCATAACTGTCCTGCATCTTCTCTAGTTTTTTTTTTTTTTTTTTTTTTTTTTTTTTTTAGCTATAGTATAATCATGAGTACAAGAATCCTTCATGCAAAAACTATCTGCAGGCTGTTGTACCCAAACACTACAGCCCACAATCCAGTGGTGCATAAAACTCAATATCAACACCAGAAATAAAACCCTACCCTACAGGAACACATGGAGACTAAACAACACTTCCTGAATAATGAGTGGGTCAGGAAGAATAAAAAAAGAATAAAAACATTCCTGTAAACTGAATGACAATGATATAACAAACACAGCAAAATCTATGGGACACTCTAAAAGCATCCTAGAGGGAGTTTATAGCTCTAAGTGCCACACTTAAAAAAACAGAAAGAGCACAAGGAATGATCTAACCTGCGCTAAAAATACTTTGAGACAACAAATGAACCCTAAACGGAGCAGACAAGAAGAAATACAAAAAATCAGAGCAGAGATCAATGAAATAGAAACAAAGAAAACCATACAAAAAATAATGAATCCAAAGTGGTTCTGTTGAGAGAATAAACAAGATAGACAGACCTCAGCCCAGTTAACCAAGAAAGAGGAACAACTCCAAATCACATAGAGATCTGTGATGAAAGGGGAAATACAACAGACAATGAAAGATCAGACAATCATACAGGACTACTTCAAAAAACTTATATCTACTAAGTTTGAAAACCTAGAAGAATGGATGAATATGAAATCCTGGGAAGATCACCAAACTAACACAAGAAGAGATCGACAGCCTAAACAGACAATAGTACAGGAAGAAATCGAAATGTAATAAGTAGCCTCCCAACCAAAAAATGCCCAGGCCCGGATGGATTCACAGCAGATTCTATAAAATATATTCGTAAGGACTTACAACCATGACTACTTAATGTGAGAGGATAACAAACGGAGGGACTTTCGCCCAAATTCCTTCTATGAGCAGCATTACGCTACTACCATACATAAAACTTGTAAGGAATGCTATTTGCTATCTGTTTATTGTCAATAGATTTCATGTTTTAGAACAACAAGTAACTCAAAAAGTTAGTCTATTTTTAACATGAGATTTTAAAAAGTTCATTTTTGAATAATGCTGCAATAACAGTTCAATCTGTAAGTCTCTAATTAACTTGCAGAACTATTACTGGATTAGGTACTCAAAAACCAAACAAGATGACTTGAAGGCAAATAATAAGTTGGAGGTTTTCAGACAAATCTAGAAACAATAATGATGTTTTAGCCTCAATCATTAACATTTGAATGATAAAACACACTAGTATATAATACAATTTATGCCAGTGCTTTCTGGGATATTAAAAATTAATTGAAAATATTAAATAATAAGAAAATATTGGACTTCAGTATTTGACTTGACGGGCAAAGTTCAAAATTTGAGTAGCCCCCAATTTTGTTTTCCAAGATGCAATATATAAGAGTAAGACTGTCAAATATCCCCTGCCATAAAGAACCTGAGAGAAGCTGATGGCCAGCGAAAGCCTACAGAGATTACTTGAATCAATACAAGACTACTGAGTATATGGAATGATTATATCCAACGAGATTCGAGAGGAGAAATAAGAAGGTATAGGTTATTGATGAACAAACACTGGAGAAGAACGACAACGAAATTAAATGGCAGGAACCGAAAAACATCTTTCAATATAAACTAAATATCAAAGGAGCATGCCTGGTCAAAGGAGTATAACTTGTAGAGTGAGTTAGAAACCAAAATCAATCTTTTTGTTGTTCTTTCAAGAAAACTTTTTTTTAAATTAAGTTTTTATTGATGCTTTGTGCATTTATACATTTTTTTCCAATTCCAGTTCAGGCTATTTCCCTTTCCCTCCCCCGCCCACCCATCCCAGATCTATGCATCTGCCATAACTCGTCCCTGCATCTTTCTCTCAGTTTTTTTTTTTTCATTTTTAGCTATAAGTGATAATCCATGAGTACAAGCATCCTTCATGCAAAACCTATCTGCAGGCTGTTGTGCCCAAACACCTACAGCCCCACCATCCAGTGGGGGGTGACAGGTTGTTTGTTCAATCAAGTTGATCAAATGAGTGTCCAGACTACATTGCTGTAGTTTCACCATTCACCCCAATCGCAGCCCTTACATTCTACCACGCCCCCTCTTCCGCAGGTTGTTCCCTAGGCTTAGAAAAGGGGCACAGGTGGATGAGAGGTAAAACAGTCCACTCTCTCTGGAGCTGTTGACTTGGACTCTGGTCAATTCTGGCTGTTTCCTTTCATGGGCTGACAGTTTGTCCAGGAATAACCTTTCGATCCTACTAATGAAGAACAAGCAATTAGATATATAGGTATTTAAGCAGCACTAATAGTTATGGTAGGTTACTTTAGCATAGACACATGTTTGGATATGTTAATCCATGAATTACAATTTTCCCCCCTGTTAAATATGACAGGGTCTTACTGTGGCTTATAACATCTCCTAACCTGTAGAGGATGTAAGCTTGTGGCATCAGCCATGTGTTATTTCTCCAAGGGGAGAGCCAATAGCCAATTAGATTTGGGATATACAGGCACATGGCTGCCTCTGCTGCACAGAAACTTATCTCACCTTCAAGCATAGGCACTCACTTGGAGTGAAAGGATGGAAAGTACATTCCAATAAAATGGTGCTAAATAACAAGCAGGTGGTGCAAGTATAATATCTAACAAAATAAACTTCAAATTAAAACAACTGAGAAGAGAAAAAGAGAGTTACTTCATTCTGAACAAAGGACAATTTACCAAAAATATATTATCATGAACATGTATTCACCAAACTCTGGTGCACTCAAAACAGTAATACAAGGCTTTAAAGCACAGATTAACCCAAACTCAGTGGTGATTAGTAACTTCAATACCCCACTATCACCAACATACACATCAATTGGACAAGAAATAAACAGTAACATCTGTTTTAAATGACATAATACATCAAATGGACGTAACCTACATCAACTGAATATTCCACTCAGGCACCAATGAGTGCACTGTCTATTCAGCAGCACACTGAAGTTCCTCTCAAATTCACCACACAGGGAGGCACAAAAGAAAACCCTCAACAAACACAAATATTGAAAAGTTCCAGGCATTCTATCAAACCACAATGAGATAAGGCTTTAAATCAACAGCAAGGGAAGCTCTAGTAACTACAGGAACTCATGGAAATTAAGCAACACACCCATAAATGAGGAGGGAGTTAAAGCAGAAATTAAGAAAGAAAAGTATTCCTGGAACTAAATGAAAATTATAATATAAAACAATAAAAAAGAGAAGCCAGGAAAATGGAAAGGAGCCGAGGAGAGAATGGGAAAGAAAGAACAAGAGAGAAGGCCAGAGAAAAACAGTGTTGCCAAGGGGGAGATGGATAAAATTGAACTAGGAAACATGGAGGAAAGGATACACAAGGATCCAAGGAGGTAAAGAGGGAGGAGGAGCTTAAGAGGCAGGGGATAATAGGAGATGGGCAAAAGGGGAAAATGGTGGTACCTTAATGTGGGAGGCAGTAGGGAAATGAGGCATGGAGAGAGAGGAAAGATAAAGTTTAGGTTGTAGAAACCCAGAGGGAAATACATTAGCTCAAAACATATTGAACAATACACATGCAAATATTGAACATGAGTGCATATGTATAACTGAAGGCTACATAAGCAGCAACCCAGTGCCAGACAGGAGAAACGACACTATGAGAGGTTGGTGAGGGTAGTCCAAGAGATTTTCAAAAGAACACAGGCTGTTCCCAAACCCCTGGATTGCATCTCAGAATTGGAAAGAAAGACCCTGTTACTGAAGACGGGACATACTTCAGAGTCAGGACTAGGAGCAATGGAGCTTAAACTGGCCTGGAAGACTTTTCCCTGAATATTATCTCCAATAGGCCAAATCCTAAACCTTTTCGTTACTACATCCCACCCCATGGGTGTGGCCATGGAGGAACTAAATTTTCCCACATCTCACCCTTTAATTTTTTTTATTTTTCTGAGAGGCAGGGGAGCCTATGGGCGAGGCTAACAACACAAAGCAACCGGAGTTTTGAATAGCCAGCTGCTCAAGCCTGTTTTGAGCGCCAGGCAGTGGGGGGCAGGTCAGTCCTGAAACTTTATTTTTACACTAAGGCCAATTAATATCCAGAAAATCCAACCATGAAGTGAACCAATTATCAAGCATAAGCAATGAATGTAAGTAACATTCATGTAAAACCAATTAGCAAGTATATATGTCCAAATTTTGAACAACCTAAGGTTCCCATAGTCCACTTCGAGAAGCTTGTAAGAACAAGCATGTTGATCAAATAAGAGTCCAGTCTATATTGCTGTAGTCTCACATTTCACCCCAATCTCTGCAGCTCTTACATTCTACCACGCCTCCTCTTCCGCAGGTTGTTCCCTAGGCTTTGGGAAAGGGGGACAAGTGGGTGAGAAGCAAAACAGTCTAATTTCTCTGGAGATTTCATTTGTACACTAGTCTGTTCAGGTTGTTTCCCTTCATGGGTTGACATTTTATCCAAGGGTACCTTTTAAATCCTACTAACAAAGCACAAGCAATTAGATGTATAGGCATTTAAACAGTACTAATTATTATGGCAAGCTATGTTGTAGGCATAGACACAGATGTTTGGACGGTACACTAATCCATGAACTGTGGATTTTCTGTAAAGTATAACAAGTTCTTACTGTGGCTAATAATATCTCATAACTAGTAGAGGACATAAGCTTATGGCATCAGCCATGAATTATTCCTCCAAGTAGCTAATTGCCAATTAGATTTGGGATATGCAGACATATGGCTACCACTGGCTGCACAATATCTCCAGGCAAGTTGAGGTGCAGCTGATACTGACAGAGGATTCTTGCTTGACTCAAGGAAACCAATATTTTGCTTCATTGCTTTAGTGGCCAGTGGTAACACTCTCTGGCATTCCAGAGACCACTGTACACTAGCAAGTGTGGTCTCAATACATGTTTCCCATGCTTACAGCAGGTCTTCAGCAGCAGAGGCTAACCACCACTCTTCATGCAGGTATCCCAGTTTATAGGCAAAAGGCCTTTATCTTTTGGGGGCTTGGATCCCCTAGCCAACTTCTCCTTAGCATAATCCATTGCTGATATCAAATCTTTCCTGAATTAATATATTTTGCTTAATTACACAGCTTATAAAGACTTACTATCATATTTGGCTCTGAATACAGAATTATCCTTTCACAGTTCCTATGTCTATCAGTCAATTAAAGAAAGTAGTTATACCTGTTTTATAAGAAATTACCACTATAACAGTTGGCTCTAATTTACAGTTAGGGAATGACTTCATTACCATCATGTTTTTCTTTTTCCTATACAAGGGAGAGGTAGGAAGGTTTCTCAGCATCTAGAAGGTAAACTTCATTAGGGCACATAATAAACAGTTATCCCAAATAGAATTCAGAGAGATGCTCTGTGTCTGCAACTCAGGCAGTCTGAGGTTCCTTTTAAAGTTCCGATGGACCAGCCTCCTTGCTGGCATTTTCCGGTCCATCCTGCACAGCCAAAATCGTTCATTTTCAGGCATTTAGGTTGGTGTTTTTACCTGTGGGAACATAAAAATCTCCTCCCATCGTTAGTTTCAAGATCTCAAAATTGAAAATTTGTCAAAGGGTTTGGAATACAGAGTTTTCCATTTGTAGCCCAGAGGCAGTACTCCACCACCTCGCTCTTTCTGTTTTTTAAATTTTTATATTTTGACCTATAGATGCCTAAGTTGTATTACACATACATATAATCAGGAATCAAGGCATAAGTTTTCATCAAATTCACCCAAACTGTTTATCATTGACTGTATGCTATTTATTTGGGAAGTAAACAAACTTAATTTCTTTAAATTATCCTACAAGTAAAAGAAAGTGTTACAAGGTAATAATGTACAACACAGAAAAATATAGAGACCATTTGTGTAGCTTAACCCCAGTTATTGTTAGAAATTCAATACAAATAATAAATAAAACAACATTTTACATTCCCAATTAGTTCAAATGTATTACCATTTCCATCAAAACCTTTAATCAAATTTAACTAATATAGACATTTTACTAAGTATCAAAATATACTATAATATGTAGACAAAGCTTGGACAAAGTTGAATACCTGCCAAATAAATTTTAACCAAATATGCACTTTGTTCTTTAAAACCTAGGGATGTTGGCCAGGGGATCCAAGGCCCCACAAAAGGTAAGGGCTCCTTGCCTCTAAGTTGGGATACCTACAGGAGGAGAGGCAATAAGACCCTGCTGCCGAAGACCTGACGTTAACATGGGAGGGATGTATTGAGACCACACATGCAAGTGTACAGATGGCCTCTGGAATGCCAGAGAGTGTTACCAAAGGCCACTAAACCAATAAAGCAAATATGGGTCTCCCTGAGTCAAGCAAGACTCCACCGTCAGCACCAGATACACCTCACCTGCCTGGAAATACTGTGCAGCAGAGGCAGCCATGTGCCTGTATATCCCAAATCTAATTGGCTATTGGCTCTCCCCTTGGAGAAATAACCCATGGCTGATGCCACAAGCTTACATCCTCTACAGGTTAGATGTTATAAGCCACAGTAAGACCCTGTCATATTTAACAGGGGGGAAAATTGTAATTCATGGATTAACATATCCAAACATGTGTCTATGCTAAAGTAACCTACCATAACTATTAGTGCTGCTTAAATACCTATATATCTAATTGCTTGTTCTTCATTAGTAGGATCGAAAGGTTATTCCTGGACAAACTGTCAGCCCATGAAAGGAAACAGCCAGAATTGACCAGAGTCCAAGTCAACAGCTCCAGAGAGAGTGGACTGTTTTACCTCTCATCCACCTGTGCCCCTTTTCTAAGCCTAGGGAACAACCTGCGGAAGAGGGGGCGTGGTAGAATGTAAGGGCTGCGATTGGGGTGAATGGTGAAACTACAGCAATGTAGTCTGGACACTCATTTGATCAACTTGATTGAACAAACAACCTGTCACCCCCCACTGGATGGTGGGGCTGTAGGTGTTTGGGCACAACAGCCTGCAGATAGGTTTTGCATGAAGGATGCTTGTACTCATGGATTATCACTTATAGCTAAAAATGAAAAAAAAAAAAAACTGAGAGAAAGATGCAGGACAGTTATGGCAGAATGCATGATCTGGGATGGGGTGGGGGTGGGGGGGAGGGAAAGGGAAATAAGCCTGAACTGAATTGGAAAAAATGTATGAAATGCACAAAGCATCAATAAAAATTAATTTAAGATAAAAAAAAAGAAAAAAAACCATATTACTAGACTATGACTTCAGAGAAATCAATTCTATTAACTTATATTGTTTATTTTGTATTTCTGTATAAATTTCTACTGGAATACCTCTCTATATAAATGTTATTTTTAAATATACCATTTTAAACTGCAAACCTTACAGAGTGGATTTCAATGACTATTTTCCTCCAAGCTCTTGGAGATGCCTTCTCCAGGCATGGTATGAAAACCTGCTTTAAAGATTTTTCAATATCTAGCTCTTAATAAAATTTTCTTTTACATTTCTTATGCCCATTAGTTAATTAAAGACTGGTTATATATGCCCCATGAGAAATTGTCACCATAGCAGTTGGTTATTTTGCAGTTGAGGAACAAGTCCACTACCATCTTGGTTTTCTTTTTCTTTTGTGGGAGCTTCTAGGAAACTTCCTTTGTATGAGCAGGTACAGTGCATCCCTGCTAAGGGAAGGAGAACACAGTGCCCAATTTTTGGATACTGTGGGGAACTGACCCTTTAGCACAGATGTCAGTCAGTTACTTCTGTAACCCAAACAGAGAGGTACTTCCAACTCAGGTCCTAATCTGGGACAACAAGACTCATTTCCCACTCTTGGCCATGACTTTCCACCTGCCCAGAGGCTGCTGAAAACTGGACAGGAATTTCAAGCTGATGGCTGTAGGCCTATCTCCAGCCTATAGGACTCCTTTATTAAACCACACACCCAATTGTGGGGGGGTGGGGGGGCGGGGATATTGTAAGAGGTAGAGGTGGCACATTATCATAAGGATACTGAGTCTTCCAGGCCGCTTGGAACTTGATCATTTGTATTTGCAGCAATGGTGACAGCACACACAGGACCCATGCAACTCAATCAACACAAATCCAGCATGGAACTGGGGAAATGGAAAAGAGTTCCCAACATTAGCCAAGGAACTATTGAAAGCTGATTACTGCTGGGAGGAGAATTGATCTTCTTAAGGGAGAAATTTAGATAGGCTTAATGACTGCAGGGGATGAACTCACACTGAGGGAACTCTGGGTACACAGACTTAACTTGATAGGCCTTAACATGGATAAGAGAATGCATGAAATTAGTGGAGGGGGCTATAGTTTGGTTCTGAAGAGGAGGGTGACTAAACATGATTAATATGTACTCTACAAAATCATAAAAATTCAATAAAAGGGTACTTTGAGGATAAAAATTCTTCCAAATTGAAAAGCATAAGAGGCTGGGCGTGGTGGTGCACGCCTTTAATCCTAGCACTAGGGAGGCAGAGGCAGGTGGATCTTTGTGAGTTCAAGGCCAGCCTGGTCTACAGAGTGAGTTCCAGGATAGCCTGAGCTACAGGGAGACCCTGTCTTAAAAAAAAAACAAAAAATAAAATAAATAAAATGAAGGATAGGTGGAGGTGAATTCAGTGCACAGTTTTATTTGATGTTCAAAAAGGTATTGATAGCCACACACCTCAAATAATTCCAAAAAATAGAATAGGTAGGAACTCTTCCAATTTCTTTATATAGAGGCACTGTTACCCTGATTGCAAAGCCAGACAAAAATCTTAGAAAGAAGAAAAGTCTAGATCAATCACTCTGAGAATATTGATGCAAATATTATCAATACACTACTTGCAGATTGAATGAAAAAGCACAGTAAAATATTATCCACAATAATCTAGTCACCTTCATCCCTAATCTGTAAGGGTTGCTCCACATACATAATTTGATAAATATAATCTCCCAAATTTACTACACCACAGGAACAGAGTCAGGTATCCAAACACATGATCATCTCACTAAATGCAAAAAAAAGGCCTTGGCTAAATTTAAAAAACTATTCTTAATAAAAGCCATGGAGAATATGGGGATAAAGGGAATAAATCCCGACATAGTAAAGACAATATATGTCATGTAATCAATCATCAGCCTGCTTTAGGGAAAAATGTCAAAGCATTTCCTCTAATATTGATAATGAGACAAGGATGGCCATTCCCCATTCCTCTTCAAGATATTGCTCACATTTAGGTAGCATAGAAAGAGGGAAGGAGATACAAACTGTGAAGAGAAGTCAAAGTGTCTTTATTTGAAGATAAGATGATTCTACACATAAAAGGCCCTAAAGACTCAATGAGCAAAGTTCTAGACCTGATCAACTCATTCAGCAAAGTGGCATCCACTCATTCAGCAAACTTGCAGAAATCAGTAGCCCTTCCTATATACCAACAAGATATATCCTGAGAAAGAAACCAAGAGAATTACCCAACTCATGAAAGTTGCTAAAAGAAATCTTGGAAAAAATGTAACAAAGAGAGTGAAAGACTTTCATAATAAAAACTTTAAGAGATTAGACAAAGATATTCATTTTAAAATACACAAAAGTGGAACAACCAGGAACTTTGGGACACTATGAAAAGATCAAGCCTCCACATCATAGGAATAGAGGAATGAGAAGAATCCCAAGAGAATGGTATTGATCAGATCTTCAACAGAATAATAGATGAAAACTTCCCCAAACTAAAAATAGACAAACCAATACAAACACAAGAAGCACATAGAACTCCAAACAGACAAAATTAGAAAAGAAACTCTCCATGCCACATCAGAGTTAAAATGCTAGACACCCAAAACAAAGACAAAATCCTTAAAGCCACAAGAGAAAAACAAGTGACCTATAAGGGGAAACCTATCAGAATTACAGCTGACTTCTCAATGCAAACTATGAAAGCAAGAATAACGTGGAGCAAGCATTCCCAGTGTTAAAGGACAATAGATGCCAACCCAGGTTACTATACACAGAAAAAATGTCGATTATACTTGAAGGAGAGAAAAAAAACTTCCATGACATAAACAAGATGAAAGAATACATGTCCAGAAAACCAACCTTTCAGAGAATACTGGAAGCAATTCAAATGACAGAAGAAAGGAACAACCATCCCCAGGCACCTAGAAAGATAAATCAGTAAAAGCATAACTGCAGAAGTAGAAACCTAAACCCAACTGAAAATGGATAATAAGGCAAAAGGAAGAAACACAAACCTATCAGTCATAACCTTAAATGTTAATGGACCAAATTCCCCAATCAAAAAACATAGACTGGGAGATTGAATTAGAAAACAGAACCCAACCATATGCTGGCTACAAGAAACACATCTTACCTTTAAGGACAGGCACCATCTTAAAGTGAAAGGATGGAAAAAAATATTCCAAGCAAATGGCACCAAAAATAAAGCAGGTGTTGCTATTTTAATATCAGACAAAATAGACCTCAAAGTAAAAGAAATCAGAAGAGACAAAGAAAGCCATTACATTTTAATCAAAGGAACAATTCACCCAGAAGATTACACAATTGTGAACATATATATGTCCCAAACACTGGTGCACAAAACTTTATAAACACAGTTCTCCAGGACCACAAGTCACACGCTAGTCCCAGTACACTCATAATAGGGGATATTAATATCCTACTGAGTCCATTGATTAGGTCAACGGGACAAAGAATAAACAGAGAGATATATGAAATGAACAATATGATACACCAAATGGACCTCATAGACCTCTACCGAATATTCCACCCTAATACCAGAGAATTCACTTTCTACTCAGCACCCGACGGAGCATTCTCCAAAATATAACACATACTGGGACACAGAAGAAACCTCCACAAATACAAAAAGATTGAAATAATTTCATGCATTCTATAAGACCACAGTGCAATAAAGCTCAACATCAACACCAGGATAAGCCCTACTGCCTACAAGAACACATGGACACTAAACAACACACTCTTGAATAACGAATGGGTCAATCAAGAGATAAGAAAAGAAATAAAAGCATTCCTGGAACTGAATGACAATGACAATACAGCACAACAAAACCTATGGGATACCTTAAAAGCAGTCCTAAGAGGGAAGTTTATAGCCCTGGGTGCCTGGATTAGAAAAACAGAAAGAGCACAAGTGAATGATCTAAAACTACAGCTAAAAGCACTTGAGAGACAACAACAGATAAACCCTAAAAGCAACAGACAGGAAGAAATAACAAAAATCAGAGCAGAAATCAATGAAATAGAAACAAACAAAACAATACAAAAAAATCAATGAATCCAAAAGTTGGTTCTTTGAAAGAATAAACAAGATAGACAGACCTCTAGCCCAGTTAACCAAAAGAAAGAAGGAACAACTCCAAATCAATACAATCCATGATGAAAAGGGAAATATCACAACAGACAAGGAAAAGATCCAGAAAATCATACGGGAATACTTCAAAAACCTATACTCTACCAAGTTTGAAAACCTAGAAGAAACGGATGAATATCTGAAGTCTTGGGAATCACCAAAGCTCAACCAAGAAGAGATAGACAGCTTAAACAGATCCATAATACATGAAGAAATTGAAGATGTAATAAGAAACCTCACAACTAAAAAAAGCCCAGGCCCAGACGGTTTCACAGCAGAATTCTATAAAACATTTCAAAAAGACCTACAACCATTATTACTGAAATTGTTTAGAAGGATACAATCAGAGGCAATTCTCCCAAATTCCTTCTATGAAGCCAGCATCACTATATGACCAAAACCAGGCAAAGATACAACTAAAAAGGAGAATTATAGACCCATCTCCCTCATGAACACAGATACCAAAATTCTAAACAGGATACTAGCAAATCACATACAGACCCACATCAAGAAGATCATCCATCATGACCAAGTTGGATTCATACCAGAGATGCAGGGATAGTTCAACATACGAAAATCAATACACATCATCAAACACATAAATGGAATGAAACACAAAAACCACACCATCATCTCAATTGATGCTGAAAAAACCTTTGACAAAATCCAGCATCCCTTCATGCTTAAAGTCCTAGAAGGAATTGGAATGAAGGGATCATTCCTCAATGTAATCAAAGCCATATACAGGAAACCCACAGCCAATATCATCCTAAATGGGGAAATGACAGAAACATTCCCTTTAAAGGTAGGAACTCNCAAAGAAGGCCTTTACATTTTAATCAAAGGAACCAATTCACCCAGAGATACACAATTGTGAACATATATATGTCCCAGAACACTGGTGCACACAAAATTTATAAACAAGTTCCTCCAGGACAAAGTACAGCACGCTAGTCCCAGTACACTCATAATAGGGGATATTATATATCACTACTGAGTCCATTGATTAGTGTTCACGGACAAAGATAAACAGATAGATATATTGAATGAACAATATGATACACCAAATGGACTCTATTAGACCTCTACCGAATATTCCACCCTTAATACATAGATCACTTTCTACTCAGCACCGACGGAGCATTCTCCAAATATAACATACTGGGACCACAGAAGAAACTCCACAATACCAAAAGAATTGAAATAATTTCATGCATTCTATCAAGCACCACAGTGCAATAAAGCTCAACATCAACACCAGGGACAAGCCCTACTGCCTACAAGAACACATGACGGGACTCAAACAACACACTCTTGAATAACGATGGGTCAATCAAGAGATAAGAAAAGAAATAAAGCATTTCCTGGACTGAATGACAATGACATACACACAACAAAAACCTATGGGATACCTTAAAAGCAATCCTAAGGAGGGAAGTTTATAACCCTGGGTGCCTATTGAAAACAGAAAGAGCACAAAGTGTGATCTAAAATGACGCTAAAAAAAGCACTTGAGAGACAACAACAGATAACCTAAACACAACAGACAGGAAGAAATAACACAATCAGAGCAGAATCAATGAAATTAGAAACAACAAAACAATTACAAAAAAATCACTGAATCCAAAAGTTGGTTCTTGAAAGAATAAACAAATAGAACAGACCTGTAGCCCGTTAACCAAAAGAAAGAAGGACAAACTCCAAACAATAAACAATTCCATGAGAAAAGGGAAATATCACAACAGACAGGAAAAGATCCAGAAAATCATACGGGGGAATACTTCAAAAACCTATTATCTCTATCAGTTTGTTTGAAAACCTGGAGAAACGGATGAATATCTGAGTCTTGGGAATAACCAAAGGCTCAACAAGAAGAGATTAGACAGCTTACAGATTCCATATACAATGAAGAAAATGTAAAGATGTAATAAGAAACCTCGACGAACTAAAAAAGGCCCAGGCCCGACGTGTTCACAGCAGAATTCATTAAAAACTATTTCAAAAAGACTACAACCATTATTACTGAAATTGTTTAGAAGGATACAATCAGAAGGAATACCTCCCAATTCCTTTCAGAGCCAGCATCACTATATGACCAAAACCAGGCAAGAGATACACTAAAAAGGAGAATTATAGACCCATTCCCTCAATGAAACACAGATTACCCAAAATTCTTAAACAGGTTACTGGCAAAAACTCACATACAGAGACCCACATCAAGAAGATCATCCTCATGACCAAAGTTGATTTCATACCAGAGATGCAGGGATTAGTTCAACATACGAAATCAATACACATCATCAAACACATAAATGGAATGAAACACAAAAAAAACACCACCATATCTCCAATTGATGCTGAAAAAACCTTTGACAAAAATCCAGCATCCTTCATGGCTTACAAGTCCTAGAAGGAATTGGATTGAAGGGATCATTCCTCAATGTAATCCAAAGGCCATATAACCAGGAAACCCACAGTCATTATCATCCTAAATGGGGAGAAATGACAGAAACATTCCCTTTAAGGTAGGAATCGCAACGCGTTGCCCCCCTGTCACCACCACTTCTTCAATATAGTGCTTGAAACACTTTTGGCTAGGCAATAAGGCAAGAAAATGAAATTAAAGTAGTTTTAGTTGGAAAAGAGGAAGTCAAGCTATAGCCTATTTGCCGATGATATGATTGTTACTTCGGTGTAGAAGAAAGAAATGTTGGCAGCAGACTACAAGGACACAGGGCATAGGAAAAGACTCTAAATCGCAGCAGCTGCTACATGAATTAAGGTTGACAATTGAACAAATGGGGATATTAAAACTCAAAAGTTTTGTACACCAAAAAGAAACAAATCAAGGAAGTTCGAAGAGAAATCTCCACAGGAGTTGGCAGGCACCTTCACTGCAGAAACATCTGACCAAAGCATTGATTTCCAGAATATATAACTACTACTAAAAACAAAGGAAAGAAAACAAATGACCCACTCAATAGATGGAGCAAAGAGCTGAACAGAGACTCAAAGTGAGGAACAGAGATGGCTGAGGAACACTTAAGAAGTGTTCAACATCACTAATCATTCAGGAAATTTCAAATCATCTTGCTCAAATAAGACTGGCTAGGGATCAAGAAAACAACATGATACCATAGTGCTGGAAGGTTGTGGGGAAAGGGGAAAACTCATCCACTGCTGGTGGGAAGTAAACTCGTGCAGCCACTATATGGAAAAGCAGTGTTAAGAGAACCCTTGGAAGACTTTGAATGAAACTTTGGCCCACTGAACCCAGCCATCCCTCCTAGCGCATGTACCCTCATGATTCACCCCACTGCAGACATACATGCATGGCATATGTTATTTCAGCTTCTTTCCACAATAGCAAGGAGCTGGATACCAAACCAAATGCTCCTCAGCTGATGACTTGGATAGAAAATAGGTACATCTACAGAATGCAGTTCTAATGCAGCTAAAGAAAGACAACATCATGAGCTTTGCAGAAAAATGGTGGGAGCTACAGGACATCCTGCTGAGTTGAAAGTAACTCAGTCCCAAAAAAAACGACGAATGGTATCCCTCACTGCGGATTGCTAGTCCATAACTAGTTGAAATGTAGTCCTGGCTTGGCCTCTTTGAGCTTTTGTCCAAATCATTTGGAGCTGATGCATATTGGAACAACAACACACAACAGGACAGAAAACGACTGCATCAAGAACTGAATGAACAGTAAACTTTGCCAAAAACAGCTAGACTCCCACATGGAGATTTGAGAAGACTAAAGAAAGAAATGAAAGCAATGGGCAGAATCATGAGCCTCTGGTGGGGTGGGCGGGGATGGGGGAGACACGGGTCTAGATTTGATTTATATATATATATATATAATATATATATATATATAAATCTAAAAAAAGGAAAGTTGCTAAAAGAAATTGTGGAATAAATGTAACCAAAAGAGTGAAAGACTTTCATAATAAAAACTTTAAGAGATTGGACCAAGATATTCATGGAGGTGTCATCATTACATGGAAAACACTCCAACCTTGTTTATTGTTGTGATTAATATTGTAAAAATGGCTACCCTAACTAAAGCAATTTACAGATTCAAGAAAATCATCACTAAAATTCCAAAGTGATTCTTCACACTAATTGAAAAACTAATCTCAAATTTCATATGTCAACAGAAATATCAAGGATGGCTCAAATGATACTAAATGATAAAATTACTGCTGAAGCAGGGTACTGCCATAAAAACAGAATAATTGATAAACAGAAAAGAACTGGAAAGCAAGATTATGTTCCAGACACTTCCAACACCCTGATCATTGACAATGCGGCCAGAAACATACATTAGAGAGTAGCCAACATGTTCAACAAATGGTGATGTTCAAGCTGGACTTCTACATATACAAGAATGAAGCTAAATCCATATCTCTCCTCCTGAATGAACTCAAGCCCAAATAGATAGAGGACCTCAAAATAACACCTGATAACCTGAAATGGATAGAGACGGTAGTAGACAATACAATGAATTTTAAGCATAGACAGGACTTTCTGAACAAGAGAGTCACACTGTGAACATTAAATCTAAAATGTGACAAATGGGACCTTATGAAAATAAAAAGGTTTCTCTTGCTCAATGAACACCATTTGAGTGAAGAAGCACCCTAAAGAATGGGAAAAAATTCTTTACCAGCAGTATAGTATGGAAAATATTTATTTATTTTTATTTATTTTTAAGGGATTCACAATATAAGAGTACAGTTGTTTCAGATCACATTAACATTGCTCAGTTTGACATACAATTAGGTAATTGGTGCTAGCATCCACAGATGAGGGATACCATTCATCATTTCTTTTTCTGGGACTGTGTTACTTCACTTAGCATAATATCTTCTAGCTCCATCCATTTAACTGCAAAGTTCATGATTTCATCTTTCTTTACCACTGAATAAAACTCCATTGTGTAGATGTACCATATTTTCTCTACCTACTTGTCAGTTGAGAGGCACTTGGGTTGGATCCAGCTCTTTGCTATTGTGAAGAGAGCTGCAATAAACATGTCTGTGCATGTATCTCTGCGATAAGATGAGACTTGTGGGTACATACCCAGGAGTGGTATGACTGTGTCAGGTGGCAAGCTCATTCCAAATTTTCCAAGGGTTCTCCACATTGCTCTCCATAGTGGTTGTACAAGTTTGCATTCCCACCAGCAGTGGATGAGTGCTCCCCTTTCACCACAACTTCTCCAGCACTTGTTTTCGTGATGCTAGCCAGTCTTATTGGAGTGAGATGATATATTAAAGTGGTTTTGATTTGCATTTCCTTAATTATAAGAGACGTTGAACACTTCTTAAGATGTTTCTCACCATCTCTAATTCTTCACTTGTGAAGTCTCTGTTCATCTGTTTGTTCTGTGTTTTGAATGGGTCATTTGTTTTCTTTCTTCTTTGTTTTTGAGTAGTTTATATATTCTGGAAATCAATGCTTTGTCATATTATCTGTGGTGAATGTTTCCTCCCACTCTGTGGGTTTTCTCTTCACTTCCTTGATTGTTTCTTTTGATGTACAGAAACTTTTTTGTTTAATGAAGTCCCATTTGTCAATTGTAGATCTTAATTCTTGAGTATCTGTTGTCTGATTTAGGAAGTCTTTTCTACACCTATTTCTTGTAGTCTGCTGCCAATGTTTTCTTCTATCACTTCAGAGTTTTGGGTTTCACGTTGAGGTCTTTGATGCATCTGGAGTTGACTTTTGTACAGGGCGAGAGGTAGGGGTTTAATTTCATTCTTCTACAAGTGGTGATCCAGTTTTGCCAGTACCACTTGCTGAGGATGCTGTCTTTCCTCCATTGTGTCTTCTTGGCTCCCTTGTCAAATATGAGGTGACTGAAATTGTATGTGCTCAGGTTTGGATCTTCGGTTTTGTTCCATTGATCAACAGGTCTGTTTTGTGCAAAAACCAAGCTGTCTTTATGACTATAGCCCTGTACTATAGTTTGAAGTCTGGTATAGGAATACCCCTGTATTGCTCTTTTCACTCAGGGTTGCTTTGGCTATTCAGGGTCTTTTGTTTTTCCAAATGAAATGAAGGACTTTTTTCCCAAACCTGTTGTGCTGGATAGCTTTAGTGTCAACTTGACACACCTGGGCTGAGGAAGCCTCAAGTGGGGAATTGGCTCCATTGGATTGGCCTGTGGCCACATCTGTGGAGTATTGTCTTGATGGTTGAGCAGTGTGGGAGGGCCCAGCCCACAATGAGTATGCCACCCTGGGCAGGTTGTTGTGTACCGTATAAGAAAGCAGGCTGGGCATGAGCCAGGGGAGCAAGCCAGTGAATAGCATTCCTCCATGGCCTGTGCTTCAGCTCCTGCCTCCAGGTTCCTGTCCTGAGTTCCTGCCTTGGGCTCCCTAAGTGATGAACTCTGACCCAGGAGATGTAAGCTGAATAAACCCTTTCCTCCCCAAATTGTTGTTGGTCAGAGTGTTTTGTCACAGAAATGGAAGACAAACAAAAACCGCAGTGAAAAAACTCTTGGGGATTTTAATTGGGATTGCATTAAATCTGTACAAGAGTTTGGGTAGAATGGACATTTTTACTAGATTAATTTTCCCAATCCATGAGCATGAGAGGTTTCTCCATCTTCTGATGTCTTCCTCAATTTCCTTCTTTAGAGTTTGAAAAATTTTGTAGAGATCTTTAGTGTCTTTGGTTAGGTTTGTTCCTAGGTATTTTATTGTTTTTGAGGCTATTGTGAGTGGGAAGTTCTTCTTGTATTATTTCTTCAGTTCCTTGGTGTTGGTGTAAAGAAAGGTTTCTGGTGTGCAGGCTTGCAGGGGCCAACCCCAGGCACCTGCTGCCCATGACTAGCACCATAGAGAGGAACTGTGTGCATGGATAGGAGGACAGCCAGTGGTGAACACACTCATTGCACAGGTTGGTTTCCGCTGTGCAGATTTGTGGCTGCCAACCCCAGGCACCTGCCACCCACCTCTAGAACCATAAAGAGGGACTGTGTGCATGGAAAGAAGGACAGCCAGTGGCACACACTCGTCACCCAGGTGGGTTTCTGGTGTGCAGGCTTGTGGATACCAACCCCAGGCACATGCCGCCCACTGATAGAAGCCTAGAGAGGAACTGTATGTGTGAATAGAATGACAGCCAGCAGTGAACACACTCGTCACACAGGTGGGGTCCAGCACAACTGGACCAAAGGACCCCCCTCAAGTTACTGATGTTGTGGTGGAAAGTATAAACTGCTGGTGCTGTGGTTTACAGTGGTTGGGATGATCCCTCAGTGTCAGTGATTCTAGGCTGCACAGCCAAAACTGAGAAATAAACCAGGAGGAAGAAAACTGAGTGACCAACCAGTCCTCCATACTAACATTTAATATTAGCAAGAGAAGCCAAACAAACAAACCAAGGGGGAAAAATAAAAACAAATACACAATAGAAAAACAAAAATATGGGAAGAGCTCATAATAAATACCCACCAAACTCAACTAGTCCTGTAGAAGATCCCAACAATGAGATTTCCCTGGAAAGAAACCAAGACAGCAACCTTAGAAGAAACATTGTATACATAATCAAACACTATAGAGAACAAATCAGAGAAATAAAGTGAGAGAATGAAAAACTCATGAAGGAACTAGAAGGAAAGAATGATAAACTCCAGAAAAAATAAAGGGAGAGATTGACAAACTCCAAAAGAGGAAAAGAAATACAAACTCCAAAAAGAACTAGAGGAAGAGAAATACAAACTCTGAAAAGAAGTAGAGGGAAAGAATGACAAATTCCAGAAGGAAGTGGAAACACTGAAAACATCTCAGGCTGAAAGGAAAAAAGAAACTGACCGGCAAAGCAAGGAGCTACAAGAAGACAATGAAAAGCTCCAAAAGGAAGTGGAAATACTGAAGAACTCACAGGATGAAATGAAAAATGAAATTGAGCATTCTTCCAATAAGCAGGAAAGGATGGGAAAAAGCCTCAAAAGCAGAATGGATGAAGCAGAAAAAATAATATCAGAGCTACAGCATAACACAGCACAGCTAGAAACCTCAAGTAAATATCATGAAAAAAATTTTTAAACACAAGAGAGGAACAACCAGGAAATGTGGGACACTATGAAAAGACCAAACCTACACATCACAGGGATAGAGGAAGGAGAACAATCCCAAGAGGAGAGTCTTGATCAGATCTTCAACAGAATAATAGAAGAAAATTTCCCCAAACTGAAAAGACAAACCAATACAAATACAAGAAGCACATAAAACACCAAATAGACAAGACCAGAAAAGAAATTCCCCATATCATATCCTAGTTAAAACACTGGATGCTCAAAAGAAGGACTAAATAATGAAAGCCACAAGAGAAAAACAAGTTACATATAAGGGGAAACCCATCAGAATTACAGCTGACTTATTGCAAACTATGAAGGGGATTGAGCAAAATGTTACACCTCTAGTTACCTGTTGCACAAAAAGGAGCTCTGCGGCCCCCCGATTAGAGACAATGTGACTCACCCCTCCCTTCCACCTGCCCCCCACTTCCTTTCCCAGAGCACAGTAACTTTTAGTACATAAGCACACTGCTGGCATCAACAAAGAGAGACTCTGTTCTCCCAGACCTCACCCTCTGAGTCCATCTTTTATTTCCTTGACTTTCTAGTCCTTCAGGTAATTCTCCCACAGTTCTCTCCCCCTCCTTGCCAGAGCTAAGCAAAGAGATTGTCTCCCTGCAGGCAGAAGACAGCCTCTGAAAATGCAAGAAGGGATGAACACCATTTGAATGTCAGCCATGCAATACTAAAGGAGAATTCAGATGATTATTAAACTCCCACAAACAAATACAAAATGATTAAAATTACTCCATGCATTCTATCAGACCACAGTGCAATAAAGCTCAATATTAACACCAGGGTAAGCCCTACTAACTATAAGAACACATGGAGAATAAATAACACAATCCTGAATAATGAATGGGTCAGGGAAGAAATAAAGAATGAAATAAAAGCATTCCTGGAACTAAACAAAAATGACAAAACAACACAACAAAACCTGTGGGATACATTAAAGTCAGTCCTAAGAGGGAAATTTATAGCCCTAAGTGCCCACATTAAAAAAACAAGAAAGAAGAAATATGGGGGTTGGTGAAATGGCTCAGCAATTAAGAACAGCAACTGTGCTTGCAGAGGACCCATGTTCAATTCCCAGCACCCACATGGTGGCTAAGAACCGTCTTTAACTCTAGTTCCAGGGGAATATGACACCATCTTCTGACCTCCGCAGCATTGCAGGACACAGGCACACCTACTGTATGCAGACATGCAAACACCTTCTGACCTTGGTGTTTTGGGGAAGGATTGTGGAGGCGTTTGGAACTTTGGGCTGGGAAAATCATTGAATGCCTAAAGATTGTTGCTGTGGAGCTCGGGGCAGTTTTGCTGAGTTTTATAAGATGGAGACCTGGCTTGTGAAGTTTCTAGTTTCAAAAAGAAGCAGAGATCATCAGGACTGTTTAATCCGTGGGTTCTGGTCAGCTGGGGCTGAAGAATCAGCTGTAAGTAACAAGAGACCAGAACCTGAAGTGAAAGCTTTGTTGTACTGGGACAATTGATGCTGGTTAGCTGGGGCTGAAAAATCAGCTGTAAGTAACAAGAGACCAGCATCACTGTGGTGATTCTTCTGGGAAGAATTTTTTCAGGGTCAGCACACAGAAGCTGTGATCCAGAAGGGGCCTGAGCCTCCATCTCAAGCCAGAAGCAGGACTTGGTAGTGTGTAAGAGTCTCCTATATGGTTCTGGTATTGAAATTTGAGGGGGTCACAGAGAGCAGCCGAGGCTTGGCACTGAGTGGTCAGGAAAGACCATTGGTAGAAGTGCAACTCAGTTGCAATGAAGACCCCAGGATTGCAGGGGTCATGGAGAGAAGCTGAGGCTTTGCACCAGGAGACGTCAGAAGAGACCATTGGTGAAGGTGCTTCCTCAGTTTCAGTGGCGACCCCAGCTTTTTGGAGATGCCAGGACCATGGGACGACCACCAAGAGCAGTGGCGGGTGTGGAATGGAGTCAGCCTGGGCCTGCAAAATGAGCTGTGTGTGCTGTGGACGGCAGAGCAGAGAAGGGGAGCTGCCAAGACCCTTTGGAGCCCAGAAGATTGTGAGTGAATCCCAGGTGTTCAGCCTTGAGCTACTTGCTGGACTTAGGTTTTGTTTGAGTGTGCCTGATTATTCCCTTTGAAATAAGACAGTACTTGTTTTGGATTTTACAGCAGCCCACAGTTAAGAGACTTTTAACAGACTATGAGCTTTGAAGTATTTGGACATTTTAAGGACTGTGGGGCTTTTAAGGTTGTACTGTCTTAGGTTGTGATTAATGTTAACATCATACTTTAGGGATAAGAACTGGAAAGTTACTGGTTTAATAGTTGTGTTTTGTGTGTCAAGTTGACAAGGGGTCAATTCTGCTGGATAGCTTTAGTGTCAACTTGACACACCTGGGTTGAGGGAGCCTCAATTAGGGAATTGGCTCCATTGGATTGGCCTTTGGCCACGTCTGTGGGGTACTGTCTTGATTATCAGGCAATGTGGGAGGGCCCAGCCCACAATGAGTGGTGTAACCCTGGGCAGGTTGTTGTGTACCATATAAGAAGGCAGGCTGGGCATGAACCAGGGGAGCAAGCCAGTGAACGGCATTACTCCATGGCCTGTGCTACAGCTCCTGCCTCCAGGTTCCTGCCCTGAGTTCCTGCCTTGGGGTCCCTGAGTGATGAAATGTGACCCAGGAGATGGAAGCTGAATAAACCCTTTCCTCCCCAAGTTGGTGTTGGTCAGAGTGTTTTGTAACAGCAATGGAAGACAAACTAGGACAGAATGAATATTAATCAGAAATAAGAAGTAAAACTATCCCTTTTGCAGATGATATGATAGTTTGCCTAAGGGATCTAAAAACTCCACCAGAAAACTCTTAGAAATTATTAAAAGTTTCAGTAAAGTGGTGGAAAACAAAATAAACCTAGAAAAATCAGTAGCCTTTCTTTACACCAACAATAAGCAACTGGAGAAGGAAGATAAGGAGACCTTCCCAGTCACAATAGCCTCAAAAAAATAAAATACCTAGGAATAAACCTAACCAAAGACACTGAAGACCTCTATTTTAACAAAATAACCATTTTAACAAAAATGTTAAAACCCTGAAGAAGGAGTTTGAAAATGACATGAAAGATGGAAAGACCTATGCTCACGGATTGGAAAAATTAATATAGTAAAAATGTCCATTCTACCCAAATTAATATACAGATTCAATGCAATCCCAATCAAAATCCCCATAGCTTTTTCGCAGACTTGGAAAAAAAATCCTTAAATTCATATGGAAAAACAAAATACCCCTGAATAGCTAAAGCAATCCCAGGTGAAAAGTGCAATACAGGGAGCATTACTTAACAGACTTCAAGCTATATTACAGGGCTATAGTCACAAAGACAGCTTAGTACTGGCAAAAAAAGACCCATTGACCAATGGAACCAAATTGAAGATCCAAACTTGAGCTCATATAACTTCAGCCACCTCATAGTTGATAAAGGGGCCAAAAAAGCTCAATGGAGGAAAGATAGCATCTTCAGCAAATGCTGTTGGCAAAACTGGATCACCATTTGTAGAACAAAATTAAACCCATACATCTCATCCTGTACAAAAATAAACTCCAAGTGGATCAAAGATCTCAGCCTGAAACCCCAAACTCTGAAGACGATAGGAGAAAAAGTTGGCAGCAGCCTACAAGACATAGGCATAGGAAAAGACTTTCTAAATCAAACAGTACCTGCACAGGAAATAAGGAAAATAGCTGACAAGTGGGACCTCATCAAAATCAAAAGCTTTTGTACAGCTAAAGAAACAATGAAGGAACTGAAGAGAAAACCCACAGAGTGGAAGGAAACCTTCACCACTGACACATCTGACAGAGCATTAATATCCAGAATATATAAACTACTTAAAAAAAAGGAGAAGTAAGAAAACAAATGGCCTACTCAAAAGATGGAGTAAAGAGATGAACAGAGACTTCAACAGTAAGGAAGTAAAGATGGCTGGGAAACATCTTAAAAAGTACTCAACATCATTGATAATTAAGGAAATGCAAATTAAAACCACACTAAGCTATCATCTCACTCCAATAAGACTAGCCAAGATCAAGAAAATAAAAGACACCAAATACTGGAGAGGTTGTGGGGAAAGGGGAATACTCATCCACTGCAGATGGGAATGTAAACTTGTACAACCACTGTGGAAATTAGTGTGGAGAACCCCTAAAAGACTCAAAATGAGCCTACCACCTGGCCCAGCCATACCACTCCTGGGTATATACCCACAAGATGCATCCTACCACAAAGACACATGCACTGCTATGTTTATTGCAGCTCTCTTCACAATACCAAAGAGCTGGAACCAACCCAAATACCCCTCAACTGATGACTGGATAATGAAAATGTGGTACATCTACACAATGGAGTTCTATGCAGTGGTAACGTTTGCCCTAGGACACAAGAGATGAGGGGGGATGGACACTGCACTTCTGAGAAGGGATTTTATCTACAATTGTCATGGCTGGCAGGTCATAACAAAACTGAGGACATGTTTTGGAAAAGCAATGGGGTTGAACCTGATATGGGGAAGGAGACCAACAACCAAAGGGAAGTTGGGTGAGGAAAATGTTTTTGAGAGGACATTTTAGCATGGGCTGATGGCAGTAGTGACAGTGGCATGGAGAATCTAGTGAGTAGTGAGATATGTCACTAGGGTGAAGCCACCTAGGTTGATGACTTTTGATTGGGACATTCTAGGAAGGCTCTTGAAGGTGGTATGGAGTAGAATGCATGCTCCATCACCATGGTACTATGGAGATGTTTCTAGAACAGATATTACAAGTCTTAGGACTGGTACATCAGGGGCAAAGTGTTAACAAGCAGCTGCAGAGGCAAACTGGCTTATTCCTATGGACAGATGCTTTCTTCTGAAGCCTGGTCACAACTGCTTGCCTAGAAGTATCGCCGTTAATCTTGTTGACTGTTGTGCTCCACATAAGGAGAGGCAAGGAGAGTCAGCCTCCAAACCAACCAGAGCTCTAATTGCACCACCTGCAGGAGCTAAGGGTATATAAGCTGAGGACGCCGTGCAGAGGGTTTGTTGCAAGTTTGTGTCACTGTGGGGAAGCCACCAGGCCCATGGATGAAGATTTTCCAGTATAACTTTCAAGAGTAGGGGAGCACTCATACTCCCATAATTAAACCCTCACCCACTGCTTTGCAAATAAGCCCAATAAACTCATTCATTCCCCAGACTGTAGTTTGGTGAAATTAGATCTCAGTATGTGATTAGGAACCAAAGGAGGAATTTAAGCTACAAATGGATAATGAAAGTATGGTATGTTTGGGCTAGAGAGATGCTCAGTGGTTAAGAACACCTACTGTTCATGTACAGGACATGGACTCAATTCCCAGCACCAACATGGCAGCTAACAACTGTCCATAACTCCAGTTCCAGGGAAACCCGATGCCTCCTTCTGACTCCACAGGCATTGCAGGATACAGGTGCACTTACATACATGCAGACAATACATTCATTTGCATAAAATAAAAGCAATAAATAAAATATTTTAGAAATAAATTGTGGTATGTTTATACATAGAAATATTATTCATATGCTAAGAAAAGTGGATTTAAAAAATTTGTAGTTAAATGGATGGAATTGGAAAGACCCATCCTGAATGAGGTAACCAAGACCTTAAATACAAATGTCAGTGTACCTCTCTCATATGTGGATGATAGCTTTGAATCTTTATATATGGGTGTTTCAATTGGAAAAACCATAGAGGTAAGGAAAATAGTAAGAGGCCATGGTGAGGGGATGGGAAGGCTCTGTAGATGACAGGGTATTGAGAGGGCTAACTAACACTAGGGGACTTTGGACTAAGTAATATCATTGTAGATGTTTCTTAAGATATATGGCTTCCATTGGGGGATTGGGTGGAATGGAGGGGGAGGGTTTAAATTTGATTAGGAAGCATTGTAAGAAATGTATGAAATCTCAATAAATATATATATATATATATATATATATACATTTGCAAAATTTTAAAAGTTTAGAAATCCCTCCCTCCACATCTGAGTCTTTATTCCATTCCTCTCACTGCCCTCACTCTGTCCCTTGATATCCTTGGACCAAGGTGAGTTCCAATTCCTCTCCCTCAGATCTCTAAACAAGGTTCCTAACACAGAATAGCTAAACTCCCTATCTCCTTATCTGTTTGACAAACCATCACTCCTACTAACTTGACCAGCCTACCTACCATCTTGTACCACCATACACCAGACTGGAAAAATCTGACACTTGCACCAATTTAGTTTCCAATCTTGAACAAACAGTAACCATGCTACACAAACAATATAAACAAACCAAAAACAAGTAGACTAGAAATTCCTCCTGGACACATAACCAACAAAGAATAACCATATACCAAAATGGCAGCATAAAAACAAAAATAATACAAAATTTAAAAACCAAGAGAACATGTACCCAACAAAACTCACTAATCCTATAGAGGTGTCTACAGTGATAACCATTCTGAGGGATCCTGGGACACAGAATTTAAAAAAAAATCATAAACATGATCAAAGAAATTAAGGAAAACAAAGATAAACAAAGATGTGTGCCACCATGCTCAGCTCTTTTTGAGTCTGTTAAGCGTTCTCTTCTCCACACTGGTTCACATAGAGGTTGCATGAGCTTGTATTCAACCAGCACTGGATGGAGTTTCCCTTCTCCTAAATATTTTATTATTATTTTACATATATGAGCTTTTTTGCCCACAGCTTCAACTCTCAGGGAAGGGCCAGTCTTCTTCATGGGTAAGGGAGGTACACATGTACAGCTTATACTCTGTGTCATCTTTTTCTTATTGAATTTTTGGGTTTCCAATAATAACAATGTAATTTTGATCATACTTAGATTTCCTTCCCTAGTCTGCTCTCTCTCCTTCTCTCTCTCCTCTCTCTATATATATATATACTATATATATATATATATATATATATATATATATATAATATATGTCACACCCACTCCGGCATCGTCTGTGTAACAACGGACGAGGAGATAAGAACCTCGCGAGGTTAAGCTCCCTGGTGGTCAGTGACAGAGTACCCGGTCAGGATGCATTACAAAGATGTTATGCTTCATGAGTGTTGGACTTTGTACATTGCCTTTTGACACCTCCTCCCGAGCTCAGCACAACCTCAGTCCCAGACAAGGGACAGTTAAATATGTTTAAAAACAATTCAGACAAACAGAAGCCTCATAAACCTAAAAAATCATACAGAGATACAACATTTAAAGGCTCCTTTGTCCTAAAAGTATATTGTAGACATTACACTTAGTGAGATCATAGGTTAGTTACTAATAATAAAAATGTCCTTTTCAAATTAATAATATAAAAACTCAGTCCTTTAAGCAGAAAGCTACATCTAATAAAACTAGTAAGATTAAAGTTTAGTTACAGTTATACATATTAAAGTGTAACACTTAGTTAAAGGCACTTGGCAGGGATTTCTCCTTTAAAAAAAACACTGTGTAATTTATGGAGAGCTGAAAGGCCCCTTTCTCAGGCTTACAACTTAAATCACAACCTAAGATAACAAAAGGCCTTGAAAAAGCTCTAGCCCCTGGAAGGATGAGAAAACACTAATTGGAACTTCAAAAGAGACAAAGACTGCTAATGGCTTTGTGATTCTAAGACTACTGTTTTATCGCTTATCAAGACAGTGTGACATAAAAACTTTCATTGATGTACAAATTTATCTAAAGTTGGCCTTGCAGCCCAGGTGCAAGTTGCCAAGGCAATAAGCCCTGTCTCCCGAGGATATGCAAATCCCCTGCCTGTCACCTCAACCCTTCCCCCCTCCTGCCTGTTACGCCAGCAGCTTTTGCTTGCCTTTTGCCTGCCTGTATAAAAAACTTATTTGATTTCAGTAAAGGTGCACTAGATTCAAAAACTCTCTCTGCTGTCATATTCATTTATTTCGCCTAATCTGTACCCTCCTGTGCAAGACTTTGATTCTCCCACAGGTGAAAGACATCCCGGCTGGGTGGCTCAATATATATATATATATATATATATATATATATATATATATATATATATATGAGATATACTTCTGGCACCACTTCTCCCACAGTGTGGATTGTATCTCTTAACTCCCACCAGACACTTTCCTTATGCATACATGGTGATTAACACAGAAACCCACCACTGTCAGCATACAGACAACAGAAGCATGCAGAGCACCCATCCCGGAACAGGACCCCTATGTCAAATGTCTCCCTCCCAAAGCTCAGGGATCAGTAAAAGGAAGAGGGGCAGAAAATCAACTCTTTTTTTTTAAATTTATTTATTTCTGATATGTGTATGAATGTACTCGTCTGACAATGCAGTCTTGTGCACCCGTGTAATTGCAATGCCGCGGAGGTCAGAAGAGGGTCTCGGATTCCCCTGGAACGGAGTTCTCCTGGAATTGGAGTTTCAGACGGTTCTCGGCCGCCATGTGGTGTCTGGGGATCAAACCCGGGTCCTCTGTAAGAGTGAGTCGGCGCTCTTATCCGCTGGTGCCATTCCTCCAAGCCCAGAAAATCAACTCTTAAGAGCCAGAGGGGGTGAGTGACCACAAGAAAATTGTTTTCTAGACAGCTGGTCAATTACTCATAAGGTTTTATTTTTTAAGTTTTTATACAATGTCAATACTGATGTCCATAAGTTTTCATTCCCACCAAAATAAGAACTTCAGTTTCCCCACAGTCTGAAGCAACATTCAATATCCTCTGTTTTTTGGTGATAGGCATTATGGTTGGCTTCAGGTGGAAATTCAAATTACTTGCTATTTGATTTCCCTGATGGCTTTGGATATTGAAGAATTTTTGAAATATTTATTGGCAATTTGTGCTTCTTCTTCTTTTCACATTTTTAAAGACCGGGTCTCACTAGATTAACCTTGTCCCAGCACTTACTATGTAGCCCAGGCTAGAATGGACCTCAGAGTTCCACCTACCCCTGGAACCCAATGCTTAGATTAGAGGCTTGTGTACCACACCCATCTTCTCTTCTTGTGAATCCTGCCACTGGTTCCATCAGCCTCTTATTGACTGGCAGTTTATATTATTTGATACTTAATATTTTATAATGATTAGCATATTCTAGATATTAATGCTCTATGATAAATGAGAAAAGAGGTTTTCCCATCTCTGTGGGTTTCTTGCTTAGTCCAATGATACCTACTGGGCAGAAGCTAATATCATCTAATCCCATTAGTTAATTTGTGTTTCACCCATTTGACTTAATTCTTCTGCAGGAAGAGGTATATGGGCCGTCACAGAATTCATTCTTCAAGAGGTACATAACTGGTTTGCCAGAACAATTTGTTGAGTAGGCTGTATCTATTTCAGGGTAGTTTGGGATACTTTGACAAATACTATAGGGCCATGTCTGTTTGGTTTTATATTCTGGTCCAATACTGTCTACCATTGCTCTCCCTCTGTGTTTGTGTGTCTCTGTCATGCTGCCATGTCACTGTCCTTGCTATACGTGGATGATGTACCCAGCAGCACTCTCTAAAGTATGCATCACAGCTCAGTCCTTTCTGGTGTAGTCTGATAGTTTTAGAAGTTTACAGTCATATCATCTGCTCATAGGGATTATTGCAGTTGACTTTCTTATATCTATCCTTTCTACTTTTTTCCTGTCTTACTGCTCAAGCTAGGTCTTCACTTTCTATCAAATATGAATATATGACTATGGAAGGTAGTAATGCTGATGTCATTCACTTTAAAAAACATTTTATTATTTATTTTATGCATATGAGTGTGTGTATGAATGTGCACCTGTGGGGCTGGAGAGATGACCTAGCGGTTAAGAGACCAACCGCTCTTACAAGGACCGGGGTTCGATCCCAGCACCACATGTTGGCTGAGAACCATCTGAAACTCCAATTCCAGGAAGAACTCCAGTTCCACAGGGAATCCAACACCTCTTCTGACCTCCACAGCGTTGCCACGACACGGGTGCACAGACCTGCATGCAGACAAATACATTAATACACATAGAGAAAAAAATTTTTTTTAAAAGAAAGTGCACCTGTGCCATGTAATCACTGTAGAGGACAGAAGAGGTATCAGAGTTATCTTGACAGGTGTGCCACCTGATATGCTGAGCTGATTCTAAAGGTTAGACAAATACACCCAAGGATACTGGGAAAGACTGATTCGACAATAAGACTTTAAAAAAATATGAAAAAAATAGACAATGCTGGTAGAGTGATGAAGCAAGAAAGGGAAATTAAAGGAGTTACTAATTGAAAATAGGAGGTCAAACTATCACTTTTTGCAAATGATATGATAGTTTACCTAAAGGACGCCAAAAACTCCACCAGAAAACTCCTAGAAATGATTAACAGTTTCAGTAAAGTTGCAGGATAAGAGAATTAGCCTTAACAAAATTCAGTAGCATTTCTTCACAGACTGTAGAAAAAAATTCCCCAAATTCACGTGAAAAAACAAAAGACAAAAGACCCTGGATAGCCAAAGCAACCCTGAAGCAACAGAGAGCAATGCAGGGGGCATTACTATACCAGACTTCAAATTGTTATTACAGGGCAAATACCAAAGAACAGCCCTGGTATGAAAAAAAAGACCCGTAGACCAATGGAACAAAATTGAGAATCCAAACTTGAGCATGTGCAATTTCAGCCACCTCATATTTGACAAAGGTCCAAGAAGACTCAGAGGAGGAAACAGAATCTTCCACAAATGGTGTTGGCAAAAGTGGATCCCACTGTAGAAGAAAAAATAAATCCCCACTTTTCACCCTGCACAAAATCAACTCCTAATGGATCAAAAACCTCAATGTGAACCTGATACTCTTTGTTTTTACAGCTCTCTGTTCAGATCAATAGCTAATTTTTTTTGAAGTTTAAGTTTTTCATATTTTATTCCATAATTTCTAAGCAACAATAGAAGTAAGATTTTTTTAATGTGACTTATATTTTTAAAAATCCCAAGAAATTCAAGTACCACACAATCTCAGGTCAAACATGCCAGCTGTTAGTAGAAACATGAGCAATAGTTAATTGTTAAAGAGGTCATTTGATTTCTTGGGTTTTTTTTAGTTCTTTGTATATCAGGATATAATCCTCTGTAAGATGTATGATGAAGAACATTTTCTTCAAGTTTGTGAGCTTCCTCTTTATTGATTCATTGCGTCCTTTGTTTAATTTAGAAGCTGTAGTTTATAATGAGGTCTCATTGTCAAATTTTTTAACTTAATTCCTGAGCAGTTGCCCGAAATTCCTTTCCTGCAACTATATCTTGTAGGGTTCCACTTTATGGGTTTTTTAATAACATAGTATTTTGGGTTTTTCATATTGAGGTCTTTCACTGAGTTACACTTCACTTTTCTGCAAGGAGATAAGTATGTTATGGGTCAATAGGTATGAGTATAATTTCATTATTTACATGTACAGATCTAACTTGGCCAACACTATTTTTTTCAAAGTTTTAAAGGAGGGTTTAATTTGATAATGCTGGGCTACACTCAACTCGCAAGGATGTGTGCCACGAGATGTGGGTACACAGGGACAAACAATTACCATCACAATTAAAGTTACCAATCTGCGGGGATGGTGGCGCACACCCATTAATCCCAGCACTCGGAGGCAGAGGCAGCAGATCCATGTGAGCTCAAGGCCAGCCTGGCTACAGAGCAAGCTCCAGGCCAAGCCTGGAAATAAAGGGAGACCCTGTCCTCAAAATACCAAAAAAAGTAACCAATCAAGTACACCAGCAAATCAGAGTTTAACACCATAGTTAAAGATAACCAATCAAGGGTAAACACGTGAAGCAAAAAACCAATCATTCCNCCCTTTGAAATAAGCAGTAACTTGTTTTGGATATTTACAGCAGCCCACAGTTAAGAGACTTTTAAACAGAGACTATGAGCTTTGAAGTATTTGGACATTTTAAGGACTGTGGGCTTTTAAGGTTGTACTGTCTTAGGTTGTGATTAATGTTAACATCATACTTTAGGGATAAAGAACTGGAAAGTTTTGGTTTAATAGTTGTGTGTTTTGTGTGTCAAGTTGAAAGGGGTCAATTTGCTGGATAGGCTTTAGTGTCAACTTGACACCCTGGGTTGAGGGAGCCTCAATTAGGGAATTGCTCATTGATTTGGCCTTGCACGGTCTGTGGGGTACTGTTCTGATTATCAGGCAATGTGGAGGGCCCAGCCACATGAGTGGTGTAACCCTGGGCAGGTTTGTTGTGTACCATATAAGAAGGCAGGGCTGGGCATGAACCAGGGGAGCAAACCAGTAGAACGGCATTACTCCATGGCCTGTGCTACAGCTCCTGCCTCCAGGTTCCGCCCTGAGTTCCTGCCTTGGGGTCCCTGAGTGATGAAAGTGTGACCCAGGAGATTGGAAGTGAATAAACCTTTCCTCCCAAGTTGGTGGTTGGTAGAGTGTTTTGTAACAGCAATGGAAGACAAACTAGGACAGAATGAATATTAATCAGAAATAAGAAGTAAAACTATCCCTTTTTGCAGGATGATATGATAGTTTGCCTAAGGATGCTTAAAAACTCCACCAGAAAACTCTTAGAAATTATTAAAGTTTCAGTAAAGTGGTGGAAAACAAAATAAACCTAGAAAAATCAGTAGCCTTTCTTACACCAAACAATAAGCAACTGGAGAAGGAAGAAAGAGAGACCTTCCCATCACAAATGCCTCAAAAAAATAAAATACCTAGGAATAAACCTAACCAAAGACACTGAAGACCATCTATTTTAACAAAATAACCATTTTAACAAAAATGTTAAAACCCTGAAGAAGGAGTTTGAAAAACATAAAGATAAAGATGGAATGATCTATGCTACGGATTGGAAAAATTAATATAGTTAAAAATGTCCATTCTACCCAAATTAATATACAGATTCAATGCAATCCCAATCAAAATCCCCATAGAAAGACTTGGAAAAAAAAATCCTTAAATTCATATGGAAAAACAAAATACCCCTGAATAGCTAAAGCAATCCCAGGTGAAAAGTGCAATACAGGGAGCATTACTTAACAGACTTCAAGCTATATTACAGGGCTATAGTCACAAAGCAGCCTTAGTACTGGCAAAAAAAAGAAACCCATTGACCAATGGAACCAAATTGAAGGATCCAAACTTGAGCTCATATAACTTCAGCCACCTCATAGTTGATAAAGGCCAAAAAAGCTCAATGGAGGAAAGATAGCATCTTCAGCAAATGCTGTTGAAAACTGGAATCCACCATTTGTAGAAACAAAAATTAAACAAAAAAAAACATCCTTACAAAAATAAACTCCAAGTGGATCAAAGATCTCAGCCTGGAACCCCAAACTCTGGAAGACGATAGGAGAAAAAGTTGGCAGCAGCCTACAAGACATAGGCATAGGAAAAGACTTTCTAAATCAAAGCATCCTGCACAGGAAATAAGGACATAACTGACAAGTGGGACCTCATCAAAATCAAAAAGCTTTTGTACAGCTAAAGAAACAATGAAGGAACTGAAGAGAAAACCCACAGAGTGGAAGGAAACCTTCACCACTGACACATCTGACAGAGCATTAATATCCAAAATATATAAACTACTTAAAAAAAAGGAGAAGTAAGAAAACAAATGGCCTACTCAAAAGATGGAGTAAAGAGATGAACAGAGACTTCAACAGTAAAGGAAGTAAAGATGGCTGGAAACATCTTAAAAAAGTACTCAAATCATTGATAATTAAGGAATGCAAATTAAAAACCACACTAAGCTATCATCTCACTCCAATATAAGACTAGCCCAAGATCAAGAAAAATAAAAGACCACCAAATACTGGAGAGGTTGTGGGGAAAGGGGAATACTCATCCACTGCAGATGGGAATTAAAACTTGACAACCACTTGTGAAATTAGTGTGGAACCCCTAAAGACTCAAAATGAGCCTACCACCTGGCCCAGCCATTCACTCCTGGGTATATACCCAAAAGATCATCCTACCACAAAGACACACAGCACTGCTATGTTTTATTGCAGCTCTCTTCACAATACCAAGAGCTGGAACCAACCCAAAATACCCCTCAACTGATGACTGATAATGAAAATGTGGTACATCTACACAATGGAGTCTTATGGCCAGTGGTAACGTTTGCCCTAGGACACAAGAGATGAGGGGGGATGGACACTGCACTTCTGAGAAGGGATTTTATCTACAATTGTCATGGCTGGCAGGTCATAACAAAACTGAGGACATGTTTTGGAAAAGGCAATGGGGTTGAACCTGATATGGGGAAGGAGGCCAACAACCAAAGGGAAGTTGGGTGAGGAAAATGTTTTTGAGAGGACATTTTAGCATGGGCTGATGGCAGTAGTGACAGTGGCATGGAGAATCTAGTGAGTAGTGAGATATGTCACTAGGGTGAAGCCACCTAGGTTGATGACTTTTGATTGGGACATTCTAGGAAGGCTCTTGAAGGTGGTATGGAGTAGAATGCATGCTCCATCACCATGGTACTATGAGACTGTTTCTAGAACAGATATTACAAGTCCTTAGGAACTGGTACATCAGGGGCAAAGTGTTAACAAGCAGCTGCAGAGGCAAACTGGCTTATTCCTATGGACAGATGCTTTCTTCTGAAGCCTGGTCACAACTGCTTGCCTAGAAGTATCGCGTTAATCTTGTTGACTGTTGTGCTCCACATAAGGAGAGGCAAGGAGAGTCAGCCTCCAAACCAACCAGAGCTCTAATTGCACCACCTGCAGGAGCTAAGGGTATATAAGCTGAGGACGCCGTGCAGAGGGTTTGTTGCAAGTTTGTGTCACTGTGGGGAAGCCACCAGGCCCATGGATGAAGATTTTCCAGTATAACTTTCAAGAGTAGGGGAGCACTCATACTCCCATAATTAAACCCTCACCCACTGCTCATAAGTAAGCCCAATAAACTCATTTCCTCCCCAAGACTGTAGTTTGGTGAAATTAGATCTCAGTATGTGATTAGGAACCAAAGGAGGAATTTAAGATACAAATGATAATGAAAGTATGGTATGTTTGGGCTGAGAGATGCTCAGTGGTTAAGAACAACCTACTGTTCATGTACAGGACATGACTCAATTCCCAGCACCAACATGGCAGCTAACAACTGTCCATAACTCCAGTTCCAGGGAAACCCGATGCCTCCTTCTGACTCCACAGGCATTTGAAGGATACAGGTGCACTTACATACATGCAGACAATAACATTCATTTGCATAAAATAAAGACAATAAATAAAATATTTTAGAAATAAATTGTGGTATGTTTATACATAGAAATATTATTCATATGCTAAGAAAAGTGGATTTAAAAAATTTGTAGTTTAAATGGATGGAATTGGAAAAGACCCATCCTGAATGAGGTAACCAAGACCTTAAATACAAATGTCAGTGTACCTCTCTCATATGTGGATTTAGCTTTGAATCTTTATATATGGGTGTTTCAATTGGAAAAACCATAGAGGTAAGGAAAATAGTAAGAGGCCATGGTGAGGGGATGGGAAGGCTCTGTAGATGACAGGGTATTGAGAGGGATAACTAACACTAGGGGGCCTTTGGACTAAGTAATATCATTGTAGATGTTTCTTAAGATATATGGCTTCCATTGGGGGATTGGGTGGAATGGAGGGGGAGGTTTAAATTTGATTAGGAAGCATTGTAAGAAATGTATGAAATCTCAATAAATATATATATATATATATATATATATACATTTGCAAAATTTTAAAAGTTTAGAAATCCCTCCCTCCACATCTGAGTCTTTATTCCATTCCTCTCACTGCCCTCACTCTGTCCCTTGATATCCTTGGACCAAGGTGAGTTCCAATTCCTCTCCCTCAGATCTCTAAACAAGGTTCCTAACACAGAATAGCTAAACTCCCTATCTCCTTATCTGTTTGACAAACCATCACTCCTACTAACTTGACCAGCCTACCTACCATCTTGTACCACCATACACCAGACTGGAAAAATCTGACACTTGCCACCATTTAGTTTCCAATCTTGAACAAACAGTAACCATGCTACACAAACATATAAACAAACAAAAACAAGTAGACTAGAAATTCCTCCTGGACACATAACCAACAAAGAATAACCATATACCAAAATGGCAGCATAAAAACAAAAATAATACAAAATTTAAAAAACAGAGAACAATGTACCCAACAAAACTCACTAATCCTATATAGAGTGTCTACAGTGATAACCATTCTGAGGGATCCTGGGACACAGAATTTTAAAAAAAATCATAAACATGATCAAAGAAATTAAGGAAAACAAAGATAAACAAAGATGTGTGCCACCATGCTCAGCTCTTTTTGAGTCTGTTAAGCGTTCTCCACACTGGTTTCCATAGAGGTTGCATGAGCTTGTATTCCAACCAGCACTGGATGAGTGTTCCCCTTCCCTAAATATTTTATTATTATTTTACATATATGAGCTTTTTGCCCACAGCTTCAACTCTCAGGGAAGGGCCAGTCTTCTTCATGGGGTAAGGGAGGTACACATGTACAGCTTATACTCTGTTTCATCTTTTTCTTTTATTGAATTTTTGGGGTTTCCATACAATGTAATTTGATCATACTTAGATTTCCTTCCCTAGTCTCTCTCTCTTCTCTCTCCTTCTCTCTCTCTATATTATATATACTATATATATATATATAATATATATATATATATATATATATATGTCACACCACCACTCCGGCATCGTCTGTAAACAACGGACGAGGAGATAAAAACCTCGAGGTTAAGCTCCCTGGTGGTAGTGACAGAGTACCCGGTCAGATGCATTACAAAGATTTATGCTTCATGAGTGTTGGACTTTGTACATTGCCTTTTGACACCCCTCCCGAGCTCAGCACAACCTCAGTCCCAGACAAGGGACAGTTAAATATGTTTTAAAAACAATTCAGACAAACAGAAGCCTCATAAACCTAAAAAATCATACAGAGATACAACATTTAAAGGCTCCTTTTCCTAAAAGTATATTGTAGACATTACACTAAGTGAGATCATAGGTTAGTTACTAATAATAAAATGTCCTTTTCAAACTTAATAATAATAAGACTCAGTTCTTTAAGCAGAAAGCTACATCTTATAAATAGTAAGATAAAGATTTAGTTACAGTTATACATATTAAAGTGTAACACTTAGTTAAAGGCACTTTGGCAGGGATTTCTCCTTTAAAAAAAACACTGTGTAATTTATGGAGAGCTGAAAGGCCCCTTTCTCAGGCTTACAACTTAAATCACAACCTAGAGATAACAAAAGGCCTTGAAAAAGCTCTAGCCCCTGGAAGGATGAGAAAAACACTAATTGGAACTTCAAAAGAGAAAAGACTGCTAATGGCTTGTGATTCTAAGACTACTGTTTTATCGCTTATCAAGACAGTGTGAGCAGTAAAAACTTTCATTGATGTACAAATTATCTAAAAGTTGGCCTTGCAGCCCAGGTGCAAAGGCAATAAGCCATGTGCTCCCGAGGATATGCAAATCCCCTGCCTGTCACCTCAACCCTCCCCCCTCCTGCCTGTTACGCCAGCAGCTTTTGCTTGCCATTTTGCCTGCCTGTATAAAAAACTTCTTTATTTCAGTAAAGGTGCACTGATCAAAAACTCTCTCTGGTGTCATATCATTTATTTCGCCTAATCTGTACCCTCCTGTGCAAGACTTTGATTCTCCCACAGGTGAAAGACATCCCGGCTGGGTGGCTCGATATATATTTATATAAATATATATATATATAATATATATATATATATATATATGAGATAACTTCTGGCACCACTTCTCCCACAGTGTGGATTGTATCTCTTAACTCCCACCAGACACTTTCCTTATGCAATAACATGGTGATTAACACAGAAACCCACCACTGATCAGCATACAGACAACAGAAGCATGCAGAGCACCCATCCCGGAACAGAACCCCTATGTCAAATGTCTCCCTCCCAAAGCTCAGGGATCAGTAAGGAAGAGGGGGCAGAAAATCAACTCTTTTTTTTAAATTTTATTTATTTCTGTATGTGTATGAATGTACTGTCTGCATGCAAGTCTGTGCACCCGTGTAGTGCAATGCCGCGGAGGTCAGAAGAGGGTCTCGGATTCCCCTGGAACTGGAGTTCTCCTGGAATTGGAGTTTCAGACGGTTCTCGGCCGCCATGTGGGTGCTGGGGATCAAACCCGGGTCCTCTGTAAGAGTGGTCGGCGCTCTTATCCGCTGGGCCATCTCTCCAGCCCAGAAAATCAACTCTTAAGAGCCAGAGGGGGTGAGTGACCACAAGAAAATTGTTTTCTAGACAGCTGGTCAGTTACTCATAAGGTTTTATTTTTAAGTTTTTATACAATGTCAATACTGATGTCCATAAGTTTTCATTCCCACCAAAATAAGAACTTCAGTTTCCCCACAGTCTGAGCAACATTCAATATCCTCTGTTTTCTTGGTGATAGGCATTATGGTTGGCTTCAGGTGGAAATTCAAATTACTTGCTATTTGATTTCCCTGATGGCTTTGGATATTGAAGAATTTTGAAATAGTTATTGGCAATTTGTGCTTCTTCTTCTTTTCACATTTTTAAAGACCGGGTCTCACTATGTAACCTTGTCCCAGCACTTACTATGTAGCCCAGGCTAGACTGGACCTCAGAGTTCCACCTACCCCTGGAACCCAATGCTTAGATTAGAGGCTTGTGTACCACACCCATCTTCTCTTCTTGTGAATCCTGCCACTGGTTCCATCAGCCTCTTATTGACTGGCAGTTTTATTATTTTGATACTTAATATTTATAATGATTAGCATATTCTAGATATTAATGCTCTATTGGAAAATGAGCAGAAAAGGGTTTTCCCCACTCTGTGGGTTTTCTGCTTAGTCCAATGATACCTACTGGGCAGAAGCTTTTAATATCATCTAATCCCATTAGTTAATTCTGTGTTTCACCCATTTGACTTAATTCTTCTGCAGGAAGAGGTATATGGGCCGTCACAGAATTCATTCTTCAAGAGGTACATAACTGGTTTGCCAGAACAATTTGTTGAGTAGGCTGTATCTATTTCAGGGTAGTTTGGGATACCTTTGACAAATACTATGTGGCCATGTCTGTTTGGTTTTATTTCTGGTCCAATACTGTCTACCATTGCTCTCCCTCTGTGTTTGTGTCTCTGTCATGCTGCCATGTCACTGTCCTTGCTATACGTGGATGATGTACCCAGCAGCACTCCTGAAAGTATGCATCACAGCTCAGTCCTTTCTGGTGTAGTCTGATAGTTTTAGAAGTTTACAGTCATATCATCTGCTCATAGGGATTATTGCAGTTGACTTTCTTATATCTATCCTTTCTACTTTTTTCCTGTCTTACTGCTCAAGCTAGGTCTTCACTTTCTATCAAATATGAATATATGACTATGGAAGGTAGTAATGCTGATGTCATTCACTTTAAAAAACATTTTATTATTTTTATTTTATGCATATGAGTGTGTGTATGAATGTGCACCTGTGGGGCTGGAGAGATGACCTAGCGGTTAAGAGAGCCAACCGCTCTTACAGAGGACCGGGGTTCGATCCCCAGCACCCACATGGTGGCTGAGAACCATCTGAAACTCCAATTCCAGGAGAACTCCAGTTCCAAGGGAATCCAACACCCTCTTCTGACCTCCACAGCGTTGCACGACACGGGTGCACAGACCTGCATGCAGACAATACATTAATACACATAGAGAAAAAAAATTTTTTTAAAAGAAAGTGCACCTGTGCCATGTAATCACTGTAGAGGACAGAAGAGGGTATCAGAGTTATCTTGACAGGTGTGCCACCTGATATGCTGAGCTGATTCTAAAGGTTAGACATACACCCAAGGATACTTGGGAAAGACTGATTCGACAATAAGACTTTAAAAAATAGAAAAGACAAATAGACAATGCTTGGTAGAGTGATAAGACAAGAAAGGGAAATTAAAGGAGTACTAATTGGAAAATAGGAGGTCAAACTATCACTTTTTGCAAATGATATGATAGTTTACCTAAAGGACGCCAAAAACTCCACCAGAAAACTCCTAGAAATGATTAACAGTTTCAGTAAAGTGGCAGGATAGAGAATTAGCCTTACAAAATTCAGTAGCATTTCTTCACAGACTTAGAAAAAAATCCCCAAATTCACGTGAAAAAAACAAAAGACAAAAGACCCTGGATAGCCAAAGCAACCCTGAGCAACGAGAGCAATGCAGGGGGCATTACTATACCAGACTTCAAATTGTATTACAGGGCTATACTCATAAGAACAGCCTGGTATTGGAAAGAAAAAGACCCGTAGACCAATGGAACAAAATTGAAGATCCAAACTTGAGCATGTGCAATTTCAGCCACCTCATATTTGACAAAGGTCCAAGAAGACTCAGAGGAGGAAATACAGAATCTTCCACAAATGGTGTTGGCAAAAGTGGATCACCACTTGTAGAAGAAAAATAAATCCCCACTTTTCACCCTGCACAAAAATCAACTCCTAATGGATCAAAGACCTCAATGTGAAACCTGATACTCTTTGTTTTTACAGCTCTCTGTTCAGATCAATAGCTAATTTTTTTGAAGTTTAAGTTTTTCATATTTTATTCCATAATTTCTAAGCAACAATAGAAGTAAGATTTTTAAATGTGACTTATATTTTTAAAAATCCCAAGAAATTCAAAGTACCACACAATCTCAGGTCAAACATGCCAGCTGTTAGTAGAAACATGAGCAATAGTTAATTGTTAAATGAGTCATTTGATTTCTTGGGTTTTTTTTTAGTTCTTTGTATATCAGGATATTAATCCTCTGTAAGATGTATGATGAAGAACATTTTCTTCAAGTTTGTGAGCTTCCTCTTTATTGATTCATTGCGTCCTTTGTTTAATTTAGAAGCTGTTTAGTTTAATGAGGTCTCATTGTCAATTTTTTAACTTAATTCCTGAGCAGTTGCCCGAAATTCCTTTCCTGCAACTATATCTTGTAGGGTTCCACTTTATGGGTTTTTTAATAACAGTATTTTGGGTTTTTCATATTGAGGTCTTTCACTGAGTTACACTTCACTTTTCTGCAAGGAGATAAGTATGTTATGGGTCAATAGGTATGAGTATAATTTCATTATTCTACATGTACAGATCTAACTTGGCCAACACTATTTTTTTCAAAGTTTTAAAGGAGGGTTTAATTTGATTATGATGCTGGCCTGACACTCAACTCGCAAGGAGTGTGGCCACGAGATGTGGGTTACAGGGCAACACAATTACCATCACAATTAAAGTTACCAATCTGCGGGGATGGTGGCGCACACCCTTAATCCCAGCACTCGGGAGGCAGAGGCAGGCATATCTATGTGAGCTCAAGGCCAGCCTGGTCTACAGAGCAAGCTCCAGGCCAGCTGGGAATAAAGGGAGACCCTGTCTCAAAAATACCAAGAAAAGTAACCAATCAAGTACACCAGCAAATCAGAGTTTAACACCATAGTTAAAGATAACCAATCAAGGGTAAACACGTGAAGCAAAAAACCAATCATTCCTAGAATGATTAAGGAAAATGGCTTAGTGGTATCTGAGAACACTATTCCTGAGTTTTTATAATGCTCTATCTCATTTTGCCATCTCATTTGAGGTCTTCAGATCCTTGAAGGAAGTTCATAAGAGTCCACCACAGATGGTGTTTCCAAGATATAATGATTTCCCCTAGGGAGAGAGTTGTATTGGGTCCTTAGCACCATGAGTTTCATAGAATTTACCCACTGGTCAATAAATCTGACAAGTGAGTTAAAGATGTATGGGCCACAAGTCAGAGCAACCAGAAGGATAAGTTTACTGGCAGATCCAGGAAGTCTTCAGCTCTCAACTGAGAAATAAACTGGCTCTTTGGGGGATCCTGACCCTAAACTGCCTAGCCAATTTTTAGCTCCTACTTTTATCACATTACCCCCTTAGGAGGTCACCCCAATTGCCAAGAGGGAATCGGGGCACCAAGTGCTCTGAATTCTTCCATGCTGAAAAGGGGCCTAGGGAATGGCAACTAAGGGGCCCCTTGCTCAGTGGGTCTATCCAAAAGACCCCCAAAAGTATAACTATAGAGAGAACAAAGTCCTTGACTGGTGCCATTGAAGGAGAAGTGAAGGTGAGAGTAGTTAGGTATGTTTTCTAGGCAGGAGCCAGGAGATAAAATTTGTCTATGTCCATTTAATCCAAATCTGTAACAGGGAGTCCAGTGTAAGCCAGGAGTGGACTGAAAATTAACAACTCTGTATATTTACAATCCTATTCAGGCCATTAGTAAACTAGCTTGAGTGTTAATACTAATTTAATTTAATACAGGTATCTTATCACTTTACTATACCTTGAAGTGCTATGTGATTTGTATATAAAGCATGGACAACAACTGAACACTTTTTTATTTCATTTATTTTTGTATGTGTATGAATGTACTGTCTGCATGTTGGTTTGTGCACCCGTGTCGTGCAATGCTGCAGAGCTCAGAAGAGGGTCTCAGATTCCCCTGGAACTGGAGTTCTCCTGGAATTGGAGTTACAGGTGGTTCTTAGCCGCCATGTTGGTGCTGGGGTTTGAACCTGGGTCCGCTGCAAGAGCAGTCGGTGCTCTTAACCACTAGACTATCTATCCAGCCAAAAAACTGAACACTCTTAAATAAACCTTGACTAGATATACATTTTGCTTCTTAAACTCCTTGACTGAACTTTAGAAAATTAAGCTTATTCATATCACCTTTTCCCATCCATAACAACCCCTCTTAGACTTTTATCACTTGCATAGACTTTTTCATCATCTTTATATAAATACTTACTAAAAATATCTCCACCTCTTTATATATCCTTACTAAAAATATCTCTCTAACATTTTTCACCTTTAATACCATGAGACATGACAATAAATAAACAGATTGAGACTTAGTTGTGCAGATTTACTAAGTTATTAATATTTATTTCCTGTGGAATGAGATGGGACGGTTATCTCAAATACACTAGTATAAACTGTGAGATGTCCTTGCAAACCTTGGAGCAGGTTTTGAATGACCTATTCTCTCTGAATGCTTACAGGTGTTTTATGTAGGCCTGGGAAATGTCCCCACATGTACAATGCATTCAACCATAGAAATAAATTACACCCTAGATAACAGAAGTAATCATTCCTTAAAATGAACTAATAATATTCTTAAGGACAAAGGACTATAGTGTAATTTAACAGTTTTAGTTTACATGACAACTTACTTATAAATCAACTTCATATCAAGTAAACCATTAGCATTAAGCATGAGCTTATATATTTAAACAGTCCCATAAAATACTGTGATTAGACACAATGTCATGACAAACTAGTTTTAAATCCAAAACTTTAACACCTTGATGAAAACTCTTAATCAGAGAAAAGTTTATAGAATTTTAAAAGCCAAGAGTACTTCATACATATATACACATTTGTGTATACACACATTGACACATAAGATTTTTATCTTAGTGTCTGTACTGAACAGAGCCATATACATTACTACTAAACAAAGGCTTTCATCCTCAGAGATATTATTTACATTTCGACACAGCAAATATCCCTAACTGGGTTTCAAACTAAAAAAGTGACAGAAAACAGAATTACACATCCCATTCACACTCAAACCCAACCATAACCAAACAGCATGATCAAAACAAGCTAATAATTATTTTATTTACAAACAATTCCTTTAAAAGACTGAGTAAAGATAAGATGACAAGTATTTAGTCTTAATAAGGTGATAGAGATTACTCCATTATTAAAGACCATTTAAAGTCGAGTGTGGTGGTGCAAGCCTTTAATCCCAGCACTTGGGAGGCAGAGGCAGGTGGATCTCTGTGAGTTCAAGGCCAGCCTTGTCTATAGAGTGAGCTCCAGGCAGGCTGGGACTAAAGGGAGACTGCCTCAAAAATACCAAATAAAAGAAAAGACCATTTAAAGATTAAAAACACTAAATGTGAGGACCAAGCTAAATCCATTTTAGCTTGGTCAGTTCCATCTTGGCCCAGAGTTCACCACAGGGCTTTGAAAAACAAAAGGATGGCATAGATAAATTGATTCTTTATTAGTTAAATATGAAGCAATTTAACGTCTGCCAAAAAGGAGATGACCAAGATGACCAAACTAACTGCCCTCTTACAGTTAAATTCTTTTTGGATAAGAACAAGAGAAAGTCCAAATCAGGCAAAACAGTAAAAACAAAGCGAGTCAAGAGCAGGTGGACATATCCAATGAAAGGCTGACTGGTCTGTAACCTCCAAGACCCCACCAATCAGAGGAGGGCTCACCATGACCATGATGGAAACCCCCTAACTGGGAATAAAAGCCAAGGGAGATTGGGTCTTGGGGCCGCTGCCCTCCAGTCCCATGGGAGAGTGCTCTGCCTAATACATCCTCTGCTTAATCTATTAAGATTAAGTTGTTGCTGGTTGTTGTGGCTTCTTTTCTGGTTGCTTGTAACTAACCTTCAATTAAAACTTATATCTACAACTATTTGTGGCCCCTGGCATCTTTCTTGTGTGAGTGTGGTGGATTGAGCCTAATGCTAAAAGCATGAAATGAAGTACAGTTTTCATGAGTTTGATTCACCCAGTTCTCTACAACCAACTCTTTCACAAACACACGCACACAGCACATGGAAGGGACTGCCTGCCAGATCAGCAAGGAGGGCACAAGCCCAGGGAGATCATTTTGCCTCCCATGAGGAGGAAGGGATCCAGGGAAATGGGCTCAAAAATCCCTGCAACAACACAACAGAGCCTAAAAGCTGTCCCAGGCTGCCCTTCCCCAGCCCTTAGAAGCAAGATCCAGAGTGGTCCATGCATCCTGGAAATCGACCCCTGTGGAGAAACCATGCAGTAGGTGCCAGACCCCCAATGGGTCCTTAGCCAGAGAAATGGAAGCACACCTTCCATATGGGCACTCAGGAGCCTAGGAATTCCCTCCACCCAAGCCAGAACAAGATTCCTGGGTTTAGTTGCTGATGACAATTTTACTAATAGTTAGCAAAAGGCAGTTTATTTCTGGTCCTGGCTCACCAAGGAAAACAGATGGGATGACCTGGGGCACACAGCCTGCCTCTGCCTCCCAAGGGCTGGGATTAAAGGTGTGATAGGATTAAAGTCTTATTGGGATTAAAGGCAGGATCTACCACACCTGCCCAGAAAATGCCCAACCCCCAACTAAACAGAGTAGGGCTGCAGGAAAGGGACTTAGGACAAAGCAGAAAAGATAGAACAAGGACCAGAATTCATTCCCAGCACTGAAGGGAAGTTAATGTGTTAAATCAGGGCTACATCCAGCCAGATATTCTCAGGCCCACAGAGGTCTCAAAGAAACACAAACCAGACTGAACATTCAGAGCAAAATACTTGCAAAGCAAGCAGTTACCTCACACAATCACCTTGAAAGCAAACACAAACCAAAAGTCATCTAGAAAATAGGATCCTCGAACAACCAACTCCAATGCTGATTCCTATGAACAATTACCATCCAAAAGTTGTGAAGCATTTGATAGACTCAGAGATAATAAATTTTTTTATTTAATTTTTATTTAATTTTTATGTGTATGAATATATTGTCTGCATGTAGGTTTCTGCACCTGTATTGTGCAAAGCTTTGGAGATCAGAAAAGGGTGTTGGATTCCCCTGGAACTGGAGTTCTCCTGGAATTGGAGTTAGAGATGGTTCTCAGCTGCCATGTCGGTGCTGGGGATGGAACCAGGTCCTCTGCAAGAGCAGTCAGCGCTCTTAACTGCTAGGCCATCTCCCTAGCCCTAGAGATAATAAATTTAAAGATGTCTAGAGTATCCAAATTTTAGGCCTCTAAATGCATTTTTTAAGTATCCATTTAAAGTTTGCACGTGCGCATTTAGTCTGGCATGCCAAAACAAAATGAGTGATTCTGTGCACATAAAGGATGGAAAGAAACTTGAAGTAGCCACATTGTTTGACAGAACCAACATGAGACAATTACATTGACTGAATTACAAACACACAAGAAAACATAGACACATGACGAGCAGGGCTACATGAATCTTACACACACGGAAGAACAGTTACCATAAACACAAGAGAGAGTTACTGCCTTTTAATCTGGAAAAAGGTGGATCCCTTTCTTCTCATGTAGCCTGCAGTAGGAGATACAGAGGCTCACCTGGCTTTGGGTGGGGCAGGACCCCAAGGGAGTCTCTAAAATTTCCAGCAGAGCAGGTGTCAGGTTGGGTGGCAGCTGAGGACCCCTGAGCCAAAGGGGAGGTTGGACCAAGAGGCCCAGCCAAGGGGCCACCACAATTCCAGATCCTATAAAGTTCTGAGCTTTACTTTTGCTTTTGCTTTAGGTTCAATAATGAGGGTCTCTGCTGAGTACCCCCTTCAGGATCACCTCTATGTCTCAGTGGGACCTCCAAATATTGTAAAGGTGCAGTGGAGAGACCACTCACTTAAACATGTGCACTTTTAAAGGAGGGTTTAATTTAATTACAACACTGGGCCGACACTCAACTTGGGAGGAGTGTGGCCCAACACCATTTTTAACATATTGTCTTAAGTATGTGTTTTTGGTGGATTTGTCAATTTCCATGTGGCTGTAATTGTGTGCACTCATATTGGGGTCTGTGTTTTCTTCCATCGACTACAAGTCTCTTTTGTGCCAATACCATGCTGCGTTTGTTAGTACGTCTCAGGAAATAGATTGAGGTCTGGTATATTAATCCCCCAGCATTGCTCTTTGTGCTCAGGATTGTGTTGGCTATCCTGGTTCTTTCATAAAAACACACAGGTCAATGACAAACAATAGCCTCAAGGTTCAAATATTTTTTCTAAATTTTATGGGCTGTATAATAATCACTTTCCATATTTCTGGACTCTGCATGACCTTAACCAGAAGGAAGTTCACCTCCATCTGTATGATGATGATCTACCAGGCTTCCTAGGTGAATTTAGATCTACTTTCTTTTTTATCCTCAAGGAGGCCAAGGAAGATAGGAAGAGAGAATGGGTGGTGAGGCATTTTATTTTTTTATTTTATTTATTTTTATGTGTATGAATGTACTGTTTGCATATAGGTTTGTGCACCCGTGTCATGCAATGCCTCAGAGGTCAGAAGAGGGCATCAGATTCCCCTGGAACTGGAGTTAAAGATGGTTCTCGGCCGCCATGTGGGTGCTGGGGATCGAAGCTGGGTCCTCTGCAAGAGCAGTCGACACTCTTAACTGCTAAGCTATATCTCCAGCCCTAGATCTACTTTCAAAGGACCACAGAATCAAATACAATAGTGTCATGTGATTTATCTTTTTCTCAACTACCAGAGAACAGACACATACATGAAAACAAAAGTTTTTCTTTGGCGCCAGGGCCAGAGGGTCAGGCTAGTAGTCTGCACCTTTGGGCGGGCAGCCGGGAAGTCACTTGGGCAAGCATCTTTGCAGGTGTGCTCGTTCCAGGGCCGGCTAGGGGGTCATGTCTCTGGGCGGGACTGCCCTACGTCTTTCTTTGGTGCAGGGGCCAGAGGGTCAGGCTAGTGGTCTGCACCTTTGGGCAGGCAGCCAGCAAGTCACTTGGGCAAGCATCTTTGCAGGTGGGATCGTTCCGGGGCCAGCTAGGGGTTCGTGTCTCTGGGCGGGACTGCCCTACATCTTTCTTTAGCACAGGGGCCAGAGGGTCAGGCTAGTGGTCTGCACCTTTGGGCAGGCAGCCCGCAAGTCACTTGGGCAAGCATCTTTGCAGGTGGGCTCATTCCGTGGCCGGCTAGGGGTTCGTGTCTCTGGGCGGGACTGCCCTACGTCTTTCTTTGGCCCCAGGGCGAGAGGGTCAGGCTAGTGGTCTGCACCTTTGGGCGGGCAGCCGGAAGTCACTTCAGCAAGCATCTTTGCAGATGGGCTCATTCCAGGGCCATGGCTAGGGGGTCGTATCTCTGGGCGGGACCGCCCTATGTCTTTCTTTGGCGCAGGGGCCAGAGGCTCAGGCTAGTGGTCTGCACCTTTGGGCAGGCAGCTGGGAAGTACTTGGGCAAGCATCTTTGCAGGTGGGCTCATTCCGGAGCCGCAGCTAGGGGGTCGTATCTCTGGGCAGGACCGTCCTATGTCTTTCTTTGGCGCAGGGGCCAGAGGCTCAGGCTAGTGGTCTGCACCTTTGGGCAGGCAGCTGGGAAGTACTTGGGCAAGCATCTTTGCAGGTGGGCTCATTCCGGAGCCGCAGCTAGGGGGTCGTATCTCTGGGCAGGACCGTCCTATGTCTTTCTTTGGCGCAGGGGCCAGAGGCTCAGGCTAGTGGTCTGCACCTTTGGGCAGGCAGCTGGGAAGTACTTGGGCAAGCATCTTTGCAGGTGGGCTCATTCCGGAGCCGCAGCTAGGGGGTCGTGTCTCTGGGCAGGACTGCCCTACGTCTTTCTTTGGCACAGGGGCCAGAGGGTCAGGCTAGTGGTCTGCACCTTTGGGCGGGCAGCCGGGAAGTCACTTGGGCAAGCATCTTTGCAGGTGGGCACATTCCGGGGCCACGGCTAGGAGGTCATGGCTCTGGGCGGGAGTGCCCTACGTCTTTCTTTGGCACAGGGGCCAGAGGGTCAGGCTAGTGGTCTGCACCTTTGGGCGGGCAGCCGGGAAGTCACTTGGGCAAGCATCTTTGCATGTGGGCTCGTTCCAGGGCCGCGGCTAAGGGGTCGTGTCTCTGCGCAGGACTGCCCTACGTCTTTCTTTTGTGCAGGGGCCAGAGGCTCAGGCTAGTGGTCTGCACCTTTGGGCAGGCAGCTGGGAAGTCATTTGGGCAAGCATCGTTGCAGGTGCGCTCATTCCAGGGCCGTGGCTAGGGGATCATGTCTCTGGGGAGGACCGCCCTACATCTTTCTTTGGCGCCAGGGCCAGAGGGTCAGGCTAGTGGTCTGCACCTTTGGGCGGGCAGCCAGGAAGTCACTTGGGCAAGCATCTTTGCAGGTGGGCTCATTCTGGGGCCGTGGCTAGGGGGTCATGTCTCTGGGCGGGAGCGCCCTACGTCTTTCTTTTGTGCAGGGGCCAGAGGCTCAGGCTAGTGGTCTGCACCTTTGGGCAGGCAGCTGTGGCGCAGGCTAGGTCAGGCATATCACCACCCCTCCCCAAGATTGGTGAGAATCCAAGTGGACTTTTTTTTGGAGAACCTTCAGAACAAGAAGAGAAGAGTGGTTTACAAAATTGAAAACTAGACAAGTCAATACTCCATAAACAAGGAGGAGGAAAAGGGGGGGGAAGCATCTGAAGGAGGAAAGTAAAACCAGCCCCTAACTTAGTGAAAACGTATTTGTGATCTGAACCACAAAAGGGAAGCCCGCATGCCAGGGACACAACGAAGGGAAAGGCACAGGAAAATCCTGCACCAAGCACTACCAAACCAGTAGGAGATAGCTAGAATGGGAAACCCTTGGAGGAGACCCAAGGAACAGATCTTGGAGGAATAATTGCAGACCTATGCAGAGAAATTAAAGAACATAAAGAGGAATTCAGAGAACTAAAGAGAGAGAATGAAAAACTCAAAAAGGACCTAGAAGGATACAATGACAAACATCAGAAAGAACTAAAGGAACAGATTGACAAACGCCAGAAAGAACTAGAGGGAGAAAAAAATAA